>JAEIGO010000057.1:155000-700000 GCA_018903765.1 Drosophila aff. chauvacae BK-2020 | reverse complement strand
AGACGTTCTAGGTAAAACTCCGGATAGTTTTACGGTGGGCGGGATGTTGCTGGTTCATATGAATAGTTAGTTTCCGTTGCAAATTCAAATTTTAAATTTAAAAACTTTAAAGTGTTACCACAATCCCACCAAGAATATCACTAGCCTCCTATCGATACTTCCAACGGACACAGATGTAAGAAATGCTGCGTCGCCCATCCCCACAAGAGCAGTTTGGAAAAGAATGGCGGCACGACAACACAATTTAATAAATCGTTCATTTTTGATATCATCTTGCTAATTATTGCGAATTTTGTTTATATTAAATAAATAAATGTATTACTAACAGAGTGAAACATAGCGAGTTGAGACGATTCTATTTGGTGTTGTTTTCCATTTGCCACACGGAGTGGCCACAATGACCAAGCTTTGCTGCATCTACGTGCCGCTTTATAATTTTTCATATTGCTGAAATCATGTCAGTGGTCCAGAAGCCATACCTTTTTCCATACCTTTTTTCAGTATGGCATGCTGCTTTTGGGCTATATAAAAGAATCAGAGGGAATTATCAGATTTATCAGAATTAACTGATTGGGGCAGCGACTCCGAATAATTTTATTTAAACTTAAAAATAAATAACAAATTAAAAAAAAAAATTTTTTTTTTGCTTTTTAAGTTTTTATTACTGTATCAACCCGCCAGTAGGTATACAAAATAGTCTTGGTTTTCAGTAATTCCACTTTCTTTGTAAGAACTGGTGCACATCCGCTCGGGTCAGGGGTTCACTTCGTACTGCCTGTCAGTGTCATTTTCATCGGGGAACGGACCTTCACTTCTTACTGCCTGGCAGTGTCATTTTCATCAGGGAGCGGAACTTCGCTCCTCTCTGTAGGTGAGCGGCAGTCACTCTCTCGCACCGGTTCCCACATCCCTCCTTTGTTGGCCAGCTTGAGCTTCAACCCAGGTCCAGACGATGTGTTGCCTTGTGTGTAGATTTCTTCCATCGGGCGATGACATGGTATCTCCGTGGCTGTCAAAGGTGGGTCCGCGACTTCTAATTTTTTGCCGGCATCCCTTACGAGAGTTCTACCCCCACCTAACACTTCACGCTCTAACACTTCATATGTTGTTGTATCAAAGTTTGGTGTTAACTTATTAGGGAAAACTACGTTTTTCATCAATACTTGATCTCCTACTTGAATGTCCACCTCTTTAGCTCCTCTCTTTTATCAGCATCTACTTTCCCCTTATATTTCCGTATTCAGTCGTTGTCTTTTTCCTCCGAATCATGAACTTCACCCAATATATCTTGCACATTAGGAATTTTGTCTCGAATCATTCGGTTGAACATTAGTTCGGAAGGGGAAGTCCCTGTCATGCTATGTGGCGTGACATTGTGCATTAACATGAAATCCTGGATTGCTTGTTGCAGATTGGTTTTGTTCAAATGGACAATTTTTAGTCTCTTTACTAACGATCGATTCATGTTTTCAACCTCACCATTCGCTTGAGGCCAATATGGAGGAGTCCTTATTAATTGAATGCCATTCGTATTACAGTATTACAACCATGCAATCTTTGCATGCCTTTACAAAATTTTCAGCATCTCGATCGATGTGAGGCCACCACACCTTTGTTCTCAATCGACGCTTCATGGCCGACTCACCCGGGTGCCCTTCATGAGCTAATTCTAAAACTCTATTGCGCAGTCCTTTTGGGATGATTAGCCGTGTGCCCCTCAATAAAATTTTACCAAGCATTGAAAGTTCGAAACGAAATGGGTAGAATCTGTTAGATGTGCCAGCCTCCCAGAAGTTTGAATCCAAACAGGTCATTGCGTCCACGGTTTCCTCATCTGCAGCGCTCTCCCGTGCAATTTCCGATATGTTCAATGATGTAGGGACAGTGTATTCAATAACCCAAAACACATTATGCTCAGTTATCTGCCAGCTAGAATTTGTTGGTGACAACTCGCACAGTCGGGATAGGGCATCCGAAATGTTTTTCTTGCCCGCTTTGTAGATGACCTTGAATTTAAAAGCTTGTAGGCGTAAAAGCCATCGCTCAATTCGAGCTGGAGGTTTTGAAGTAGGCTTAAAGATGGTTTCTAACGGCTTGTGGTCAGTCACCAATTCAAATTCCAACCCGGCTAAATAAAAATATAACTTTTCGACGGCCCACACTAGGGCCAGACTTTCTTTCTCAGTCTGAGAGTACCGTTTTCTACGTCTGATAGACTGCGGCTTGCAAACGAAACAATCTTTAGATCGCCGGTGGTGTCAAATTGCAAAAGTACAGCTCCTAGCGCAACTGGAGTGGCATCTGCTATTAAACGTGTTCTATTGTTTGGATCGATGTATGATAAGCTCGGAATTTTCGCCAAATGAAGCTTTAGATCTTCAAAAGCCCTTGTTTCTGTCTCGCCCCAGTTAAATTTGCTTTCTTTTTTTAGCAATCTCCTAAGTGGTTCTGTACGATTGGCCAGGTCGGGAATGAATTTGCCAACGTATGTAACAAGTCCTAAGAAACTTCGGGTTTCCTCCTTGTTTTTGGGGTCTCTAAATGAGAGAATCGTTGTCACCTTTTCCGGATCTACTTCAATGCCTTTGTCTGATAAGATGTGTCCTAAGAACTTAACTTGCTGTGTTTTCCATACACATTTTTCCTCATTCAAAGTTACATTGTTTACATTAAGAACATCTTTGACTTTTTGTACTGCATCGTCATGATCTTCTTCGTTCTTCCCAAAGATAATAATGTCGTCGATATAGTTTAATACATTTTTGCATGTTGATAAAATTTCGAGTCTCCTCTGGAAAATTTCAGGAGCCGAGTTAACGCCAAACATTAATCTTTTGTATCTGAATAACCCAATTGGGGTAATGAACGTGGTAATATACCGGCTGGATTCCTCTAGCGCCAACTGATGATAGGCAGTTTTTAGGTCTAATTGTGTGAAGTACTTTGCTCCTCTTAATTTCGTCATAAATGTCTCAAACACAGGCAGTGGATAATTCTCTCTTAGGATTGCCTTATTACCGAGCCTCATGTCTATGCAAATCCTTATGTCCCCATTATCTTTGAAAACTATAACCATAGGTGATATCCAAGGGGAATGGCCTATTACTGGCTCAATAATATCAAGACCGACAGCTTCTTCCAATTTCGCAATTACTTTGTCCTCAAGTGCAACTGGTATCCTTCTTATTGGTTGCTGAATCGGTTTGATGGTTGCATCGATTGATAGTTTTACCATCTGTCCCTTCCATTTTGGAAACGGAGTCAGATTTTCAATTTTCTTCACTTCGAGTCCTAGACGTAAGACATTTAGTTTGAGTGCCGTATCCTCTCCCAGTAATGATTGTGTTCCGTTTTTTATCACAAAAAATTAAGCAAATACCTCTGGGTGTAAGCCAATTGATATGGGGGCTTCAAAAACACAAATTACGTGCAGCAAATCGTGTGAAGCATAACCTCTAAATTTATTCGTTGAATTTGGTCGAACGTTAAATACCTCTTCCTTTCCCCTTTGGAGACAAGACCAGTCTTTCGGAGTTATTAGATTGAATCGAGAACCTGAATCGATTACCAATGAGAGTTCGCGCCCACCAACCTGACATTTAATAAGTTCATCTTCGTCGTCGCTGTGGATCCTAAAACAATTCCCTCCGAGTTTCAGATCGTTTTCCCCCTCTACCCAACGCACCTTGCTGCGTTGATATTTAGCAGAGTCAAACTGGTTCTAAGGTCTCTCACGCTTCAAATTTGTTCTGCACTTGGCTGCAAAATGGCCAATCCGTGTGCACTTGCTGCATTTTTGATTTTTGGCTGGACATGCCGAACTATTGCTACCGTGGCCTTTGCGACCACATCTGCCACATTCCAAGGATCTATTTGAGTTCATATGCCCTGTTGAGATTTTCCTTACTCCTTCGATTTCTGCATTCTTTATCATTTCAGATCGCATCATTACCGACTGCTTATTAATTTCTTCATCCACTTGACAGGCATCTATCATTTGTGATAGAGTGTATTTGTTTTTCTAATAATTTCTTTTTCAGATTTATTCCGGCCCAACTGTCAATTATTTTGTCCTTTAGACAAATCGCTTCGACTTCTGCCTTGGTAGTCCCAAAATCACATTTTTGTATTTGATGGCGTAGCCTTAAGACAAACTTTGCCAAACTTTGACAAACTCCCCTTCTGTGGGGCCAAGACTCCTAAACAAATGCCTCTCAAAACTGGAGTTCTGCTTTGGTGAGAAGTATTCATTTAGCTTATCGACAAGAACCTTGTAAATATCTATTCCTTTATCTGTGATATCCTCTATCACCGCGTCAGGTAATGAGAATGCCACAGTTTGAAGTTGTGGCCCCCCAGATGTAGAAGTTTACTTCTCTTTCGAATAGCTGTGGTGATTTCTTCGGCTATGAACTCAACTCGTAAGAGTGACTTGTCAATGGACTCGCAAAAAATGGTTTTATTACGTTTTCCTTCATTGTCGTAGATACAGCTGGAATTGGACAAAATATGATAGTTATTAAGTAGTCTGCCACTGCTTAGTCAGATCCCAGTAACAGAAAGACAAATTGAGTTTCATGCATATATGTATATACATATTTCCATATACATATATGTATGTACATATGTGTTTTTGGTCTGTACTCTTGGTACTACCCTTAAAGTCACTTAGTTTTCCTATAATTTGGTGCTTATTGGCACTGCCAAATTCTCTAAAACCACGTTGGTTTTTTTCTTTTGCGTCTCCGAATATGTTTTAAGGCACACACATTATTCCCTTGCGTATACGAATATCTTCTTACGCTCTTTTTTCTCCTCTTTCCTTTGCGTTTACGAATATGTTCTAACGCACTTTCACACACATTATACCTTTGCGTATACGAATATCTTCTAACGCTTTTTCTTTTGTTCCTCTTTCCTTTGCGTTTACTAATATCTTCTAACGCTCTTTCACACACATTATTTCTTTGCGTATACGAATATCTTCTTACGCTCTTTGTGTCACCACATGTACTTGCCTACATGCGCCCACTTGTCTACATGTGCGCACTTGTCTACCATGTGTCCTTGCTATTCTCTCTCTCTCCTTTGTTTTCAACGAACGGTAGCAGAAAGAAGAATACCGAAATTGGCTTGCAATAAGCCTGTTTCCAAGTACAAAACTAAATTTGCTTGTGTACTTGTCTATATGTGTGCACTTGTCTTCATGTGTTCTCGCTATTCTCTCTCTCTCGTTTTTTTATAAGTAACGAACGATAATAGAAAGAAGAATACTGAAACTGGCGTGCAATACGCCTGTTTCCAAGTGCAAAACTCTATTATTGGTACACCTTAGATCTAGATATTTGACCTTTTTTTCTATTACAATTTACCTCGTCGCCAATGTATCAACCCGCCAGTAGGTATACAAAATAGTCTTGGTTTTCAGTAATACTTTTATTCCACTTTCTTTGTAAGAACTGGTGCACATCCGCTCGGGTCAGGAGTTCACTTCGTACTGCCTGTCAGTGTCATTTTCATCGGGGAACGGACCTTCACTTCTTACTGCCTGGCAGTGTCATTTTCATCAGGGAGCGGAACTTCGCTCCTCTCTGTAGGTGAGCGGCAGTCACTCTCTCGCACCGGTTCCCACAATTACGATAAAACATTTTTTGTTTTGAAAAATATTTTACCTTTTTGAGTTATTAATTTTCTTTCGCTAGATTGGCCAAATCGCCCACAGTGCGCCGTTGCAATGTCTTGATGGGGATTCCCGCTTGAGTAAGAAACACGTCCGGCTTGGTTAATTGTATACATATGGAATGATCTTTATTCGATACGTTTAGTGACTGCAGTTGGTACTATCGATACATATTAGTTGCTAGAGATTACAATGCTATCTGATAGTTTTAATACCCTTCCTCAATGTAAGCTCACATATTATATTTCAATACAAACTTAACTTTATAGTAAGCTCACAATGCTTTTGTTTCTGAAGGTTCTTCGTTAATATATCTGCAATCATCTGATTAGTTGAAAGATACTTTAAAATAATCTGCCCTTCCTTAACAATATCTCTTACAAAGTGATACCTGATATCAATATGTTTTGATCTTGAATGATGTACAGGATTCTTTGCCAACTGCTGAGCGCTCAAATTGTCTGTATACATTATTGTCGATGTTCCAGATTCTCCGCAGTCAATTTCCAATATAAGTCGTCTTAGGGAAATCGCCTCCTTACATGCGGATAGTAACGCCATTTATTCCGCTTCTGTACTGCTGAGGGCTACGCTGCGTTGTTTTTAAGATTTCCACGAAATCGGTCCTCCAGCCATATAGAAAAGGTATCCTGTGTATGATTTTCTATCAGTTTTGTCACCTCCCCAGTCAGCATCCACGTAACCAGTTAGAGCATCATTGCTAATTTTATAATGCAATTTAAGATCCTTTGTCGATGCCAAATATCTGAGTACATGTTTTACTCCTGTCCAATGCTCACTGTGGGGATCCTTGTTGCGCTGTGCCAATTTAGATACTGAATGTAAAATGTCTGGCCTTGATGATAGCGCCAACCACATGAGTTCACCTATGGCCGCTTGATATGCCTGCTCGTTGACTATTTTGCATCCCTCTTTATCGCACGTGATTTGAAATCCTGCATCCAGTAGAGTTGCAGCTGCTCTACACTCCTTAATACCGTGCCGCTGAAGCAGATTCTCAATATACTGGCTCTGACTTAGCATTATCTCGCCCAGCTCGCCTTCTCGCTGAACTTCCAGTCCAAGAAACATGTGCAATTGTCCTTGATCTACACAGTTGAAAGATTGGGCGATCTTGCCTTTTATGCTCATGAGCTCATTTTTATCTTGACAGGCTATGATCAGATCGTCCACATATACAAGAATAAGTGCAAGATGACGTCCACCTTTATTCATGTATAAGCATGGCTCGTTTGTACATGGATTAAAACCAATACTACGCAAAACTCCATCCAATTTACAGTTCCACTCTCTGCCAGATTGTTTAAGGCCGTAAAGGCCGTAAGGCGTTGGGGTCTTTAGCAAAAGCACGCCGACCGCATGATCTTTGGCACGAAATCCTAGTGGCTGTTGCATGTACACAGTGTCTGTTAAATCGCTATTCAAATAAGCCGTACATACAGGGTCCGCCACGTAACATTTTTTTTTTTGAAAATGCTATAAAACAAAAACGGTTCATCCGATCATCAAATTTTTTTTTCATAATAAAGTACAATCCTTCCGATTACTTATGGAATACAAGTTCGTTCAAACGGCTGCCTCGGCTGGCCTTGCAGGACACCACACGGCCGACCCAATTTTTGGGACATTTCCGATTGTTTGCGGCCGTATTTCGGCAACGTTAACGCGAATGTTGTCATTCCGAAAGCTTGAATTTTCGCTGGACTTGGCCACATAACACTTGGTCTTTGAACGGCGCCCTCCAAATAATACACAGCCAACGGTAGATCAAATCATTGCGCACGGGTTTCGGCCAAACGACATCAGAATTATCGGCTGATAATTCGGATCTCGTTTGACAGTGCGCACAAGATCTGATCTGACAGCGTTGGCTGTGTATTATTTGTGGGGCGCCGTCTTACTGGGACCAAATGTTGTCGACAAGTCCTCCTCAATTCGATTTCCGGGAAGAACCAATCCGTTAACATGGCGCGGTAGCCGTAGCCGAAATACGGCCGCAAACAATCGGAAATGTCCTCAAAAATTGGGTCGGCCGTGTGGTGTCCTGCAAGGCCAGCCGAGGCAGCCGTTTGAACGAACTTGTATTCCATAAGTAATCGGAAGGATTGTACTTTATTATGAAAAAAAAAATTTTTTGATCGGATGAACCGTTTTTGTTTTATAGCATTTTCAAAAAAAAAAATGTTACGTGGCGGACCCTGTACATCCATTTGATGCAAATGTAACTTTAACTGTGCAGCTAGGGCAAGTATGAAACGAATACTTTCCATCCGACAAACAGGTGAATAAGTCTCTGCATAATTAATTCTAATAATACTGCTGTGAACAGCCCTTAGCTACAAGACGTGCCTTGTAACGCTGCACTTGCCCGTTCGCATCCCTCTTCACAGTGAAGATCCATTTGCAGCCTATAGCTCGTTCTGTTCTCGGAAGATTTGCAGTCTGCCAAGTCTGGTTGTTCATAAGAGCCTCGTACTCTCGATTCATCGCTTCCAACCATAATTCCGAATCAGGACATCCGATTGCTTCTTCGTAGCTTACCGGAATAAATACGTCACTGCCAATTGCCGATCCTAACCGGGGTTGACTTTGCCATCTGAGCTTACAGCGTTGCTGCTGTTGTCCCTGTCATCCTCCTGTTGACCGTCTGAAACACCAGCGCCAGTGCGTGGCCTTTATCCAATGCAATTGCGAAAGAACCAAAAACTTTAAAATGTGATATTAATGGTTTTTTACCATTCCACGCTTCCATTGGTGTCATGTCTCTCAGGGCGTTTGTAGGCGCTCTGTTCCGCAGATATACGGCTGTGTATATAGCTTCTCCCCATAAGGACTCTTCCAGGCCAGATTGCGTCAGCAAGCATCGGGCCATCTCCACTAACGTACGGTTAGCCCTCTCCGCAACTCCGTTTTGTTGTGGGCTGTATGGGATTGTCAATTGCCGCTTAATCCCATTCGCTTTCAAGAAATTGTCAAAGGTTGCGTTTACAAATTCCTTTCCGTTGTCGCTGCGTATGCACTTAAGAAGCTTTCTAGTTTGCCTCTCCACAAGCTTCTTAAATTCCACGAACTTTGAGAATACTTCGTCTTTGCCCTTCAAAAAGTAAACAAATATGCGACGTGACTTGTTATCGATAAAAGTGAGAAAATATCGATTGCCACCCAGCGATCTTGTACTAAAGGGGCCGCATACATCTGTATGAACAAGTTCCAATATTTCACTGGCTCGGCTTTCCGTTTTATGTGGATACGGCTGAACATGTATTTTGCTCAACATACATGTTTTACAGGATGTATTTTGTGGTAAATTACAACCTTCAATTCCACGAACCATGTTCTTCTTCACGATATCGGACAGACTGCGATAGTTGATGTGACCGTATCGCATGTGCCATAAAATAACATCGGCGTTTGACGCCGCAAAACA
Source organism: Drosophila aff. chauvacae BK-2020 (assembly GCA_018903765.1). Taxonomy (NCBI): domain Eukaryota; kingdom Metazoa; phylum Arthropoda; class Insecta; order Diptera; family Drosophilidae; genus Drosophila; species Drosophila aff. chauvacae BK-2020. The sequence goes on along the minus strand of JAEIGO010000057.1, from coordinate 690,872 downwards.
CTGATTGGACTTTCCATCGAATATATAGATTTCAGGTTTTCTTTACTTGAAATATACACTCACCGTTCTGAATAATCTTTGCGTGCCTTTCATTAAAGTGCACCAAATTGCCTTTAGAAACGGTTTGACTTACAGACATGAAGTTTCCTTTCATCGTAGGAACAAATAGTACGTCGTTTAGTACAAGGGTGTAACGATCTGTCTTTATCTTAAGCACGGTATCCAGAGAGAAGAAAACTGTTGCAAAGCAGTGAGAGAGAGCGAGAGGCAAATAGTTTGAAACAGCTTGTCACATAGGTCTGTTCCAAAGGGTGGTATCCAGTACATGTTTGAACGGTGCAAGATTTGAAGGATGCAGGACTGTCGAAGGGAAAATGGGCCACTTTTGCATCTTGTTATGCAACTGGCATAGGTCATGGGTATGGCCACTTGTGCAATCATGTTTCTAAACAGAACATGGATCCCGCACTTGCTTAAAAGAGCCCATATACAATCATCCGAGCTCCGTAGACATGTACTATGAGCAGTCCAAGGCAGGCGCAGCCGCCGGAACGCTTGTCAATAGCTTTGGGACAATTAATAATCTAAAACAAATCATAAAAAGATGAATGTGTGTGATGTTTCAAATTTTGTCGGTTTGTCAACAAAGTATGACTGCATCATTGGCCCTCAAAAAATGTCGAGCAACGAGTAGAAAGAGCGGTCACATTTCAAAAGAATAAACATTTTTGCGCTGCGTGACAACTTTATTTGCTGGATACTGAGCTTAATGCTGTCAAAGCATTGTAGACGCCCTCTCTATAGCTCATATAGCACATTCATCTTTTTATGATTTGTTTTAGATTATTAATTGTCCCAAAGCTATTGACATGCGTTCCGGCGGCTGCGCCTGCCTTGGACTGCTCATAGTACATGTCTAAGGAGCTCGGATGATTGTATATGGGCTCTTTTAAGCAAGTGCGGGATCCATGTTCTGTTTAGAAACATGATTGCACAAGTGGCCATACCCATGACCTATGCCAGTTGCATAACAAGATGCAAAAGTGGCCCATTTTCCCTTCGACAGTCCTGCATCCTTCAAATCTTGCACCGTTCAAACATGTACTGGATACCACCCTTTGGAACAGACCTATGTGACAAGCTGTTTCAAACTATTTGCCTCTCGCTCTCTCTCACTGCTTTGCAACAGTTTTCTTCTCTCTGGATACCGTGCTTTACGCTTGTTGGCAAGGGGAAAAAGGGAAAGAGCGAAACGGAATTACTTGTTATATTTTTAGACTTAGTTTATTGGGCACACAATCCATAAGTGTAATTGCGTTTTGCTTGTATGTGTGCACGAACTCGACAGCACATTTTGGAAGAAATTTCACATTTCAATCAAAATCTAATCGGAAGCCGAAATACTTCGAAACTCGTATAGGTTTTGCTTAACACGGCACAATATATTCTGTGGTCGTGTTAAAAAAATCGGTGGTCATCGTGAATGTGAACAAGGAATCGGTCCCTCTCAAAAACGTATTTTTTAGAATTTTCTTTTTTCTTTTACTATGTATGGAACATTTTTATTTATTATTTTAGTTAAATAGTCTTAAAATTTAAAAACTGTTGTTTGTAAAAATATAACTGGTTTATAAAACCATAATCGTTTTAAAATCTTATTTAAAATATATTTCAAAAATGTAGTTATGAAATGTTTTTTTTATCAGTTTTATTAAATTAAAACATTAATCTAACACAGTAATAAAACAAATAAAACGAAAAGTGCAGCTGATATGCAGCTGATACAGCTGATTATTGTTATATTTTTAATTATAGCGGTTTTGTAAAAGCACTGTATTTGGAAACAAACAATGCAACAAAAGTAAGAAAAAATTAAAAATAATTGGGAGACATTTTTTTATTTTGGTTAAAACAATACAAAATCACAATTAAAACTTATTGACAAACATCTATATAACCATTAAAAACCAAAAAAAGATATATATAACAACTAAAAAAAGTTATCCCTCGATTAAAATTTGTATGTTGTTTTTCTTTTTTTTGAGCACTGCGGGTTCCACTAGTAAAATGCGGGTTCTACCGTTGGAACCCTCCATAGAACCAATTTTTTGGATGAGATGTCCCCTTTGTATATTCATACTCTTTGCTTGTACTAATAAAACTTCGTTTCGTTGTATAATGAACTATTGGAAGTTATCCCAAAGATATTAGAATATAAAAAAACCTTAATTTAGAAATATCAAATTTATAAGCAGCACTGTTTTTTTTATTACCTTGCAAGCGAATGCGAGTTTCACTTTTTCCAAGGGCATTAACGCTTGAGCAGCTGTAAGCTCCAAAGTCGGATTTTATCAGATGCCTTATAGTCAGGTTAAGGTGCCAAGAGTACTGGCTAATCATTGCTTCTGTTATATTATATTTGCTTCCGTTGTGTAGCTTAATGTTGCCTTAAATGGTATGAAAGGGTTTATTTGGTAATCAGGGTCATTACAACGTTACAAAATCACAACAAGTTACCTTCATTGCGATACCAGCCATTAAGAGGTTTGGGATAGACTTCCACAATGCATTCCAAAGTCACTTCTCTTTCCAAGGGTGCGCCTACTAATTGATTAAATGCCTTTATTGCTGGGGGAACTGAAATTAATTAAAAGCATGTATTAAAATAGAATAGAATATAGAATTGCGTATTGATATTTTATGCATGTTTAGTTATAGACTTTGTTCGGAGGAGATCGTCAGCAGCTAGGCATGCGCGCATAGGTATACCACTGCACCTGCAAAACTACATTTTGTGAACTGCTGGGCATACATTTTGAAGCTTGCAGTTTCCATCTCCGACTAAACGCGATCACAAATAAACAAAGCATATATTAATATAACCTAATCGTGCGTTTTATTAATTATTTAGCTAAGGGTGGCATATTAGTTGTTTTCCCCACAAACATTTTGGTCACCCCGACGTGATTGCAGTTTATCGGAGTCTGCAACTCGGACGTTATTGTTCAATATCGTTTAAACAAAGCTAATTTTGTCGCTTTCGTTTGCTGGCATTCGGTCACAAACACACGAGCATACAAATATAAGTTCACAGCCGCGGCGGCTTGAACTTTTGTATATTTCGCGCTGTGAAAAATTATAACTGTGTAGTGCTAAAATGATTAACAAAAGTGAACACAATTTAATCTTTGTTAATAGCGCATATTACATATATATATATATATGTACATATAGCCACATAAATACATACATACATTCATTTTACCAATTCCGTAAGCTGTTGCTAGGCAAGAGCAACAATAACAAAGTTGTTACAGAACTGCCCATCCAGTGATGCCTCCTGGAAATTTTGGGGCATCACCCATCTCCGGCGGACCGAAGCCTATTGCAGGCAGTCTCACGACTGGCCCCTTTCTCCCAGGAAAGGCTTCAGCGTTCATGATTATCTTTTTATTACTATATAATTTCAGGTATTCCATACTGCTAAACATGGCCGTATCTATTATAAATATTTCCCGATCCTGATCCCGGTCTGTATTTGTTTACTATCTGCTCACTTCTTCTAATCCGACCTTCTTTTTGCAGCACCTGTGTTGCACAAATCCCTGACGTGCGTTTAGGGAACGTGGAGGCGCAGGAGCCCTCCCAGAACGAACTCACCGAATGTGTGGCGACTGGCTACCGAAGACTCGTCTCTGGCGGCGGCTATTGGGGTGTCGTCCGCTGCTGGATGGCTCCGGCGGTTCTCGGGGGGATTCGGCTCGATGCTCACCCACGTTTCGATGACCGCGGCGGGTCTGGAGTCCACTCCACAAAATTATATATACATATAAGTGCCGTGGTCAGTGTTATCTCCACTGCCACGCTAAAAAGAAAACACTTTTTTTAAATTTCGCCCCAACCTTTGCGGCCACTTTCACTCACGTTTCCTTTTCTTTTCCAGACTTGCACCATGGCTACTGGCTCGCGATATTTCCTTCCTCCTACTGCCTTATGCATGGCTACCTTCACTCCCTATACAGCCTCGGTCCGTTGCCCGAGTTACAGCTTCTGGAAACCGTTCATTTTTGGCGCTCAGGGCAACGGTCGTGTTAAAGAGCAACATCCATTTCTCTTAAAAGGAGCTGGCCGAGATCTAGGGGGCCTCACCGTTCCCTTTTTCCCGGTTCGCTCTTGAATTCCCTCACCACTAACCCTATCGCTTCCTATCCCTATCGATATATCGATGCCCCCGTCAGCCTATTCCAACTGGAAATGCAACACCACCCATGGATTTAGAGAGGCAACCGGGTTGCGGCTCGACGAAATCATTGGGAGCATTTGGATCTCTGGTGACTTCCCTGGCATTGCCCTTCGGCGCAGTTCTGACCGGTGCCCAACGCGGGGCCCACGCATTACGGGAAGTATTACCGCTTCTCAGATGTTGGTCCCTGGATACTTTGTGTCTATCTATTTCCAGGTCAGATGGGGATATCCTTGGCATGGTAGACTTCGGCCCTGCATGTCCTCCAGCTCGTATGCATTGCTGCCCACCGCCTTCACCACTCTGGCCTTCATGAACTTCTTGGCGAACTTTGCGTTGAACTGTTTACCGAAGTCGCTGAGGACGAAGTTCCGGCGATACACCTCTTGGCCTTGCATTGCGGCGAATACTCGGGCCCTCTGGTCATTCTTCTGGCGACTGCGATCATACGAAGTCTCCAGGCTCTTGCCCACCTTCTCCTGCACTATCAACAGTTTGTCGGCCGTGGCCATCTCGTAGTCGCACAACGACTGCAGCTTCCTCGCCAGGTTATAGCTGGAACCATGCAGGAACATGTGATGTCCGAACAGAGTGACGAACGGTGATTCGCCCGTAGCTGAATGGACTGCGTTCCGGATGGCCACCGCGATCTCGGGAAGGTAAGCATCCCACTCCCGATGGTCGCTCGTCAGGAACCCACGTATGGCTGCCAGGACGCTGCGGTTCACCCGTTCCCCTGCGTTGCTCGCGGGGAATATATCGGTGTTTTCAAATGCCTGACTCCAAAGCTCTCCATCGCTTCACGCTCGACGTGAATTGTCGTCCGTTGTCTGAGTGCACGATTTCCAAACTTGTAAAACACATCGGTTATAAGGAAATCCACGACGTTTGAGGCGGTTGCTTCCCTCATGGCCTTCAAGAAAGTGTACTTGGAGAATTGGTCCACAACGATGAAAATCCAGGCTTGCCCTTTTTTCGACCTGGGATACTTGCCAAGGATGTCGATGTACAGCTTCCGGAAGGGTCGCTCCGCCTGCACACGCTCGCCGATCCCGACCATCATCCTGTAATTTGGGGCTTTCTATTCCTTGCACATCTGACATTCGCGAACAGACTCGCGCACCTGCATCACCATCCCTGGTCAGCCTCCACAAGATCTCCAGCGCTTTCGCCATCCCGCCATGAGCTGCCGTTAGATCCGTGTGGGCTCGCTCAATCAGGCTGTAGGTCAAACTCTGCGGTATCCACAGCTTCCATGCAGATCCTTCAACCTCGTCATCCAATGTTGCCGGGGAGACTCGCTTGAAGATGAGACCTTCCTCTATCCTGAGTTCCGGTAAGCTATCCATGTTTTCTTGAACTTCTTTGACTAACTCATGGTACTCATCTCCAGCAAACGTGCTGGTCTCGAAACCCAGCAATGCCGTCGGATCCACGGAGATTTCCTCAATGCATCGTGAAAGCGTGTCTGCCACCACGTTCTAGCTGCCTTTCCAGTGCTCGATGTTGAAGTTAAAGCCCTGCAGCTGCAGAGACCATCTGTCAAGGCGTCCCGAAAGGTCCTTCATGGACATTTGCCATTTCAGGCTTGCGTGATCCGTGAGGCACGTAAACGGCATGCCTTCCACATACGGCCGGAACTTCCGGATCGCAAGGAGAGCTGCAAGGCACTCTTTCTCCGTGACGGTGTAATTCACCAGGTGCTTATTCATAATGGCCTAGAAGAAGGCTATCGGCTGCTCCTGGTTGTCCTCGTCCTTCTGGAAAAGCACCGCTCCAACTCCGATGTGAGACGCATCGCACTGAATGAAAAAGTGAGGCTTGAAGTCTTCCTGAACCAAGACTGGTGCTGTTGTTAGTGCCATTTTTAACGCTTCGACTGCCAGCTGCGCCTCCGGATTCAACGAAATCTTTGTGTTCCCGGTTTTCTTGAGCGCTTCCGTGAGCGGTGCTGCTAGAGTCGCAAAGTTTCTCACGAAGCGCTGAAACCAGCTAGCTGTACCGAGAAAAGCTCGCACCTCTTTCATTGTCCTCGGCTCTGGCATCCTCCTGATTGCCGCCACTCTCCCTGGATCCACCCGCAGACGACCTTCACCTACGATGAACCACAGGTAAGTCAAAGACTGAACTTTGATTTGCTAAGACCTATGGTAAATCTTGCTTTCCTTAGGCATTCGGCCACCCGTCCCAGGTACCGGAAGTGCGTCTCGATGTCCGGTGCTAGGATCAAAAGATCGTCCAGATAAACGAAGACATTGGATCGAAATTCGGCTGGGATTACTCGATCCATAAGTCTCACCAACCGTTGCGCCGCATTGCAGAGTCCAAAAGGCATTACTCTGAATTGATAGAGTGGCCGACCTGGAACCCTAAACGCCGTCAATTCCTTGCTCTTCTCGTCCATCTCGATCTGCCAGAACGCTGGAGATGTAGTGCGTTTGATTGATCCTGGACAGGATTTCATCAATACTGGACAAGGGGTAAGCGTCCTTGATGGCCACGTCGTTTAATTTCCTGGCATCTAAGCAAAACAGATCCTTTCCAGGCTTCCTTAAAGATCTTTGAGACATCCACCAGCTTCATAGCGTCCAGCATTTGGGATCCGTCTTCTCTTCGTCGTCAGCTTCCTGATCGGCGTAGTGCTCCATATCCCTGGCGTGGATTTCTTCGGCCTTCTTCCCGCCTCGAGCAGGGATTTGGCCAACCACTGCTGAAGCCAGGCCAAACGCCCGCCAGAAATCGACGCCAAGATACGCCGGCTGCTCCAGGTAAGGACAGAGATAAAACTGGATGTATTCTACCCGACCCTTATACTCCACAGGTATCTTTAATCGCCCGATGATCGACAGATCCTCTCCAGTCGCAGTACGCCTCATCGAGAAGTAGCGCTGGACAGGCACCCCCAACGCATCTACCAGCTCTCTGCAGCCTTTGCCAAGCTGACTGATACTTGCTCCCGTGTCCAAAATCCTGTCAGGTTCTGGTTCAGGATCTTGAAATCGGCAAAGGGTCTGGGATCATGGATGCCGCCCCGTTTGACTGCCGCAACGACTTCTCTACGCTTTTCAAGACGCTGATTGAACCGTTCTCGAGCTTTCCAAACTGATTGGGAGACTCTGCGCATATTGCTCAGCTGGTGTTGATCGAAAATCCGGCTCCGAACTTCTAGGTACCGTCGCATGCGCTCTTCGTAGGGTAAGTATCTTAGTTTCGATTTTATATTAACCTTACTAACTATTTGCTCAGTTTCTAGCTCCTCTACACTGCGGGGTTCCTCTCTGGACGAGATCCTCCCGCTCAGGGGTCGCCCAGCCGTCCGTTTCCCGTTCAATTCTGGCACTTCGGAACTACGGTGTCAGTTTTCCCGCATCGGAAACAAAAAAACCTTCTTCATCAGATGCTTGCGCAGTCTGCAGTCTTCCGGTCAGGAAACCCGTGACTATACGGAGAGATCCTTTTCTCAGCTCCAAACAGTCCGAGGTCCTCTTGCTATTGTAGCTACCTAGCAGACGTTTACTCTTCCTTGTCCCTTTCGACGACCGCCAGAAGTCATCGCAGGCAGTCATGAGATCCACACGACTGCTCTGTCTGATGACTCCTTGCCCTAGTCCACAGAAGGGTTCCGGACCATAAAAGGGCGTACTCGCTTCCTTTCTAGCCATTATATCTGCCACTTCATTGCCGGGGATCCGGCTACTTTATTATTCATACCCAACTCATTGAGTGTTCCTATACATTGCCATACTAGTCTGGAAACAATCTTATGTGCACTGAGTGCTCTGATTGCTGCCTGACTATCTGAGAAAATGGCTATGTTTTTTCTGATTGTAACCCCGCTCAATATTGAATGAGGCACATCTCTTTATCGCGTGTACTTCCGCTTGAAAGATACTGGCGAATTTCCCTAGAGGTTCGTGATATTTGAGTCGGGGTCCGCAGACACCCGCACCCGCACCATCCTCTGTTAGTGAGCTGCCAGTGTACCATCTAATAGCATGTGGTTTCACGTCGTAGGTGGTAGACATATTGGACAATTCCGACTTGTTGATAAGCTCCGTCTTGAAGAGCTTATCAAAGCTAAACTTGACCAATTGAACATCCTGCGGATATTCTAATAACAAGTCAGTTGCAGTCGCGGCCGAGTCAGCTGGTCTTGCCCCTGTTATCCTCATGGTAGATCTGCGCGCACTGTGCTTGATATGCAAGTGCAGTGGTGGAAGCCCGAGCAGTGGACGGGCAAGTGCGCATAGCGCCCGAGATGCACGTGCAGGCAAGTCTCTGGAGCTTCGATTCGCCCAAACCGCAGCCCCCTAGTTGACTGTGGGCCTCACCATAGCTACGAGGTGTGACAATTAAATAATGAGACTGATTGTATTGCTGTGATTGTGGAAACCCTATGTGCTTGAAATATACTATCCATTTATCCAGCATCCTTCCCCTCTCGATTGATATATTTGGCGTCGCTCTAGCTTGTTTAGTTCGCCTGCTGTGTTGTGTTGAGTAAACGTGAATTCGTGGTTGGAATCGTTGTGTAGCTACCCAAGGGGACTACTTTTAAGAAAAAGGCAGAGTTGTAGAATAATTTTGAAATATACGGTTTTTATGGAATCAGACTCATTACTTAATTGTCACACCTCGTATGTACATCCACAGTAGGATCTTTGGAGATACTCCCCGATTTTTCCCAGCAAGAGACCTACAGCTCATTAAGGCCAAATTGGCCTTGCGAACAGCATGTTCCACATGTTGTCTCCACAGTAATTGTTTATATAGAATGACTCCCAGATATTTGACTTCAGTTGAGATCGGAAATTCTGTGCCCCCAATGGCTATGGGCCGAATGGATTTCAGCTTGTAGCGATTGGTAAAGGCGACAGCCCTGCGGACAGCCTCTGGTGGTTTAAGCTCTAACTGTCACTCTGTTAAGAGTGACTTCCGCTTTTCTGCTATCAAGGAGTTTGCCCAGCCAGGTCGTGAGACCCGTCTGTGTTATCAAAAGCACCCTCTATGTCCATAAATGCACAAAGAGCTACCCTTTTGGCCTTTACAGTGCGCTGTAGACTGTAAACCAGGCTCAAAAGAGCCGATTCGGTAGACTTTCCTTCTCTATAAGCATGCTGATGCGCATGCAGAGAACTTCGGCCACGGCCAAGCCAAGCTTGCAGAAGTTTCGCACTCAGTTTTGGACCCTCAAAAGAATCAGACGTGCGAAAAATAAAGTCAAAGTTCCGCGATCGCCAACGACGACCGCCGCGAGTTCCGCCATTATCCTTCGTCAAGGATCTGCCGCCACTCGTTTGCCATGACTCCTTTCTTTCTACATTCTTCCTACTCCTCCTTGCCCCCTAGTGTTCCGCCCCTTCCTTGTCTCCGGGGTGCCTCGCTGCTTAGAAATTCTTCCAGGCGGGGTACAGGTCGGGCCGTTTGGAAAATTTTCCAGGCCCATCCTAAGGGGGAAGCGCCCCGCCGTTTGGAAATTCCTCCAGGCGCGGCGCAGGAGAACAGGCTGTTTAAAAAATTATTTTAGGCGCTGCTTAGGGGGGAAGCGGCCGCCGTTTTTAAATTCCTCCAGGCGCCGCGTAAGTGGAGGGCTGCTTGGACATTCTTCCAGGCCCAGTTTAGGTGGGAAGCGCCTGCCGTTTGGAAATTCCTCCAGGCGATGCGCGGCCCCTTAATGCCCTGGTCGTCCTAAAAATTAAATAAATAATGGGAGGACCTCTGGGCCGTTGAGGTTTAACCCCGGCTTTAGACACATCCTTAAAAATCCAAGGTATTTCTCTCATGCAACACTTAGATTTTCCTAAATTAATGGTTATATTGGCCATTATAGTGCTATTTCTTGCAAAAGAAGACAGTGCGAATCAAAATCATCGGAAAGGATTATTAAATCATCAAGTTGAGCTGTCCTATAAAGTAGAGGCTTTCTACGTCACCGTGAATTAGCTTGAATACTTAGAACGACGACACCAAGCATCGTTCTACGGTTAGCCAGGGAAGGTAGGTTAATTAATAGAAGTCTACTAGAGTAAGACGGTAATCTTAGGTCGGCAGGGTAAGCCACGTAGAGCGAAAAGCAGAAAATTTTTTTGAACAGATTCAATGCGGTTAATATGAATTCCAAATTAAGGACTCCAAACGCAAGAACTATATTCAAAAATAGGACGAACTAAAGAAATAAAAAAGGTCTTTGTTACATAAGATGAATAGAATTCTTTCGACCACCTTTTAAATCCAAGCATGCCTTTGGCCTGCTAACCATGCAAGAAATATGTTCTGAAAACGAAAGCTTAGGATCTAGACGAACACCTAGATCGTCAACAAGAGTTATTCTTCCCAATGCACATTCATTAAGCGTATATGTTTCATACTGGCGAGTGACACGAGAAAATGTCATCTGTTAACTACACCATGCCTGGAATTTGTCAAGATCGGATTGTAAGTCTGACTGGTATGAGCTGTCCTTATACTGCTCGCACAGTTAGACATCGTCTGTGTACATAAGACCCTAGAGTTGGGTAGAACTTGAGGAAGATCATTGATAAATAAGGTAAATAGCAGAGAGCCAAGATGGCTGCCTTGTGGGACGCCAGAAGTGACATTGAGGGAGTTGGAAAGAGAATTCTTAAACAGAACCTTTTGAGTCCTGTGACTCAAATAACTCTGAAGCCAATTAAAGAGGTCGGTAGGAAACCCTATTAAGTCGAGCTTCCTTACAAGAAGAAAATGATTAACCGAGTCAAAGGTATTACTAAAGTCCGTATAAATCACATCGGTCTGAGATTTACGCTGAAAGCCACTAATCACAAATGAGGTAAGTTCCAAAAGATTTGTAGTGGTCGATCTTCGTCTCATAAATCCATGCTGACATGGAGAAATTACGGATCTTCACAAGTGCTCCTGGGTAGGAGTAATTATATTTTCAAAGAGTTTTGGAATTGCCGACAACTTAAAGATTCCTCTGTAGTTATCAGCATCCGACTTGCTACCTTTTTTATGGAGAGGAATAATAAATGATTCCTTCCAAATAAGGGGAAATTCTGATGTTTCCAAGATATGGTAAATAGTTTAAGAAGGGGGTTGCACAGAGCTTTACACGTTGAAGATCCAGCCGAAGAGAGCTTTCGTCTAAGATAGGACTGAAAATTAGGTTCGATTAGGGCATAGGGAAAAAATACGTCTGGTTTATCTGGTTTGAGGAAGAATAAGTGGTTTTAAAAAACTCAGCAAAGACTTCGGCGATTGCCTGATCCGATTTTGCTGAAGAATTTTTAAATAAAAGCGAGGAAGGGTATAGGTTTGGTTTACGCTTGGTGTAAACAAAATTATAAAACTGTTTCGGGTCCTGTGTGAACTGAACCCTAAAACGATTCAAATAATTTTTATAAGACCGAGCGTTAAGCACGGTAAATTTCGACCGAGCACTGATATAGTTAGAAAGGACAGTTTTAGAAAGAGTTAGTTTATATTTATTATAAAGCCTAGACTTAACATTTTTTAGGCGTGTCAGCTCCTTATTAAACCAAGGTGGTTTACTAGAGACAGACGGATAGGTTAACGGAACACAGGATAAAAAGAACGAGTTTATGGCACTGTAAAAATGTCCACGGCGGCTGTCATGTGAGCACACATGTATAGATGTGACGAATGTCATGGCCTTTTTCCTGGAATTGCTGGCGCAGCTGCGATTTGTTGGTATTTTTTTTCAGGCTCCGGCAAGTCGTCCTAGACAGCTCTTGTTCGCATTCGACGATCCGCGCCAGCATGTCTAGAAACCACGTATTTGGATATTTTCATTGCCTTGCTTTTCTTGGTATTTTTTATAGATTGGCGGGAGAAACTAACAAACTCGGCGATCCCGAAAGAGGTGGATAGTGCGATGCACCTGTAGATCGTTCAGTCGCCACTCTGTCTGGCTCATGTTTGCGACATTTTTGCCACTGAAATTTGGCGTCAGAGACGCTGGAAATCTCATATCTCCGCGATGGATATTTTTTTGCCTGGCTATTCTCGGTATTTCTCGTTTCGCCTCCGGCTTTACTGTACTAATAGGAAATTGTTGACCTGACTTTTGCAAAATTGAATGAACGGTAAATTGCAACTGAATAATATTAATATTTAGTTTTAAGAGGTGGACAAACGATTTTATTTTGTTTTAAGAGGCGAAAAAGGGCGTAAGCCAGCGGGCGGACAGGGGGAATAACGGGTGAGAAATCACCTGCCGTAACTGTCTGCACCACTGGAAGTGCGACTATACTCTCCCCGTGAGGGCGGCTGGAAGCAGGTCCCAATACGGTCATATCTCTGCTGAGGATGCTGACGAATGGTAGTCGGGCGGGGAGAAGAAAACTCCTGCCCAAAAAGATACCCCAATCCAAGGTGGAACAGCATATGCCGAGGGATGCGTAACCGGGGGGGCTTGGACATTAGTATGCGGACTCTGGTGGACCGGCCAACCCATCAGTTTTAATTAGGCCCCGGTATGCGGGCTCTACCGTGGCGGACCTTCCCCATCCCAGCATACCTGTGGGAACAAAAATGAATTCATGTAATAAAAATATAAAAACCGTAGGTGACCGCCAGACCTCAAAGGCGGCAGGGGAAAACCCCCTCATTAACTCTAACTCGAAGACGCTAAGCGGTCGAGTGCTCAAAAAGGAAGAGGAGAGCTCCTCGGAGCGCCTTAATCCGGGGGCCGGAGCCAACGGAAAGGGCGATCCGATGGGCCCGCCGAGCGGCGTGATCGTAATAAAAATATAAAAACCGTAGGTGACCGCCAGATCTCAAAGGCGGCAGGGGAAACCCCCCTCATTAACTCTAACTCGAAGACGCTAAGCGGTCGAGTGCTCAAAAAGGAAGAGGAGAGCTCCTCGGAGCGCCTTAATCCGGGGGCCGGAGCCAACGGAAAGGGCGAACCGATGGGCCCGCCGAGCGGCGTGATCGGGGACAAGTCCCTCGACGTCACCGCAGGCGGCTCCAGAGGCAACCCCTATCCAGGTAGCCCGGCCCAGCAGCAGCAGAGGAAGAAGTCGCTCTATCACGAGCAGAGAAGGGCGGCTTTTATCCTCGCGCGAGCCAATCCAGCCATGGAGGCGGACCCGGAACAAGCTGGTCTCATTAAATGAGCGAGAGGTGTCCTGCCGGGCTTCAAGCCTGAGAAGGCGGGAAGGGCAGTAGCTCCCAGTGCCACCCAACTAGCGCCAACGCGGGCAGAAGCGCTGCTAAACGCCAGCGCTCATCTGAGGTGCAAACACCGCAGCCGAAGCGTTCCAAGGTGCAGCCCCAGCGTTCTTTCGCCGAGGTGACCAAGGGCAAGATCCTGATTGGAGTGGTGGATGAGGGCTCCACTGACGGACAGATTCCGAGGGACCAGTGGCGGTGTATTGTTGGTGAACTGCACAACAGGTTCGTGAAGGAGCTGTTGGCGTCAGGTGGTGCACTGCCTCGTTGTGAAGATGCCGGATGGCACCAGGGTGGCGTGAAGGTGATCGCGTGCGAGGACACGGCCTCCGTCACCTTTTACAAGAGGGCGATCGCAGGACTGGGTGAGGTGTACCCTGGTGCGAAGCTCGCCGTTGTCGACTGGGACAAGATCCCCAGCAAGCCGAGAGCCACGGCGTGGCTGTCCCACAAGCCGGCAGAGCCTGAGAAAATTCTCATGCTCTTGCAGCTGAGTAACCAAGTCGCCAAGGTCGAGGAGGCCGTTGGTCCGAGGCGCCAGGTTGTCCTGACTCTAAATGAGGGGACAGTCGAGGTGCTGAGGAATAACGGAGGGCTTCACCGGTACGGCTTCGACAGCGTGGCCGTGCGTGTTTACAAGGCCGATGCCAAGCCGGTCCAAAAAGAGGAGGACCTCGACCTAGAGGGACCTCAGATCGAGGAGGTGGCAGGGTTGTCCGACGACGAGGACATTCTGGAGGGCTACGCCTCCGAAGAGAGCGAACTGGCGAGGGGCCTTCGCGAGGTTGGAATGTCCGAGGAGGAGGATGGAGTGCACGAGCCATTCTCGGACGCCGATACTACTGTGGTGGAGGTTAAAATGCAGAATGTCTCTAACGTTCCTGCAGATAAACCTCCACCACAGTAAAGCAGCCTCCGCCTGACGCTGTCCTCATCCAGGAGCCCTGGATCTGTGGCGAAAGATTCCAAGGGTTGAGGGCAGCTGGCTATAGGCTGTACGCAGCCCCCATAACAGGTAAATCGCGAGCCTGCATACTCGCAAAGAAAGACTTAACTCTTTTTATGCTACCCAATTTCAGCAATGAAGATATATTAACAGCATGTCTAGAAACACCAAATGGATCCCTCCGGATATGCTCCGCATACCTGGGGCACGACCAGGACCCCATCCCCCCAACCCTGAGGCAAGTCACCGAGGACAGCAAAAGGCTGGGCCAGGACTTCATCATCGGGTGCGACGTAAATGCCCATCACCATCAGTGGGGCAGCACTGACACCAACGATAGGGGTGAGTCTCTTTTTGATTTTATCCTCTCATCTAACCTACTGGTGGGTAATTCGGGAAACGAACCCACCTTTATTACCAAAAACCGAAGGGAGGTACTTGACATCACCCTTCTCTCAGAATCCCTGAAGGACTCTCTTAAGTTGTGGAGAGTGCTGCAGAAGCACTCATTCTCTGACCACAGGTACATCCAATTCACGCTAGGCTTCGATAGGTTCAACCCAGTCACTTTCCGGAACCCCCGGAGGACTGACTTGGAGAAATATAGATCCCAGCTGAGTAAGATCCTTAAGCCCCCCTTAGCCCCAGCCCACTCGGACTTTTGTCCGGAGGGGCTGGAGCGTCTCGTTGAAACTTTCACCGATGCTTGTTGCACGGCTCTAGATAGGTCCTGCCCCCGTGTAAGGTATTAGGCTGCCTCAAGAAGACCACGAGGCAATCCTTCAATATAGACAAGAGCGCCAACACGGACGCATCGTGGCGTCTCTTATAAATCTAACTTGTCCCTGTACAACAGGGAATTAAGAAAGGCCAAAAGAAGGCCTGGTCCGACTTTTGCTCAGCAATCCAGAACTACTCTGAGGCGTCTAGGCTGAGAAAGTTCCTCTCGTCGACGCCCTCCAACCCGGGCTTCGTCAAGTATCCTGACGACCTCCAGTGAGGAAACCATCGGGGTTCTCCTGAATGCCCACTTCCCTGCTAGCTCTTTCCAGAGCAGCCCACCTAACCCCCCGACACGGCGCGGTCAGTCCAAAATGGCATACCTCCTTACTGATAGGAACATTAAATGGGCAATTAACAGCTTCAGCCCATATAAATCCCCTGGGGTGGACGGCATCATACCGACACAGCTCAGCTACGCAGCCGAGCTATCCACCCGGCTTCGACTGATCTTCCCGATCATCCTCGATACAGGGGTCATTCCGAATGGATGGCTCCGCTTAAAAGTTGTTTTCATCCTCAGGGCGGCTCCAGGGCATAGAAGAGGGCGGCTGTCGTGTTGTGGCCGACGCGGATGATGTTGCCTTGGCATTTACGGGAAAATTCCCGCAAACCCTCTGTGACAGGATGAGCGACAGTCTTAGGTTCCTGGCGGATTGGACTGCCAGGAGCGGACTGGGAGTAAACCCAGCAAAGACCGAACTGCTCCTTTTTACTAGAAAATACAAGATCCCCAAAGTGATACCCCCTAAGCTTTGTGGGATACCTCTACCCTTAAAAATCAGACCAAATATCTAGTTCTAATCCTGGACAAAAAACTAGGCTGGGGCCTCAACACGGACGAGAGGGCCAAAGAGGCCACAATGCCGCAAAGCTATCGGGCTAAAATGGGGAATGGCCCAAAAAATATTTTGTTGGCAGTGCAAGGCTATCATTCGCCCGATACTCCTTTACGGAGTGGCAGTCTGGTGGCCAGCTCTAAAGCGGTC
Source organism: Drosophila aff. chauvacae BK-2020 (assembly GCA_018903765.1). Lineage (NCBI taxonomy): Eukaryota > Metazoa > Arthropoda > Insecta > Diptera > Drosophilidae > Drosophila > Drosophila aff. chauvacae BK-2020. Next base: position 674,737 of record JAEIGO010000057.1, on the reverse strand, counting down.
CACCTGCACAAGGACACATTTACACGGATGGCTCAAAACTGGACGGCCGGGTGGGAGGGGAGGTATATACTCTGAGCACCTGGGATTAAACGTCTATTTTAGGTTACCCGACCACTGCAGCGTCTTTCAGGCGGAAGTCTTCGCCATCAAAGAAGCCCTTGATCAGCTCCCCCCAACTAGGGTCAGAGCCCCCATATGCATATTCTCTGACAGTCAGGCTGCCCTTAAGTCACTCGAATCTATTTGTTCTAACTCGAAGACCATCAACGACTGCCGCAGATCTCTTCACGAGATGGCGGAGCAGTACGACCTCCACCTCATATGGGTCCCAGGACATAGGGACATCGAGGGCAACTACGCTGCCTATGAGCTGGCCCGGCAGGGTACAACCTCCCCTCTTCAGCCGGAGAGGGAGTTAGTTACATGCCCTTGGCCACTCACCGACTACTCTGTAGGGAGTACTTCCACCTCCTCGCGGACAGGAAATGGGAGAACCTAATCACCTGCCGCTACGCTAGAATGATCTGGCCACGCCGTTCAGCGAAACGCTCAAAGGAGCTATTGTCATTAAGCAAGGAAAGCTGCACCCTTGCCGTTAGGGCTCTTACTGGTCACTGGCTACTTGGAACACATTCGTTCAGGCTGTCGGTGCACCACAATGACTTTTGTAGAAGCTGAGGGATGAGGAGGAAGAGAGACTGCTGTTCACCTCCTCTGCCACTATCCGGCGCAAAGCAGACGAAGACTACAGTACCTGGGCTTCCCCACCCTTGTGAGCTATGCGGGACATCACCGAGGCAGATAACCGGTTTCATCCAAGGATCGGGTTGGTCCTCTCTCACGTAGTACTGGTCATCGGCCCATGAGTACCTGCATCGGACGGGGAACTAAGCTTATGCGGCATCACAAAGAGCCTCCTCAGGCTCAAGTGGATGGACCAACTCTCTGAGCCGGCCATCACCGCCCTAACCTAACCTAACCTAAGAGGCGAAAAAACGTTTTTTTCTTATAAACATTTATTTTTAAGGATTGGCAAGTGATAAAATTAAATTTTAAAGGGTGGTCAATTAAGATGAATTAGTTTTAAGAAATGGACACTTGTTATTTTTTACAAATATTTAGTTTTAAGAGGTGGACAAACGATTTTATTTTGTTTTAAGAGGCAAAAAATCGTTTTTTTGTTAAAAACATTTATTTTTAATGCTTGGCAAGTGATCGAATTAAATGTTAAAAGGTGGTCAATCAAGATAAATTAGTTTTAAGAAATTATCACTTTTTATTTTTTTTTAATATTTAGTTTTAGGAGGTGGACAAACGATTTTCTTTTGTTTTAAGAGGCGAAAAAACGTTTGTTTTGTTGTTTGTTAAAAACATTTATTTTTAAGGATTGGCAAGTGATAAAATTAAATATTAAAGGGTGGTCAATCAAGATTAATTAGTTTCACTTTTTATTTTTTAGAAATATTTAGTTTTAAGAGGTGGAAAAACTATTGTTTTAGGAAACGAAAAGTTTTTAAAGTATCGTAACTTTTAAAGTTTTTATTTTTTCAAAACGATTCAAACAATTCTAATGCGACTCCCAAATATGGTCAAAAATGGTCATCTTTCAAATTTCGAAAATTCAATTTTTTCGAACCTGGCCTCTTTGAGCTTAAAATGTTTGCTATCGTCAGTAAACAGCTGTTTGCATTCAACAGTAAACAACTGTTTAAGCTGATTTCCACACAAAAGGGCTGCCAAAATTTTCACTGTCTTAATTCCGATGTTTTCAATAACTTTTTTACAGTATTCTCACCGTAAAAGTAATTAAAAGAAATAGTATTATTTATAAACAACACTTGTGGCCCGCTGTTCACGCCAGAAGGGCGTTTATTTTCCGGAGGCAGTACACTCCCGTACACTCGCTCTCTCTCTCCCTCTTCCACTGCAGTTTCGTGCTGCTAATCCGCTCTCCCCAAGCTAGCTTTAAGACTTCTTGTACTAGTACTAATTTACCATCGAACCAATAAAGTTTCTAACGCACGTCCCCCCCCCGAAAGTTTTTCCTCCGTGTTTCTTGTCGAGTGCATTTCAGAGTAAAGCCATCCCCCTCCGAGAATTAAACATTAAATTTATTAATTAATTCATTTATATTTTATAAGTATTTTTACCTGGCTATTTCATTTCACCAAAAGTATGGCAACCTTCGCGATAACTTTCGACCAAGTACTTGTCAACATTTGGCGAAATCGAAATAATTTCTTGTTGCCGACTGCAAAATTTAGTTTGTTTAGTTTAGTTTAGTTTAGCCCCTGTGTTGCTACGGGCCTGGCGCTGAGGAAGTCTAAAAAGTAGGCGCAATTCAGGCCACTTTTAAAAATGTATTGTGCCTAAACGACTAAAGTTAGCTAAAAAAGTTAGCTAATATTAATAATATGTTTTTGTTGTAACATATTTGGAGGTATAGGAGTTATAGAAAATATTAATTTTTGCAACACAGTGTCGCAAGCTCTTTTTACTAAATACGGCTTAATTTTTAAAATAAAATTGGTGGTAATATTCATCGGTTTTTAATATTAATATTAATATTGGTTGTAATAATAATAATAAATGTTGGGGGGAGATCTCCCTACAGAGACTTAATGGGTTACACCACTGTAGAATTTTTTAAAAATAAAAATTTTTTTTTTTATAGCTAAAGGTCATTTAAGGTCTTAAGAATTATATACTAAAAGATGAAGTCCGGGAAAAATTTTTACATGCCTGAATTTCAAGTTCTGCTGCAGGACCTCTAACGATTTTACAGCCACTGAAAACTTTAAACGCGTTTATCTCAAAACCACTTTTTTTGAGCTGGCCGGAAACATAACTCAAACAAATCTTTACCGATCAATTCCAAATTTTTACAGTACGTTTGGAATTGTTGTCCGCAGGGAACTACGTAGGGGTTTTTTGAAAAAGTGAATAGTTTTTTTTTGTAAAAATAAAAATGTGATGAATTTCATGGTCAAATTGTGAAATTTTTTTTTAAACTGTCGCCATTTTACGAAAAATTAATTTAAAAAAAAACCCCCTACGTAGTTCTCTGTGGACATCAATATGGCTTCAGAAAAAGTTTGGTTTTTTGTTCTAGATCAAAAATTGTAGAAGATACGTTTCCGGCCGTGGACCCATCTGAGAAAAAACATGCCACCGCAGAATTGATGCGGAGTCACCATTTTTTTTTTCAAATACTTGAAATGTATGTTTTTTTGTAGTTTAATATTTATATTATAAAATACTTTTTACAGAATTTCAATAACTCCATTGTGTTTACCTACACAAATTTCGAAAATATGCCTTTTTTTTGTGTTTTACAGTGGTGTAACCCCTTAAGGCACTGCGACCGAGTGGTCTTTTGTGCCTATGTTGCTCCCTAATGAGACAAGAGTTGCTCAGCCTCCCTTATGAAGGCTAGCAGGTCTCTGGTCGATGTTCGCCTGATCTGCGAAGCTGTCAAGAGCTCGCTATGCAGGTGCCTCCTTCTGGACCAAATAATGGCTGGACACTCACAAAGAATGTGTTTGGTCGTCTAGTCGTCTTCTTTACAGAGCCTGCACTCCGTATCCGAGGACAGACGCATCTTGTGAAGATGGTAGTTCAGGACATGGTGGCCGGTGAGGTAGGCTACCAATAGTCTTAGGTCCATCCTGGAACACCCATCAGTGTTCCTGCCCAAGAGCGGATGTATCAGCTCTTTAGCTTGACGACATCCTGAGCTGGATATCCAATGCCTGGACTTTGCTCCTTTGACCCATCTTCCAACCATATCGATGGCTGCGGCCCACCCTAAGCCACAGAAAGGCTCCGGACCGTGTAAAGGAGTCGCTGAGCCGGCTCTTGCCAGCTCATCAGCGTTTTCGTTGCCGGGAATTCCGGCATGACCGGGAACCCAACACAAAGTTACCCTGTTCCCAGTGGAGAGTTGCTGGAGGCTGGTCCAGCAGTCCGCGACGAGTTTGGAGCTTATCCTCCAAGAGGACAGCGTTTTGATCACCGCTTGGCTATCCGAATAGATATTTATTGTAGCTCCTCTCATTCTTTTGGCAAGGATGAGTTTGGAGCAGGCCTCAATGGCATGAATCTCTGATTGAAAAACACTGGGCCATTTACCTAGTGGAATCGAGACTCTGGTGTTAGGTCCAAAGATCCCCGCACCCGCCCCTTGCTCAGTTTTGGACCCATCGGTGAACCACTGCAGGCTGCCGGGGTCACAGCAAGGGTTGCCATTATCCCATGCCCTACGGTCTGGGATGAGAGTCCTAAATTTCGCCCCGAAGTAGAGTTTCGTGGTCATGAGACCTGTTTGGCTGCAGATCTTTAAGCCAGAAATTTGTTGTAATATTGAAGCCTCAATTTTTGAGACTGTGTATGAGACAGTCGCTCACCCTTGACTCCAGCTCACTAACGTTTTTTACACTTTTATTTGAAATGTACTTAATTATTTAGTAAAAATATTGTTAAAAACGAAAATGTAGCCACTACAATGTTTATTTATTCAAGCAATTTTAGCCCTCTCAGCCCTTTTGTTGCCTATAGGCAACACTGTAGAAATAAGCCTCAGTTACCTGGAATATACATTTTTTTGCTTCTCGCTTTTTTTCAACATCTTCCTTAATGTTTTCTGCAACCAAAATAACTAATAAGTTACTTGTAAGCTGCGAACGTGTTTGTTTAGCAGACGATTTAAGTGCAGTTTTATGAAAAAAAATTGTTGGCGGGAAAAGTTTAGGTAAAATAAAATTTTTTTTTTTTGTTTTATTCAATAAATATTTATTGTAATGGAAAACTAGGTGGGAATTATAAATATATAAAGGTAAGTAAATTATATAAAAATAAAAAAATTTTTAAAAAGTTCATAGTTTGTTTGTCTACAAGAATTTTGTGAACATTTTGTGGCAACATCCTGAAACTTGTGAACCAGGACACCAAGGACCTTGAATTTTTCGTCAGTTCATTTTTGAATAACGCCAAATACATACTATATCTTTAAAAAAAATTGTATCTTGGCTAATTTTAATTCGGGTCTGAGAGGGTTAAGAATAAAACTCGGCAACTGTTGTTTCGTCTCTGATCCTCTAGGTGTTGACTTAGTTAGAGCTCCTCCATTGAAGCTACCTGAAGATCCTTACCATCCAACTTTCGAAGTGACTATCGATACGGGGACGGTTGTAAAGAATGAATCTGATTGTTTAGCCAATAAGGTTTGCTGTTTTCGTAAAGCTAACTTTCATGCGCTAAATAATCTTATATCTGAATTTGATTGGTCAAATCTGTGTGTATTGACATGGCAGCGGCCGTGGACATTTTTTACAGTACCATAAACTCGTTCTTTTTATCCTGTGTTCCGTTAACCTATCCGTCTGTCTCTAGTAAACCACCTTGGTTTAATAAGGAGCTGACACGCCAAAAAAATGTTAAATGTTTTAAAACCACTTATTCTTCCTCAAACCAGATAAACCAGACGTATTTTTTCCCTATGCCCAAATCGAACCTAATTTTCAGTCCTATCTTAGACGAAAGCTCTCTTCGGCTTGATCTTCAACGTGTAAAGCCAGTTTATGCACCGGGTCGCGATGGAATACCGGGCTGTGTTCTCAGGTACTGCGCCGAGGCTCTGTGCAACCCCCTTCTCAAACTATTTACCATATCTTGGAAACATCAGAATTTCCCCTTATTTGGAAGGAATCATTTATTATTCCTCTCCATAAAAAAGGTAGCAAGTCGGATGCTGATAACTACAGAGGAATCTTTAAGTTGTCGGCAATTCCAAAACTCTTTGAAAATATAATTACTCCTACCCAGGAGCACTTGTGAAGATCCGTAATTTCTCCATGTCAGCATGGATTTATAAGACGAAGATCGACCACTACAAATCTTTTGTGATTAGTGGCTTTCAGCGTAAATCTCAGACCGATGTGATTTATACGGACTTTAGTAAAGCCTTTGACTCGGTTAATCAATTTCTTCTTATAAGGAAGCTCGATTTAATAGGTTTCCTACCGATCTCCTTAATTAGCTTCAGAGTTCTTTGAGTCACCGGACTCAAAAGGTTCTGTTCATTAATTCTCTTTCCAACTCCCTCAATGTAACTTCTTGCTTCCCACAAGGCAGCCATCTTGGCCCGCTGATATTTACCTTATTCATCAATGACCTTCCTCTAGTTCTACCCAACTCTAGGGTACTTAAGTACGCAGACGATGTCAAACTGTGCGTGCAGTATAAGGACAGCTCATGCCAGTCAGACTCACAATCCGATCTTGACAACTTCCAGGCATGGTGTAGTGTTACCTTATTAAATCTCAACAGCTCAAAATGTAAACTGATGACATTTTCATGTGTCACTCCCCAGTATGCAACATATACGCTTAATGAATGTGCATTGGAAAGAATAACTCTTGTTGACGATCTAGGTGTCCGTCTAGATCCTAAGCTTTCGTTTTCAAAACATATATCTTGCATGGTTAACAAGACCAAAGGCATGCTTGGATTTATTAAAAGGTGGTCGAAAGAATTCGATTCCCCTTACGTAACTAAGACTCTTTTCACTTCATTAGTTCGTCCTATTTTGGAATATGGTTCTTGCGTTTGGAGTCCTCAATTTGGAATTCATATTGCCCGCATTGAATCTGTTCAAAAAAATTTTATGCTTTTCGCCCTACGTGGCTTACCCTGGGATGCCGACCTAAGATTACCGTCTTATTCTAGTAAACTTCTATTAATTAACCTACCTTCCCTAGCTAACCGTAGAACTATGCTTGGTGTCGTCTTTTTACACAAGCTAATTCACGGTGACGTAGAGAGCCCCTACCTGCTAGGACAGCTTAACTTTCACGTTCCTCGACTAACATCTAGAACATTTATCCCCTTAGCAGTAAATCACTGTAGGAGGAAGTTTGAGGCAGATGAACCTTTTAGGGTCTTATGTGCCGATTACAACCGACTTTTTAACTCTATAGAGGGACCTGAGAGCATCCCTCGCCCTAAAACTGTATTGCTAGTAGAATTAGCTGTTGCATGAACCTAAACGGGCGTGCGACTCGCGCTTGAAAAAAAAAAAAAAAAATTACTGGCATCAATGTTGGCGAAAATGTTTCTTTTCCCCTTATTTATATATATTTTTTTTCTTTTCAATTTATTTTCCCACAAAAAATTTTCAAAGTTTGGTCTTATTTCGGCCAAATCTAAATGCAATGTTTTACAAAAACAACAAAACACTCGCAATGAGAAAACAGTGAACCGTCTATTTTAAAACTTTTGAAAAAACCCTGTGCAAAGGTATACAAATCAGTCATAAGACTCTTTGGCTCTCAGCAAAAAAAAAAAAAAACAAAAACGGTCATTTGAAAAACCTACAAAAAACTTGCAGTCTGTTATAATAAAAAGAAAATATGTTTTTCAACTAATTTAATTTTGCTATCTATTGCTGATTTGAAGACCAGATAATTTAGAACAGGTCGGGAGAAACAATATATGCGTCGCCACCTTTTCAGATGACACTGAAATTCTGTCAAGAGCTGATTGCGTTTACAAGGCGACAGACCGGGTTCAGATCATGCTGAAGAAATTTGAGAATTGATGTTGCAGGTGAAACATCTCCAAAAGCCGAGAAAAATGCGCATTGGTGACCTGCACGCTGCGCACAGTGGTGCGGAATCCCAATTTCTTGGGCAAAACCTCAAAAATCGAAAGATATAAAGCTTCATCTTTTCTTTAACAGATGGCATTAAAGTTTCATAATCCGAAAAGTTTCTTTCGGTATATGAAATACCTAATACTTAACCTATTTCGTGCCCTTGACAAAAATTGTCATAAAAAAGCAATTTTCTGTGAAAACGTTCGCAAAAAAATTGAGGATGTTCCTGAAGATACGTGGAATATTATTATTATTTGTTACGTGAATTTGTTATAATGTTATTAACAATGAAATGTCAGCGATCCGAATTGTTTTTTTTTTCATATTTTTTTCACATCTTTAGAGAATTAGTTGTGATCCCAGGAGATCCTGAAAAAGTGGCAACGGTTTTACGCGTAAAAAAGTATGTAAAACTCGAAACCGATGGCATTGCCTGCCCTTTTTTGCCCCTTTGGCTGAAAAATCGTATTTTTTGAAGCTGTTAGTGCATTCGTGCGTGAGCTGACAGAGCACTTTGGCGCGCACAGCGCATTGCATGTTCAGAATTCAAATCTGAGAAATACTTGGGGGTTTTCTGGTATGCTGAATCCGAATTCGAAGTCAAAATTGAAAATTCACAATGGCGTCGCCAATATGGCGGACGAAAATGTACATTTTTACCCAATTTCGATGAAAATGAATGCCCCAGAATTTCTTCATTTATATAATAATTTGTTATTTACATTTTTAGGATCGGACAGGAAAGTCGTCAAATGGACTTATAAACAAATATTTCACGCAGTCCACGATAAATGGGACAAAGAATTGGAAACCCTCACTAAAATAACAGCTTAGCGGCTTTAACGCAGAAACTCAGTCAAACATAATTGTTTGGCAAAATTCACGCTCTTCCTCGCCCTGGTTTTTCAAACGCGATAGCAAAGAATCGACAACTGAAGAGAAGCGTTTTGTTGACGAGCAAATAACATCTCTTACCAAATTTGATACTTTTCAAGATGGTAATAGTATAGGCGTCAATTTTAAACTCACTTTTACAATGATAGACGGTAAAGTTTTCAATGTGGTTACTGAAACAACATCATCGATAAGATGCTATTTGTGCAAAGCTACTTCAAAAAATTTCAATCACATTGAAGCTATGAAAAAACTTGTCGTCGATACTTCCAACTACCAATACGGTTTATCTACTTTGCACTGTTGGACACGTTTCTTTGAGTGTCTTTTGCATGTAGGATACAAAAAAGAAGTTGAAACATGGCAGTCTTGAAGTTCAGAAGTGAAACAATCGCTTGCTGAACGTAAAGCCGTGATTAAAATGGCGTTTAAAGAAGAATTGCATTTGATTATTGATCGTCGCAAACCAGGAATGGAAAAATGATGGATACACGGCTAGACGTTTTTTTGAATATTCCACTGTTTCAGTTCGTATTTTGGGTATTGATCTTGAACTAGTTGAAAGATTCCACAAGTTTTGTCGGGTGGCTTTAATGTGAAAGTGTATCTACTTTGAAACAGTAGCGAAACAATGTCCTTTTTTGTTGATAAATGTGCTAATAAAATCCTCAAAAAACAAAAAATAAACATTTTCTGAATGCCTAGTCCTTTCCCACCAATTTCTTTTGTCATTTTCGTAATCAGCGACCCAAAAAACATTTACAATATGAGTTTTAGCAAAAACGCACGATTTTTTGCGAAAAATTTTCGCCATTTTGGGTCCGCCATTTTGATTTTTGAATTTTTTTTATCATTTTCGTAATCAGCGACCCAAAAAACTATTAATCTGAAAATTTGACAAAAATTCATTCACTTTTGAGGTTTTGGCCAAGAAATTGGGATTCCGCACCACAGTGCTGCGTAGAGATTCCATCCCGGGACCATTTATCCACGGTCAAGAGCTTCCACAGTTAAAGGATTATCTATCTCTCCATACTGTCACCAATATGGAAGTATGGGCTTCCCATATGGCACGGCTTCAGGGTCCATTCTGAATCATATCAGAATCTTCCAAGCAAAGTTTCTAAGGCGCATCTCTGGGACGGAGTGCTATTGCGGATGTACGCATAAGCGATATCCACCGTGAGCACCAAGTACTGCTGGTGGGCGATGTGATCAACGAGACTGCCAGAAGACACCGAACCAGACTACTAAACCAGCCAACCCGCTGGCAAGAGCTGCAGCAACTGCGCGGACCAGACGCTGGCTGAGGAGGGTCACCGTCGGACAGCTGACAAGCCGTAGAATGCAGTAATTAGTCAAACAATAATATTAACTGATCTCTAGATTTTATAGTTAAAATTCGGGCAGCTGTTAGGACTGAAACGTATTAATTGATGTGATAAACAGAAATATTGTTAGCTATAATAATAGTTGTAGTTAATAGTGTCAAAATGCAACTACAATAAAGTTGAAGTTTTTATAAAAAAAATCTTTATTTTAAGCTACGTACTCTGACTGTCGCTACTTACAATTCACATGGACGTCAAAACGCTTGCTTACAGATGGTGGTACTCCATTAGATGCAATGCAATTATAGCCTCCAATATCGCTTCGATGAACATTAGTCAGTGTAAGCCGTTCTCCTTCTACGTATTTAAGAGCTGATGATAAACAAAACTTAACTTAATTATTAAATTAAATGAAATTTTTATTCCATTTTTGTATTGTTAATGTTAGAAAAGATTGCACAAATTTAAACTAAGATAAAATTATATAGTGCCAGCACCCAGGGCCATCGACTATATATGTACATGTTTAACAGAGTCTTATTTAAAATATTATTTTACAATTTTTGTGGCGGCACACTTTGTTGGTGTATATTTATATACATATTGTGGTATTATTGAGACTCTTAAAGAAATTTGGTTATAATTTTGATGTTTTCTGTAGAGAGGTTACTTAAATAGTGGGTGGCGTCTTTGTTTTTAAGGATGTTTTGTTTCAAATGGGCAATAGTAGGGCAAAGGTTGAGGATGTGATGGATGGTGACTAGAGTGTGTGTAATGCATAGTGGCAGTTTCGTTGTGTTTTTCTTGTTGTGTCTTTTTTTTTTTATTTTTTTTTTTTTATTTCGTTATAAGGTACGATTAGTTGGGGGAGAATATACATAGAAAAGGTAGGGTAAATTATAACAAAACTGAGGTTCAACGCTCGTGCGGTACGGCCGCGAAGCAATGCTTCGCACGGGCAATGTTCCCAGCTATGTCTCCTCCTGCTGTCTTCTTCGCTCCTCGCTTCTGAGCTTGGTCATCAACGTGGCCGCGAAGTTGGACACCGCCTGCCAGTTGTCCTCACTTACCAGCATAGTCGGCACGAGGTTGTCCTCCGAGATGCTGGTCCCCAGATGCTGGTCGATCGAGAATCTGCCACACGTGAACAGAACGTGCTCGGCAGTATCATCTTCTTCCCTGTAGCACCAGGTACAGCTTGCGCTCTCATCATGGCCAAACTTGTGCAGGTAGCTCCTAAAGCACCCATGACCGCTTAATATTTGCGTCAGGTAAAAGTTTACCTGAGCGTGCTGTCTCCTCGTCCAATTCAACAGGTTTGGTATCAGTCGGTGTGTCCAACGACCCTTGTTCGAAACATCCCAACGGGCTTGCCACTCTGCTAACGTGGCGCTCTTCGCCACGGAGCGCGCCTCGCTCTTCTCCGCCGGCGTAACAAATAAAACCGCATGTTCCTTTGCCATCAGGTCTAGGGGAGGGGTTCCAGCTAATACAAGCGCAGCCTGATCGGAGAATGTCCTGAACGCGCTGCATATGCGTAGAGCAGCCAGGCGATGAGCTGCGTTCAAGCCGCGGCTGTACGACGGCGTCGTCAATTCTTTTCCCCATACTGGTGCAGCATTCAACATTGTCGCTCTAGCTGCACTCGCCAATAGCAATTTGCTCGCCTGCTTCGGACCTCTATGGTTGATCATTATCCTCGTAAGCGCCCGTACTGACGTTGCTGCCTTGGTGCTCGCGTACGCCAAGTGCTCTCTAAATGAAAGCCTTGTGTCAATCATCACTCCTAGATATTTTATAGCTCTAGACGTTCTGATGACGACTTCCCTCACTCGCACCTTAGCCACTTCCACCTTTTTCCTGCTGCTCACCAGGACTGCTTCGGTCTTCTGTGGGGCTAGCTGCAACCCAACGCGCGACAGCCACGAGCTGATGGCGCTGAATGTCTGGCCGCTTCGGCTCCAGCAATCTCCTTCTCCACTACCACCAGCGCAATGTAATCTGCGAAGCCAACCAGTTCCGTTCTCCCAGGGAGTGGGAGCCTCAGGACCCCGTCATACATTGCGTTCCACAGCAGTGGCGCAAGGACCGACCCTTGGGGGACTCTGCACGACAGCTCGACGCTTTGTGCACCGCCAGCGGTGTCGTACTGCAGTACTCTGTCTTCGAAGTAGCTCCGCATCAGCTTTAGCAGGTAGTGGGGCACTCCGAAACTGGTCAGGGCGTCCAAAATACAATCCCATCTCGCTGTATTAAACGCGTTGCGGATGTCCAAGGTGACTATCAGGCAATATTCCTTTGCTCCGCCTCTCCAACGCTGACCCGCGATGGCCGCAGCGGCAATGTCGACCACCTTGTTGATGGCGTCGACGGTCGACTTTGCCTTTCTGAAGCCATATTGAGCATAGAAAAGACCGCCTGCCGCCGTGATTACCCTCTCTAGTCGAGAGCTTATCGAATACTCCAGCACCTTGCCAGCCCCGTATATCAGAACGATTGGCCTGTGAGATGATGGGTCTTCCGGTGGCTTACCGGGCTTCGGCAGCAGAACTAGGCGCTAAGTTTTCCACCTCTTGGGAAAGATCCTCTCGATCATACACCTCTCGAACAGCTCCGCAAAAATGTCTGGTCGTAGAGCATCGGCCATCCTTAGGGCCCTATTGGGAACATTGTCCGGACCCGGCGCCTTTGTGACCTTTATCCTATTTGCCAATTCTAGCATCTCATCTTCAGTGACGAGCTCCGTCTCTTGTGGCAGGTTATTGATCGCCTGAAGGGAGAAATCCGGATTCTCCATCCTGGGAAACAGGTGTGCGACAATCCTCTCCATGGAATCAGCTTCCAGTGGAGCGCGAGTTTTGGATCTGTTGATTCTCTTCACTATGAGCTTATATGCGTTCCCCCACGGGTCCCGATCCTCAGAATCGCAGTGGTCGAGAAAGCACTTCCTCTTGCTAAGCTTAATTGCCTCCTTAAGTTCCCTACGGCACTGCTGGAACGCTGCTCGCTTGTCCAGGTAGGTACTCGAGCCGTGCGACCGCTGATCGCTATATGCTATTTCGCGGGTCCACCAAAAAACAGGGTCCCGGTGTCTGGAGTGTGCTATCCTAAAGGGTATGCATTCCTCACAGGCTGCTAGCAGCTGGCCCATCACCAGGTCGGCCATACATTCCGCGTTGCCCGAGGCTTCCAAACTCTCCAACCGAGCCGCGAAGGTCGAGCTGGTCTACCCTTTGCCGCGTGGTCGCTGGCTGTATACACCTCGTTGAGCATCCACGAGCACTGGCCAGCTCTAGAGCGACTGGCAAAGGTTAGGTCCACCACTGATCCGGCGCCCGCTCGGCTAAAAGTGGGGTCTTGTCCAACATTTAAAAGAGCCACGTCCAGGGTTGAGAGCGACTCAAGGAGGGCTCTGTCTCGGACATTAGTGCTGGCACTGCCCCAGTCGACCGCCCAGGCAATGAAATCGCCCGCTATCAGCGCCGGGTTCCGGCCTCTCGCATCCAAAGAGAGTCTGTCCAGGGTGGCAACAAACTGGGCTAGCGATAGGCTTGGGGCGAGGTAGACGATGTACACCCACCAGCCTCCTGGCTTGGCGCGCACGACACCTCTGTCCGAGAGGACATCTGACAGGAGCGTGGGAGCGCTACTGCACGCCCACAGGGCGGCCTTTCCGAAGCCGTCCTTAGCCCAGTTAGGACTTTGTCCAGTCCTGTATGGTTCGCTTAGGATTGCGAGGTCAGCTTCGCATTCTCGGACCGTTTGTGATAGCAGGTCTTGTGCTGCCACGCAGTGGTTCAGGTTAAGTTGAACCACTTTCATCTACGCTTGGGACCTGTACTGGACGCCGACTCCAGGGGGCAGTAACGGCTACCGGCCTGGTGGTTCGCATCCCATCTGTTGGCTTCAACACATCTGAAGCAGCGCGGACGGTTTTGGCATGCCGCCGCTTTGTGTCCTTCTTGTCCGCATCTGAAGCATGCTTTACTTCTGTCAGTCAGCGCCACTGCATTTGCACATTTGCTGGCGATGTGACCTGTTGCCAGACACCTGAAGCACCTCAATCGAGGATCGTTCTCCTTTATCCGGCACAAAGTCCATCCGACCTTCACCTTGCCGAGCTTATTTACCGCTGCTGCAGCGCCTGCCGGGACCGAAAAGGTTGCAATTTGACTACTGCTTGGAAGGGCGCGAACTGCCTTCACTGTCACCGAGTTCGGCGGGAGATCCGCCTGTTTGGTCAGTGCTTCCCCAGCTCCTCTTTCGAGACTAGTTCATCTAGAAGAAGAATGAAGAACGACGCCTGCGGAGTCACCGCTCTGATCGAGGCACCTTCGCCCAGGACGCTGCCAATTCTTTCACTAATGCCGCTAGCTGGGACATGTGGGGAGCGTTTTATCTCCAGCAAGAGTTCGCCTTTTGCAGTTTTCCTCACCTTTGCGATGCTGTCGCCGATTTCCGCAATCCTGCCGTCCTGTGCCCGCGTGACCATACTGAGCACCGCGCTATACGACAGCTCGGGAGGAGGGCTAATGATTAGCGCCTCGTTCCTTGCTCTTTTGCGCCTATCCCTCTTTCTCGTCTTGGGTTGGTCTTGACGAGACCTCTCCTCCAGAGTCTTGCTGCTGCCTCTATTGACGGCGCCAGAATTGCTCCTTAAGTTACCCTTTTGGGGGCTGCTAACAGTGCGACGGTTAGGAGCGGCTCCTTCGTTAGGTGCAGACGGCTGGACCTTGCCGCCCTGAGAAATCTGAACCGCTTTGTTCACACTTGGAGGGTTCCAGGCTTGCGTTGTCTGGCTGCCCTGGTTCGCTGTGACGGCTACCATCCTGACGGACCGTCTGTCCTCCGGTTCCCGCAACAGCTCCTCCTGAAGCTCCTTCAGCCTAGCGAACGCATCCCCGGGTTGAAACTGCGGACTTTCTGCTCGTTGACCTTGGTGAGTAGGTCGTCGAGGATGGCCCCCATCTCCATTAGTTGTGGCTGGGCTTTAGCCCTTTTGGTAGGCTTTGCCTGCCCGGGCGGACTCGGTGAATCCCTAGTGCGCTTAGCCACTGGGGTGGCTATTGCAGGGATTTTTCCGGTACTGGGGGGTTCAGAGCGCCTCCTGGCGGGCTTCGCATCACCATGGAACCCTTCTGGAAGGCTCTTAGCTCGTAACATTCAAAGAGACGTCGGCCAAGTGGGCCGCCGGCGTCGGCGTTGGATTGGGAGTGGTAGTTAGGGCCTCCAGAATCCGTGCCCTTCTCGCGGCATCTACCGCGGGTGGATTTCCACATTTGTGGCTGCCACCTGGAGTAATATTGTTATTACTTGACATTCCTTTATCTTAAGCAGCTATTTACCCTGCTGCCGGGTTGCGTTTTATACCTTCCGCCAGGTTAAGCAAACTGCCGACCAAACAGACCAAACCGCCGGCCATTATGGCGCAGACGCGGTGTGGATTTTTGGGAAACATCGCTAGTTAATCTGCCACTGTGGCACAGACGCAGACCGCTCGGCCGCCCAATGTGGGACAGACGCTGAGCGTAGCGATCGTGGCGTGAGATGCACTGTGCGGGGCTTCCAACGGAGGCCGAGGGTTTCTCCCCGACTTGACCGATGGGGTTTATACCGTCCCGTCTCGGTCGCCAGAGCCCCGTTTTATGGCGTGCCGCTTCGCGGAGGGGATGGCAGTTGGTCTGTTCCGTGACCTTCACCACCTCGTAGGCCGCCGGTGTGCTGGAAGGGGGTTTCAAGTCCCAAACCTGCATTCTTGCCAAAGGATCGGAGCAGCAGCCCGAAACAGTATGCTACTGTAATCGCTGCCTATCCATACGTGCGTGTCGTAGCGAGCAGCTGTGGTCAGCCTACTCGTAAGCGACTACCAGCGCACTATGGGGAAAATGACTACTTTATCTGGCATTTATTATTGTAAGTTAACCAAACGAGGTATTTCACTGCGGTTTTTTTTATTATGTTGCTGTAGACCATTAAAAGCTATTTTAGAAAAATGGGCGTGTCAACGCCCCTTTCGCCCAAAAAATCGAAAAAAAATACTTTTCAAGCAATTTTTGATATAAACTTTCAAAATTCAGTCACCTAAAAGTGTATACGTTGCAGATAGGTGTTTCGCCACGCCCCCTTCCGTCCCAAAATAATGAAAAAACAGTTTTTTATTAATTTTTTAAATATCCACATTTCTCTTACAAATGTTATCTCGGATAGCACAATAGTGCTCCTTGGTCAATCCTTGATCCAAAATGAATGCCAATGCTTTATCTTTGGACGCACCTATAGGCTGATCAATGGGCTTTGTGAATCCTTCCCTGATCGCTGCATGAACAAGCAAGAAAACATCAATATTTCGGAGTTTGCATAGTTCCGCTGCCTGCAGTCTTTGAGCCCTTTCACCTTTCGATTCAAATGGAAGAAGTGGACGTTCAACTGGTCTATTACTTTTTCTTTAAAGGCAAAGTTGTAGTATCCAAATCCATTGTGAAGGTTTTCTTTCAAAGTATTTAAAAGTACTATTACATTTAAGCCAATTATACTGCAAATTGTTGCAAAATTTGTGGTTTTTTACTTTTAAAATATTTTCATCCTCATTATTGCTCTCAAGCAGTTCAAAATATCATTTAATTGCCTTCTCTCGTTCGTGCCGGCCCCTCTCGCTGTTCCACACAGCAAACAAATTTAGTGAGGTTACCTAATAGAAATGCGAATTTCGGCAAAAGAGGGAAAAAGAGGACATTAACACAAATACCCGTTAACTCAGAATTGACAACGCTACAACAAACACTTGGACAAACAGCTAAATAATGCTAAACTATTTAGATAATCCTTTCCAAAGTTGAAATTTGTTTATAAAAATCCAGTTTTTGAAGCGATTATAAAACGACAAAATATTAGTATACACACGCACAATTTAAACAATGTTTTATATTAAACACATAGTGAAAACCTGCGAGATTAGTGTTCATGACTTGATTTTCTTATAATCGTCTTGAAGTCGCCAAAATATTAAAACAAAACTCAGTAAAAAATTTACAAAACATAGCCGAACCTGCTTTCGATTGCAACAGCCGACTTAGCAGCTGTTATTCTCACATGGCGGTGTCAAATTTAACATTTTGAGTTTGGGCCATAACAGACTAATGTTTTCTTAATGCATTAACAGCAAATTTGTGTTAATTTAAAAACTTTTAAAAAACATGCAAATGCCAGATGAAGTAGTCATTTTCCCCATAGTGCAGCGGCCCCTGACGGACAAGCGCCCACTGGAGCTACTATAGTAGCTAGAAATACAGTATTTATAACTTGCACCCAGATTAAGTTAGGCCTCATTTACACTAGGCAGCGTTTTTGCGTCATCAGAGCAATTTGTATAGGGGCTTAGAGGTGGGAAAAAGTTGCGTCCAAGTTACGTTTGTGTCGACTGTAAAAACTCTATTTTCGGACTATCGTAAAAGTTTCACCACCAAAAAAAAAACGTAATAACTGACAGTTGAGAATATTTCATTTGGTTTTGGAAATGGCCAGAACCAGATTTGTTTGGACCAGAGCTGCCCTAGGGGCCCTTTTAAAAAAATAACAGGACAGTATTGACGATTTCCGGGGAGTTCGTAAGAACTCCCACATATACAAAGAGATTGAAATGAAGTTGAAGGAGTTTGGTAAACCATCTCACAAAGAGATTAAAAACAAAAAAAACAACATGACCAGGAAGTACAGGTAATATATAATATTCCGCTCTTTTAATCCATTATAAGCTGGAATAAAATTCTCAGAAGCGAGCTGGCCAATGTGGGAAGGAAGGAAGTCCCTCGCGATGAGAACTGTTCGGTCAAAACCCAATTAGGATAATATTGTTTAATTTGAATTCCGCGCCTTTGAATCTAGTTAACATCTGTTGTTTGATGCTGCCAACTCGTACTAGAGAACGAGCGGCAAATAGGAATATAGAAAAGAGAGAATAGAACACACTGAAGTAGAACATTGTACATTGAAGTTGAAGAAATAGCACCGAGAAGTTGAATTTGAGGGAGATAACCAAAAATTGTCATTAAAATTTATACAATTAAACTAGCACCATCCGACTTATTATTTATACTCAAGAAAAAGCTCTTGTTTTTACATTTTGGCGACCGTGACAGGACTTGTGCTAGTTTTTTAGTTAATTTTGGTGATGGTTGTGGTTATGTTCGCCCCCATTTTACTTTGCTCTAAGTCTCGCACGCGCATTTACGACCTTTACGAGCATCGCGCTAGCTGCCGGTCTACCCAGCGTCCGCATAGAATTTTTACTCGGGCATTTGCGCAGAACTCATAACATCGCAGCTGCCGGCTATATTCAAGGGTCTCCCGCCGCATCCCTGGACGTCGTTGGAGTGGACATACCATCCTCCAAGTGTCATCGCCATAGTTGGAGTCGACATCTCGGTCCTCCATCTATACATCTATCGCCCCCAGGAGCACCCCCATACATAACCTCACTCTGCCGCAACACATTGGTTGCCATAGGCTTTGGCGAACGAAAATTTTCCATTACATCTCGACGTCTCGCTTGCTCTCACATACCTTGTCAAGCAAGGCACTGCCAGATCTAAAATAACTAAAGTAAACAAACCTCAGCAAAATGTCTTCGCTGGAGCAACTTAAAGCTCAGCGAACTAGTGCTCGGAAAAACCTTACACGTATGAGCAAATCAGTGGAACCTGGTTTGAATTTATCTCCGTTGGAATTATCTTGCCGATTGTCGATTTTGGAATCGTATTTTAAACTTGCTTTATCCACTCAGGAAGCCATAGAGCAGATGGAGCCAGCTGAGGCGCAGCGCAATACTCGCTTCGAATTAGAGGAACTCTTAATCCACGCCAAGGTTTGCGTTCAGGAACAACTTGGACCAGACGCAAACAGCACCGGCATTCATGAATCCACGGTTTTTTTGGGCACACATCTGCAGTTAAGCTCCCGCGGTTATCATTGCCGGCATTTGACGGCAAATACTGCGAGTACCAAAACTTCATCTTGTCGTTTAACCAAGTCATTGGCCACCAGCCATCCATGTCTAAGATCGAGAAGTTCAACCAATTGTTAAACTGTCTTCGAGGACCCGCAGACAACTACACAAAGGCTCTGGACCGCTTAAAGCAGCGCTACGACAACCCAACTCTCATGTTCTTGAATAACATATCGTCACTCTTCGCATTGCCAACTGTCGCCAAGTCAAATGGTCAGCAGTTACGCAGCCTAATTGATAATGCATCCGCATTATACAACGTTTGTTAAGCACCGAGCCACAGATCTGCGAGGCCATGCTCATCTTATGGCCAAAGTGGACCAGGAGACTAAGAGGAAGTGGAATGAGTCGTTTTTTTTTTTCGGCAGTTGACCTTGGGTGACCTTTTTGAGCCTGCGTCTGGTCCTCGTAGAAGCTGCAGCCCTAGCTAGCGGATTGGGGTGGAATCGGAGTCTAAAACGATGTCTCCTTGCGAATTCGTTAATAATGTCACCAATCAATGGGACATGGAGATCACGGTGAATGTCGGTGTTGCGGATATACCATTCAGCTCCAGAAATACGTCTAAGAAATTTGGCTTGGAATGAACTTATCTTCTTTAGATTGGATTTAGAAGCGATGCCGTAAATGGGAAGTCCATACTTCCAAATTGGTGCTAAGATAGAAAGGTAAACCCTCTTCTTGTTGGCTAAACTTAGCTTAGAGTTAGCATGAGTTAGCCAGTATCGCCTCCTCGCAGCGTTCTCCAATTTCCCCCTTGTCTGCTTGATGTGAGAGGCAAATGTGAGCCTGCGATCAAGGATCAGGCCCAGGTAACGGTGCTCCTTGTGCTGAGGAAGCAGTTGATCGTGCAGGAAGACACCCGGGCTGGAATCCTTGCGCAGAGTGTAGGTGACCGTAGCACACTTGTCAGGGTTAATGGCAATGTTCCACCTACAAGACCAGTTTTCAAAACGTTTGAGGATTATCTGGAGTTGGTCAGTTGCCTCGTAGACACAATCAGATCTAGACAAAATGGCAGTGTCATCTGCATAGGTGGCGATGCACAGACTGTTGCTGCGTCTTCAAGTGGGCATCGGGGCGTCATGAGTGAAGAGGGTGTACAAGGTAGGACCCAACACACTTCCTTGAGGAACTCCGGCAAGAATGGGTCTGGTCGAGGACGATATTCCATCCTGAACAACCTGGAAGGATCTGTCCTTCAGGAAGCTAACGTCAAGCTCGAAAAGCTGGTGAGGAAGAAGACCCCTGAGCTTGACAACCAGTCCAGGGTGCCAAACTCTGTCAAAGGCTTGTTGGATGTCCAGGTATGCAGCTACCGTATATTGCCTCTTTTGGAAACCATCCATGATGAAGTCGGAAACTCTGTGAAGCTGCTCGGGAGTGCCATGATTTTGCTTGAAGCCAAATTGGTGATTGGGCATCGCGTTCTGGACTTCAGGTGTCTTCAGAAAGCGATCAAGGATGCACCGTTCCAATATCTTGCCGAACGTGGAAAGGAGGCTTATAGGTCGGTAACTATCCACATCGTTTTGCGGCTTTCCTCGCTTGTGGATCATCACAACGTTTGCATTCTTCCAGATCTTCGGAAAGTGTCCCAATCTAAGCGCAGCATTGAAGATTAAAACCAGGAACAAAATAGCCCGATCCGGAAGCAGCCTGCACACCTGTGACGTGATCCCATCCGGCCCTGGAGCTTTTCGGTTTTTCATCGCATGAATCCTCCTCTTTACTTCAGAAAAGAGAATGGGGGGTGCAGGCAAGGACATTTGATGAGGAGCTTCCAAAATGTTCTTGACCTTGTCAACTCTCCCTTCCGAGGAAGTTCCAAATGGTGTGAACCTCTCTTGAAGCTTGTCGGCAAACACTTCAGCTCGATCCAACGGCGTGCGAGCCCAAGTGGAATCGGCTTTTTGGATCGGGAACTTCGGGGCTACCTGCCTCTTGAACCTGCTCGTGAGTCTCCAAAGGGCGAAATTGGTGTCGTGGTTGGTTGTGGCTTCCTCCAGCTCCTTATCCAGAATGCTCTGGCCGTGCCGAACCAGAAGCTTCCTTATGCGGTTGGGCAGTCTGCAATGGATTCTGTGCACGTACCTGTTTAGAGTCCTGGTGTATTCATTTTTGAGCCTGTGCTTCAGCTGGATTAGCTGCAGGTGTCTCGGGGGATGACATCCTTCCGGGTGGGAGAGATAGCGTTGCTGCTTGGGGAGGCCTCAGAAGCAGCGTCGAGGATTTTGTTGTTCATGAGTCGTGCAGCATCCTCCACATCTTCAGCAGAGCGTAGCTCCATATGTAGCTGTAAGGAATCTTCAAGACTTCTTCTGAAAGCGCATATGTTCGAACCAGGAGGGAGTAAGGCCTTTCTCACAGGCGTACAGAAGCCCACTGTCCGGAGCTGAGCAATCAGTGGGAGGTGATCAGAGCTCAGATCGAAGGACTCCACTATGCTCAACCTCCTGCTGTGTAGGTCTTTAAATAGAGCGAAATCTAGAGATGACGGGGTACGTCCTCCGCTCGGGAAGCAGGTGGGTCGTCCTGTGGCTAGTACCAGAACTCCTGTCGTGTCGATCGCCTCCTTGAGAAAAAAGCCTCTTGAGTCCACTCTACGTGAATAGTAGAGCTTAGACCTTTCCCCTTTTTCCCCAGTTTTATTAGTACGAGAATTTATTTTAAATAATTATTGTTATCGCCGGAGAGCTTAGCTAGCAGAACTTAATCTCACCCCCATACAGTGTAGGGGCCAGATTGTAAGACTAGCGAATATATATATAAGAATAAATTCCAATATAGAAACGTAAATATAAACTTTGAATATGAATATAAATAATCTAGTATCGATAATACCACCTTATCTAGCGAACCATGTATATCGGTTGCTGATTTTTTTTGCCTCCAATGGCAACGCTTGCAAATCACGCATTACTAATTTTTTACCTCCTCTTCCTCTACTTCTTCGCTCACCACTAGCGAGAGCGCTAAGAGAGGATTTGGGAAAGTCCTGTTGCTTTGGCTCACGTGCTTTTCAAGAAACACGCTGTTGTACCGAGAGCTCGGTGAAGCTCACCACTTGATCTTGAAAAAAAAAGAGCGCACGCATCGAGGAGTTTTATTCTGGGTTTTTTTCACACGTGGATTTGTGTGTTTAACCAGTATCGACCAATAAAAGCAGAGTGCTTTCAACTTGGCCGAGCCAAGAAAATAATCAGTTTTGTGCAGTTGTGAGATCGGGTAAATATCAGTGATAAACGGCGTTGTACATAAGCCAAATTAATGCATTTAATTAATGCAGCAGCCAGCTCGACGCAGCGCGGCGGAGGAGGGGCAGGTGTCTGTCTGCCAGCCACGAAGTCAGCGTGCGTGCGCGACCTAGTGTGTGCCCCCAGCAGCCCCTGCGAGGGAACATAACCTCACTTTCTGGAAGCCCCGAGAAAACGGCAAAGACGGCTGCGGCCTGGTCGGCGCAGCGCGACCAAAAATTTTTACCGATATGGAAAACGGGCACCTTTGTCTGGCCGAAATCATATCTAATTTACTAAGGGAAAAAATAGTTCACTCAGTGGTCTATTGATGTTTATTCCACACCACTGCAATATCATTCTGGCACGTAGGTTTTTTATAAACAAGTTTA
The DNA here is from genome assembly GCA_018903765.1 of Drosophila aff. chauvacae BK-2020. Lineage (NCBI taxonomy): Eukaryota > Metazoa > Arthropoda > Insecta > Diptera > Drosophilidae > Drosophila > Drosophila aff. chauvacae BK-2020. The sequence continues at coordinate 652,229 of JAEIGO010000057.1, read as the reverse complement.
TTATTGCTGACCCAACCTCAAATTTGACGAACCAAAATTTGCCGTCGGCAACAAGCAAATTCGATTTGGCCAAATGTTGTCAACTACTTGGTCGAAAGTTATCGCGAAGGTTGTCATACTTTTGGTGAAATGAAACAGCTAGGTAAAAATACTTATAAAATATAAATGAATTCATTAATAAATTTAAAGGAGGGCCACAAGTGTTGTTTATAAATAATGATATTTATTTTAATTACTTTTATGGTGAGAATACAAAAGTTATTGAAAACATCAGAATTAAGACCGTGAAAAATGTGGAAATAAGCTTAAACAGCTGTTTACTGTTGAATGCAAACAGCTGTTTACCGATGATAGTAAACATTTTACGAAAACCGGAGGAAATAAAATCGAAATCGAAAGATTTTGGCCAAATCAAAAACGACAAAAATTACTATTACTTTTTTTTTTTTGTTTTTATCGCAAGGTGTTTATTGTAAAGGCTGTTGAACAATATCAGCTATAACTATTATTTAGTAACAATTTATATATAGCGGAGTGGGAATACATAAGGGATTATGATGCAGAACAGGCCAACAGCTGGCTGTGTTTTTTGCTATGTGTTAGTTAGGTGATTTTGCGCATTGGGAGTTGATGGTGACCCTCTTGAGCCTTCGTGTGGTCCTACGAGTTGCTGCAGCCCTTGCCAGCGGATTTCGATTTGGCCGAAATCTTTCGATTTCGATCTTAGGTCCTCCGGTTTTCGTAAAATTTTTGCTATCGTCGGTAAACAGCTGTTTGCATTCAATAGTAAACTGCTGTTTAAGCTGATTTCCACACAAAAGGGCTGACACATTTTTCACAGTCTTAATTCCGGTGGTCTCAATTACTTTTTTGTTCAATTTTTACCATAAGGATTTTTACCTGCCTGTTTCGTTTCACCAACAGTATGGCAACCTTCGCGATAACTTTCGGCGACTTACTCATCAACATTTGGCCAAATCGAAATTTCTTGTTGCCGACGGCAAAATTTGGTTTGTCAAATTTGTGGTGAGGTCAGAAATAAATTTGTTAAAAATAACTACATGGCAGAATGATCTTGTGGTGGTGTGGATAAACATCAATAGACCACTGATTAAACTACTTTTTTCTCTTAGTAAATGAGATCTGATTTGATTTAAAAAAGGCTTTTACTTTTCATTTCGGCCAGACAAAGAACTATGGGGCAAATACCCACTTTAACTGGCATTTATTATTGTAAGTTAACAAAAAGAGATATTTCACTGCGGTTTTTTTATTATGTTGCTATAGACCATTAAAAGCTATTTTAGAAAAATGGGCGTGTCAACGCCCCTTTCACCCCAAAAAATCGAAAAATTAATATTTTTCGTGAATTTTTTTTCAAAACTTTCAAAACAACTTTCAAAATTCAGTCACCTAAAAGGGTTTACGTTGCAGATAGGAGTTTCTCCACGCCCCCTTCCGTCCCAAAATGATGAAAAACCAGTTTTTTATTAATTTTCTTAATATCCACATTTCTCTTACAAATGGCATCTCGGATAGCACAATATCCAAATCCATTGTGAAGGTTTTCTTTCAAAGTTTTTATAAGTACTATTACATTAAAGCCAATTATAATGCAAATTGTTGCAAAATTTGTGGTTTTTTACTTTTAAAATATTTTCATCCACATTATTGCACGCAAGCAGTTCAAAATATCATTGAATTGCCTTCTCTCGTTCGTGCCTGCCCCTCTCGCTGTTCCACGCAGCAAACAAATTTACGTTGGACAAGAAAGAAAGCTAATTTCGGCATGCCGAAGTTTAAATACACTTGCAGTAAGTAAGTAAAACTTTTTCGTTTTCTCGGGTACTGACATAAATGTTGCGAAAGAAAAATATTATAAAATGGCCCTATCTGAAATTTTATGAAAATATGTTAAAAATTGCCTAAGTTATAATGTTTTCCTTAAAAATTTGCCGATCGTTCCTATGGCAGCTATATGATATAGTCTCTGCAGTTTATGCTGATCAATAATATATATACTTTTTAGGGTCGGAAATGTCTCCTTCACTGCGTTGCAAACTTCTGACTAAAATTATAATACCCTGCAAGGGTATAAAAAATTCAGGTTACCTAATAGAAATGCAAATTGCGCCAAAAGGGGGGAAAAAGAGGACATTAACACAAATACCAGTTAACTCAGAATTGACAACGCTACAACAAACACTTGGACAAACATATAACTAATTCTAAACTCTTTTAGATAATCCTTCCCAAAGTTGAAATTTGTTTATACAAATTCAGCTTTAGAAGCGATTATAAAACGACAAAATATTAGTCTAAACACGCACAATTTGAACAATTTTTTATATTAAACACATAGTGCAAACCTGCAAGATTAGTGTTCATGACTCGATTTTCTTCTAATTATCTTGAAATCACCAAAATATTAAAACAAAACTCAGTGAAACAATTTACAAAACATAGCCGCACGAGCTTTCGATTGTAACAGCCGACTTAACAGCTGTTATTCTCACACGGCGGTGTCAAATTTAACATTTTGAGTTTGGGCCATTATAGTCTGATGTTTTCTTAATGAATTAAGAGCAAATTTGTGTTAATTAAACAACTTTTAAAAAACATGCAAATGCCAGAAAAAGTTGTTATTTTCCCCATAGTGCAAAGGTGCCCGTTTTACAAATCGAAAAAAATTTTACGATTTTGAAAACCGGAGCACCAATTTTACGATTTCAAATCGAAATTTAAGACATGAACCTGTCTTAGACATAAAAAATTGTTTATTTATAATTTGTAATGAAGATCAAAGTAAAAAAATGCGACAAAATTTGACATTTTTTTTTATTTACATGAAATGATGTATTTTTTTATTAAATTTCATTCAAATTAGGTTCATGTCATACTTTAATAATCTAAAACAATTTCTCACTTCACTTAACCACGAAAAGCCCTAGCCTTGACGAAAGGTGACGTTCTTTCGCCCGCACTGGATCGCGAGATCCGCCATTTTGAAACCTCCATTTTGAATATTGGAAAAAAAAAACAATTTTTTTTGTATTCACTAATAAACAATACATTTATGCTCCAAAGCACGACTTTGTAGGTATTTTCAATTTCCGCCACAAAATTCCCAAAGTTTTGTTTTTATTTCGGGCAATTTCAAAAGAACCTCCCCTTTAAGGATTTCTTCTACTAAGTTAAAATTTCAATTTGTTTCCTTATCCGCGGAATATAAAGGAAAAATAGTTGACTAATTCAACTATTTAATAATTTTTTATATAGGCGAACTGTCTAAAAATAAACTTATTTACTTAAATTATGAGTTTTGATTGCTATGAATATTAAGGTTGAATTCATACAAGAAACAAGAATTTTTTATAGACCTTGTTTATCCCTATGTTCCGCTCGAAGTATAATGTCCTTTCCATCTTCACGTCGCCACTGTACTTTTGGTTTTGGAACGCCTGTCGCACTGCATATTAGTGATATGCTGCCACCTTCTGTGCTTACTCCTTCGTCTTGGTTATTTTCTCGGTGGTTCATAATATCTGGTGGTACAACAACATCTAAATGTCCAGACTGAAAAAAAAAAATATTATTAGATACCCACTGCGCAGTTGTTATTGTGCAAGTGAATAAATGGGAAGATGTCCAGTAGCTTGTACACACTCGTTAAAACCCGTGTCCAGACAAAATCGTTCTCCCTGTCCTTACATAGGCACAGCCATAAGGACACCCTTAGACTAAAGCTAAGCCTCTTGGGAAAGAGGTGGGAGAGACATTCACTTACAAGGCTCTTCATGGGATCTGTATTAACTTGGCACATGTAGCTGCCGGAGTCATTTATTTGTACACGAGATATGTGAAGTTTCCAGGTGTTGTGGCCGTTGTGTGTCACAGATAATCTTGGATTTAGTGACACCATATGTGTATGTATGCCAAGTATTGCTTTTGAATCAGATTTAATCCATGCCACCTGGAATTGTAACAACATAGAAATATATGTACATTAAGAATAAGCCGATGTTCTGATATTTTGGCAAAAATAATTTTTATATTAAATGTTATTATACTATTATATTATTATATTATTATATTATTATATTATTATATTATTATATTATTATATTATTATATTATTATATTATTATATTATTATATTATTATATTATTATATTATTATATTATTATATTATTATATTATTATATTATTATATTATTATATTATTATATTATTATATTATTATATTATTATATTATTATATTATTATATTATTATATTATTATATTATTATATTATTATATTATTATATTATTATACGATTTTTTGTAATTTTTACAAAATATGAAACTTAAAGATCTTGATTAGCACTATATATGGTGCCAATATCGATTTTGGGCAGAGGTTCGTTTTCGAGATATTCACAAAAATGTGAGGTATTCGCACGCGACACAGACAGAAGTCACATTTTTGAAAACCAGTTCAAGCCCCGATTTCAGCGAAACGTGATGGGTTGATTTTTATTAAAAAAAATTTTAGTTTCAATTTAAAATATTACGTTTTTTTTTTTCAATTGAATTTTAATCACTGTCGCACGCGACATTTTTTTCCATCGTACTTTTCGTGATGTTTTTTACTATTTAGGTAAGTCAGAGAAGTATAAATTTGGTCTCTTTTGACTCCTTGCAATCTCCCAGTAATGATAGAAAGCAAAAGTCCAAGCATAGTTCCTCTGCTTTTGAGATTTTTATCAAAACACAACATGATCTTTTCTGTGGTGTTTTTCATAAAAATTATGAAAAATCGCAATTTGCGCGAGTTTGCTTTCGAATATTTCGAAATTTGTTTTAGAATATAACGGCTTTCTAATTTTATCCATTGGAACATTTCTTAATGTTACTATGTTAAAAATAATAATTTTAGGGCATTTTTTGTGGTTTTTGCCGCGGTTGACATTTCTGGAGAGTTACCCATATATTAATGAAAGTTTGTTGCCATAAAATAATAGGAACACTTTTAAGATATGCTTTAAATATTTTACTTTAATACTTTAATAAAACATGTAGCAGTAGGTCATGCAAATCGGCATACAATCGGTAAATGTATAGGGAAATAAATAAATAAAAAAATATATACTAATTTTTATTTAATACTCGAGATATTGTTGTTGACAATAGTTTGTTTTATCCAGTTCAATTTCCATACTACGTGAGATAACAAAATCGGTCGACAAATTTAGTATCTGTCATGATACAATTAGAAAGGTAGTCCAGTCAGCATTCGTCGCCCTCTCGTCAGGCACTGAAATCAGTACATGTTTGATTGTTGACAGGGAAGGTTGTGCTTGGACGATTTTGTCAAATTTGAAATCTTTAACCCTTGTGTCAACATGGCATATTGCCTGATGGGACATTCCAAATTGTTAAAAATAAAACTATAAACAAGCAAAATTCACCTCTTTGATATCTAGTAGGCTAGTTTGAACGACAAGGGCCAGTTAAGGGTTAATATTTGTCAGTTCAGTTCAGTGCCTCTCACTTCATTTCAGTACCTGTCAAAATCTGACTGGACTACCTTTATAATTGTATCATGGTATCTGTTATCAGATAATCTCTTATATGTCAAAGGCATACAAAAAACAATATGACATATGATTCCTATTTTCGAAATTAATTTACATGGACAATTGATCGTCGATCCGAGTTATTCGGGTCTGTTCCAGTTTCCACTCGGAAGTGAATTTGATAACATTTTCATATTTCCCTTTTACATTTTCGGATTTCCCTTTAACATTTTCGAGTTTCCCGTTAGATTAAGCGAATTTCCCTTGTGCATTGGAATATTTTTTATTAAATTTCCCTTTGTCCTCTGCATTTGTTTTGACAGAGTTTTGTGAATTAGGGTCTGATCAAATTTTGGCCCGCTCTAGTTTCCAATCTAAAGACGTTAATGGGGTACTGATTTACTGCATAAAATCAATGGAACACGCGTTTTTGGCTGTAAAATTGAATTTTTCATATGCGAAATATTTCACAGATTATTTATTTCTCTGATTATTTGCCCTTCAAGGCACTCTACGATCCAAAATTTGTTTCCGCTCGGAAACTAAAACAGGCGGATTTGGAATTTGTGAAAGCTTAGATACGAATCGAATTATTTAAAAATCAAGAATGGTACCTTTAGCTAATTTAGTTATGCAGTAATGTCACTAAACCATAAGAGAATGCAATAATTAATTTCTGTTCATTCGAATCTGAATCCCTCGGCCCAATGACAGTCGGAAAGTTTCCGCGTGGTTTCGCTCGAAAGTTAACAGAGACTTAACAGAGAAAATCCGAATCCGAGTAAATTTGACAGAAGTGAATACTATATCAGGTCTGGGAAATCCCGAATCCGAGTAAATTTTGCGGAAGTGGAAACTGGAACAGACCCGATTATCTTTTGAGTTTTTATCAATAAAAACTCAATATTTTTTTATATATTGAAATTATATATGTATATTAAATGCACCACACTCAGGAATATATGGATAGATATTTAAAAGATGATATATTATTTCTAAATTTTAAAAACTAATTTTGAGGGTCCATGATGAGGGGAGAATCCCGCCGATTCGGAAGTAAAATAAAAAATTACGCATTGAGTGAAGTTTTATGGAATACTTTATTAGCGGCTCCGCGAGGCGATCAGCTTGCGTTCGCTTTCTAGTTCTCAACTCTAATAAAACTACATAAGCATAATAGTTCTCTCTCTGTCTCTCAGTTTGCTACATTCTGTTATTCCTATGTTCTGTTAATGGAAATATTGTATCTAATTTCAACACCTCTCCTCAATGTTTTCATTTCTAAATACAACAATTTACATGACATTCATAAGCTTAATCAACTTCTCATGTTTCAGTTTTGACAAATTCTTTGTTAACATATCGGCTATCATATCGTTAGTTGGTACATATTTTAATTCAACGTCGCCTTTCTGGATAATTTCTCTAATGAAATGATACCTTATATCAATATGCTTTGACCGAGCATGGTAGACTGGATTTCTGGGAAAATTCTGAGCGCTAAGATTGTCTCCATGGATGATCGTTGGGGTATCCTTTCTTCCACAACCGATCTCGATCATTAAACGCCTCAGATGTAGCGCCTCCTTTACAGCTGATGAGAGCGCCATGTATTCTGCTTCCGTGCTGCTTAAGGCAACACTGTTTTGCTTTTCCGACTTCCATGAGATAGGGCCTCCAGACAAGAAGAAAACAAATCCTGTGTACGAACGTCGATGGCCGACATCACCTGCCCAGTCGGCATCAACGTAGCCCACCAACGGCAAACCTCCTGCGCAATAGCTTAATGTCTTGTTGGCCGTTCCTGCCAAATACCGCATCACATGCTTTATAGCCAATACATGTTCGCTGTGCGGCTTTTTATTTCGCTGCGCCAACTTCACAACTGAGTGGTAGATATCTGGTCTTGATGTTAACGCAATCCACATTAACTCTCCTATTGCAGACTGATATTCAGTTGGATTCTGAGTAACACAATGCTCGTCGTTACACACCACCTGAAATCCCGCGTCTAAGGGTGTCGCCGTCGGCCTGCACTGCTCCTAGCCGTGTCTCTGCAGCATATCCTTGATGTACAACATCTGGTTCATCGTTATACGGCCCAACTCGCCATGACGTTCTATCTGCATACCCAAAAAGCTGCTCAGTTGACCTTTGTCCACGCATTCAAATCTCGAAGCTATCTTAGACTTGATTTGCATAAGATCCACTCTGCTCTGGCACGCTATAAGAAGATCGTCAACATAAATTAGTACAAGGCACAAGTTACCGTTTATGTCCTGTTTGTACAAACATGCTTCGTATTGGCAGGGCACGAATCCGATCTCTCGAAGTGCTGCATCCAAAGTGGCGTTCCACTCTCGGCCTGCCTGTTTTAGTCCGTATATAGCCTGTTTCATATATACGGTCTCGCTCAAATGACTATTGAGGTAGGCTGTACACACATCTATCTGATGTAGGTACATCTTTAGCTCCACTGAGATCGCCAACACAAGGCGTATGGTTTCATATCGGCATACTGGCGAAAAAGTTTCTCCATAGTTAACTCCGAATTTCTGAGAGCAACCTTTCGCTACCAAGCGAGCTTTATACCGCTCGGGATTCCCTTCACCGTCCCTTTTAATGGTAAAAACCCATCGGCATCCTATGGCTTTTTCTCCTTTTGGCAAATCGCAAGCCATCCAAGTATTATTTGCCACGAGCGCGTCATAATATCCGACTTCATGGCTGCCTTCCAAAATGTAGCTTGCTGGCTATGTAACGCTTCTTCATAGCTTTGAGGGAGTGGGATTTCAGCTTTGACCATGGCATTGACAACGTTAAATTCCTTCCTTGGTCGACCTGACTTGCCGGTCCGAATTATTCTAGGCCTCCCTGGCCCGATTCTCATTGCCTCTCCTGCCGGTGTCACATCCTCTTTATCCTGCTGGTTACAATCTGTTCATTCTGAACTCTCTGCACTGGTGTTCTCACTGGATATTTTAGCATTATCATCTTCTGACTGTTTATCCTCCTCACGCTGCCATTCCACCTTGAGTACATTTTCGGCATTCCTCGGCGATGCTTCTACTGCTGGAAATTCAAAAATCTTAGGCTCGTCTTCTTAGATTTCATTGAATAATACGTCGCGCTTAACAACGACCTGCTGCGTCATCTGATCGTACAACCTGTACCCTTTTGGTTCCAGGGAATATCCAACGAACCGATATTCTTTACCTTTGGCCTTGAATTTTCCATGGTGACCTTTGTCTAGTCCCACCGCCAACGATCCAAAAATTCGCTTATGACTCACAATAGGTTTCTTGCCACTCCATGCCTCATGGGGAGTAATTTTTACAAGAGCTGCAGTTGGCGACCGATTTCTGATGTAGCACGCTGTCATCACCGCCTCTGCCCAAAGACTCTCCGGCATTCCTGAGTGAATGAGCAAACTCCTGCCCATTTCCACCAGGGTCCGGTTGGCTCGCTCTGCCACGCCGTTTTGCTGCGGACTGTATGGGACCGTCAACTGCCTTACGATTCCATTTTCCTGAAGCAAATTGTCAAAACGTTTATTAACAAACTCACGGCCAATATCGCTGCGTATTGCTTTTATCTTGCATCCGAGCTGACTCTCTGCCATGTTTTTAAAGACTACAAACTTTTTGTAAACCTCGTCTTTGGACTTTATGAAGTACACAAACACACGGCGAGTCAGGTCATCAATAAATGTGGCAAAATAAGAAGCTCCTCCAATTGACTTCTTTTCCATTGGGCCACACACATCCGTGTGAATCAGGTCCAGTTGGTGCTTCGATCTGTTCTCCGATACTGGAAAGGGCTGTGTGTGTATCTTGCTCTTCATACACGACAGGCACTGACTTCTTTCTGAAAAATTAACACAGTTAATGCCTTGCACCATTGAATGCTTAACTAACTCGGATAAACTGGCATAATTTAAATGTCCATATCGATTATGCCACAAACTTGCACTTGTCTGTATAGCGCCGAAACAAGTGTTCCGTTTGCTCTCGAAAATAAACAGCTTGTTCTTCCTTTGCGCTTTCAACACTTCTTCTCCATCCTGTAGAGGTGCCGAAACATCGATGTTTGGAAGCATCGATGTTTCGATGTTTTTCACAAAAAACATCGATGTAACATCGATGTTTTCCGATGTTTTCCGATGTTTTCTAACAAAATTTATATTTGAATTAACATATGAAAAAGAAAACACATTATTCATTATTAAAATAAATTTATTTTGCGAGGAGTACCTCACCCCCTATGTACATACTGTATATATATTTAGTTAAGTTAGTAATAAGTTAGGGTTAAGAGACATAAGAAGACCCACGAAGGGCACCTGTAAATAGCTAGGAGATAGGGCAAACCCAACACCCGCCAGCAACATCGACATAGCCAGCCAAGCATCACTGGCACCGACCCGCCGCGTCATCATCACTGGCGTCGGCCAGCAACATCGCGAGCACACGCCCGCAACATCGCGAGCAACACGAGCCCGCAACATCGCGAGCAACACCAGCCCGAGACATCGCGAGCAACACACGCCCGCAACATCGGCCAACAACATCGGCCAGCAAGCTAAACGCAAGCAACACCGCGAGCACCAGCAACATCGACTCTCAGAGAGAGAGAGCCCGCAACATTGCCGACTAACCCACCACCACACAGAAAGGGGGCAAAGAAACGGCAACCCGAAAGCTCAAGAGAGAGCCACCGATCGGGAAGCGCGCATGCCAGAGCGGGATGGCGAGAACATGCGCCGCGGCAGGGGCCGAAGCTTCTGCGCCAGAACATCGGCAGAGGAAGGGCCCGAGCAACGCCGCCGCCGCCGATCGTTCTCTTCTCTCGGCGAACTTCAAGGCGAACAGACGTGCGACGATATAACCCGCAGGAACACGTGGTGGAAAAGTACCGACGGCGTTTTAAATCTGAGGCCACATGGACATGGAGTCCAGCGCCCAGGTGTAAGGAGGGTGAGCCGGCCAAGCGGCCTCCCGCGGCATGGGAGCCGGCGGTGTGGACACGAGGTAGGGAAGCAGATAGGGAAAACTAGACGGACAAAATAAACTTAATAATAAAACCCGACGGCATTTGGCATCTATCCTGGGCAGCTCCTCCTCTTCTTCCCTAAACTCCCCTCTGGGCGGACTTGGGCTCGGCACCATGGTAAACAGGGCCGGGTTCAAGTTCCGCATCCTTTTCCGTAGCGGCGGAGGCCGAGACTTGGAAGCCGGCACCATGGTAAACAGGGTCGGCTCTCAGGTTTCGGAGAACCTCGTGGATCGGGGTGTCGGCACCATGGTAAACAGGGCCGGCTCTCAGACCCCGAGATCCTCCTCCATCTTCGGCTAGGGCATCGGCACCACGGTAAACGGGGCCGATTTCCCAGTTCCGCGGCCTCGCTCGGGATCGAAGCGCCGGCACCATGGTAAACAAGGTCGGCACTAAGACGCGCCCGGCTATCCCGACCCGGACATATTCTCCTGGCGAGGCCAGCGGCTCGGCACCATGGTAAACAGGGCCGGGTACCTGGCCACGCCCCCGAGGGCCCCGACGCGGTTCCCGGCATCGGCCGGCCGCTCGGGCCGCCCATCCCGCCACGGCGGTCCCGTCACTTGGCCGACGTGGACGGGATTGTCTGTCCCCAAGAAAAACTGGATCTTGGATCCACACGCAGCCCTACACGGGCCGCCCCTTTTCCCCAGACTATCCTCCTAATATAAATCTGCACTCCCGCCAGCGCATCCCCGTTTTCCCCTGCCTGTCTCAATATATAAATAATGGGAGGACTCCTAAGCCGCTGAGGATATCCCAGCCTTAGAACGAATCGCTTCCTCACAATTTTAAATTTAATAACAAATAAAAAAAAATTAAAAACAATGCAAATTCTTTTTTACACGCATCATAATAACTGATAATTGGAAACTTAAAAACAATGCGAATTCTTTTCACAATGTAATAGGAAATTAAACTTATAAGAGATCTGTTTCAATAGTCTATCTATAATGAGTACATATTGTATATGTAATCACTTTGTTGTCGATATGTTCAAATTTTTGTTTATAAACATTAAATTGTCCACTAAATCGGATTTGAGAGTTCGGCGATCGGAAATGATTTCTCCCGCTTTGCTAAAAGCCCATTCCGATTCAACCGATGTTGCAGGCACACAAAAGTGTTTCAACGCCAGTTCCTTGAAAGGTGCCATATTGTTTGAACTCTCCTAAAATTAAAAATATTAATTTAAATAGCTCATAATACGAAATTAAAAAATTTACCTTCCAAAAAATGAGTGGTTCGCACATTTCTGGCTCGTTCGCCATCTCAAGATGCTGCCGGAGCAAAAAAAAAAAATTAAGTCCGAACGCGTGTTTAATAATATATTTCAAACAAATTCTTCTAATTTGCATACCTATAGCGTTGTACCTCTTCTTCTTGTTCTTGAAATAGTGACGAACCAAAAACATCGATAGTCGATTGAAAACATCGATGTTTCGGAAATTTTCAAAAACATCGATACATCGATGTTTCGGCACCTCTACCATCCTGGTGTACAATCGCATAGTCTTTGCGAAATGTTACAGTACATCCTCGAGAAACTGCACAATTAATAGACATACAATTGCCTTTCATTTCTGGAACGTGCAATACATTCCGCAGCGTCAGATTGCAATTATCTGTTTTCACGATCCCGTCGCCTTTACCTACTGCTCTCATTACGGTGTTGTCTGCCAAAATAATATCTTCTACTTGCCGCACATAATTGGTAAAAAGACTTCGAGTGCAACACATATGAGCTGTAGCCCCGCTATCAAGACACCAGCTAGACGCTTCCAACACTCGTACGTCACTCACAGGTACTACTGTATATGATCTGTTCCTGTGCTCTCTCTCTTTTGGCAATCCGTTTTTGCCTTGCGCTTTGCACTGATGTTTATAGTGGCCTCGCTGTCCACAGTTATAACACTCCACGTTTGATTTGTCTCTTCTCTTGCTCTTTGTGTTCTCCGATTGCGCCTTTGCCTGGAAAGCTAACTGTTCATTTCCAGCTCTATCTCTGGCTTCGGTGTTCCTTCTCTCTCCTTCAGCAAGTAGTTTGACCTTCAAAGCGTCTAACAAGGGCAACGTGTCCCGCGTTTCCATTTTCGTATTCTCGGCTTAAACTCGAAAGTAATATTATTGCTGTTAGTTCGTCACCTAACTTAATTTCCACTTCACTGAGTTTATCCACTGTCGAACAAAACGAATTTATATGCGCTGCAATATCGTCACCTTCTGCCATACGCATCCCGAGCAACTTTTTATATAGCGAAACCTTTCGCACTGGCCCGCTTGGCTGATGAACTTCTTTCAGCTTTTGCCAAGCGCTGCCAGCAGTTGCACAGCTCTTAAGATAACCCAACTGCGTCTGTTTTACACTCAGCGTAATCGTAGCTAGAGCCTTCTGATCGAGTCCATCCCATGTTCCGTCGTCTCCATCTGGCCTCTGTCCCTGGATCACTCTCCAGACCTCTGCATGGATCAACACACTGCGCATTTGGATCATCCAGGTGTCATAATTTCCTGTGTCCAATTTATCAATCTGATACATGGCGCTCATGATGACCGATGACGACGTATTCCGCGTAACTACCTTTATACCGCGGCGTAGACCGATCTATGTAACTTTTAATTTTACTTCAAGCAGGAAGAACTAGGCCCTGGGCCCATAACCTGATGAAGGGAGAATCCCGCCGATTCGGATGTAAAATAAAAGATTACGCATTGATTGAAGTTTTATGGAATACTTTATTAGCGACTCCGCGAGGCGATCAGCTTGCGTTCGCTTTCTAGTTCTCAACTCTAATAAAACTACATAAGCATAATAGTTCTCTCTCTGTCTCTCAGTTTGCTACATTCTGTTATTCCTATGTTCTGTTAATGGAAATATTGTACCTAATTTCAACAGTCCGGCTTTGTTATTGTTGTAGGTACTATAAAAGTTATAAGTTATAGGAAATATTTCATTTACGTGAGTTTAAACCACATTTCAAAAATATTCAAATCAAAGGGGAGTTTCTTTTCCAGAGGCATTTTGATCCCGTATACTATCTCCCTCTCTCTCTTCCACGGGAATTCCTGTTGATAATGATTGCTACACAATGCACTATGGTTCAGCCGACCAGTTTTGTTGGCCAAAACCCATTTTTTATAGGTTAACCAAATAATGTGATTTTGGCCGCAATCGATAAAGAATAGAGTGACCATCAACGTACCATACTCAAATCTTCATAGGTGGCGCCACTCTCGCGCTAGAAACTTTCAAAGTCAGATGCAGAGATCTGCAACGGGTATGATCGAATCATCTCGATCACCATACAAAAATTTTCGCTCACTTCAACTCACTTCGCTCAGCCGAAATATGATCGTTCATGATCAAAAGCAAAAGCCGAAAGAATAATCAGGAACGAGTAAGCATTTTGTGTGCATGTTCGTGCATCAGATCGGATCGCTTCGGAACGCTCATTTTCAGCTTCGTGAACGAGTAAAGGGAATGATCGTAGCTAAGAGTGCGTCGTCCCGAACAGAGCATGAACGTTTTGATTTGTATGTGTGTTGCGCAGGGATTGATCGCTCAGTACTCGAGTTGATCGTTTAGAAATGAGTATGAATTTATAAATTTTGTGTGTGTGTGTTACGCCGGAATAATAACGCCATTCTCATTTATTGCAATTGCATCTTAAGAATTGTATTATTTCTTAAGATGTAATTGTAATGTATAAATAAATTATTTTGATGTATGGATGTTTATTAATTACAGTAGAATCCGGTTATAGCGACTTTCAAGGGACCGACGATTTTACGTCGTTATAGCCGGCAGACGCACAAACCGGTAGTACTTTGCATACAATACCTTTGTGTGCGAACCAATAGGCCATCAAATTTTCGTCGCAATAACCGGAAAAACGTTATAACCGGAGTCGTTATAACCGGATTCTACTGTAATTAACAAAATTAAAATCTGTTTTTCATAAACTTAAAATGATCAGTTTTTCATAAACTTAAAATTATCAGTTTTTCATAAACTTAAAATTATCAGTTTTTCATAAACTAAATTCAAATTAACAAATCTTATTGGTTAAACCGAAACATAAAATGATGACTTCTTAATTATATGTATGTATTTAATGTTTGCATATATATGTACTTATGTATGTGTGTATGATGTAGAATCTACATTGTAGATTAAGAAAGTTATTTTTTAGGTTCTTATTATAGTTTTGTATTATAATTTTTATAATAGGAGTTTAGAAATAGCAAGCTATCAACTGAACGTGGCTGAAGTCTATTTTTTTTTTCTGTTATTATGTTTCCAGCCAATGAAAACGATCGTTCGGCAGCGGCACTGCTAGCTGGGATGGAATGTATTTGGATTGTTAGTTTTGATAACATAGGGTACTTGACCTGATTATTTCGCCACCATTCCATCAAATTAAAATTTTCATCCATGTCTACTAATTCCTTACAGAACTTGTCAAATTCTTCTTCGTGTGTTTCTGGATTTTTTATAGACAGCTTAATCAAATTTGAAAAAAAGAACGCATCGTTGCTTTTATTTGACGACGAAGCATGTGACATCTCTTCTCTAACTGTTAAATCCAAAGAAAAATTCGAGGTCGAATCAAATGATGGTGTGGATATACATGAAGATCCACATGAAGATCCACGCAAAAATCTTTGATAGATTGAACATCATCTATCTGCATGTTTATAGCCGGTGGGTATAAAAAGAATGCAGCTTTATGCCACATATCCAAATTTGACACCCAAATATCTTCAATTCTTTCGAGAATATTGATTTTTAAAATCGACATTGAATCAATATCCTCCGGGTCTGGGATGCATAAAGTTTTTATTTTTAAAATGGATGGTATTACGTAGCATAAAGACGGAGAACTGCAAATTTGAAGTTTTTTAAATATAATTTCGAAGTTCTCGCACATTTCGAGTAAAGCAGAAGCGGTGTTTAAATTTATACCCAACAATAACTGAATATGGTCATTATTTTTAAATATATTGTTGATTTCACCCCAATTTTCAATTATAGACTTTTGCACTTGGTAGTGTGAGTTCCATCTAGTCGGGCACTGGCTTTTTAATGAACTTTTTTGCATGACTCTAAGACACCTGAAAGTTCGCCAGTGCCAAGAAAGGATTTTTCCAAAACATTTGAAAATAAATGGCTGCTACAATTAGGGCGAATATTTGTCTCTAACGCTTTAACCATATTGGAGCCCCTATCAGTTAAAAACCTATCAAAATTCATTGATTTCATGCCCAAAACAATATAATAAAAGTTCATGTCTTTTTGGTAATGAAACGTAACGCCAAGAAAGTTGCGCTTGTCCGTCCACATGTCGATTGTTGCCGAGGCTCCACCATTACTCACAATGCTGCTTATTTCCTCTTGAAACTCTGCCTTTTTTTCGTTCGCGCACTTTTGAATTTTCCTGGAAATGGTTGTAGGATCTGGAAGCAAATCTTCTACGTCGATGTGTTTTCCATAAGTAGCTCCAATCTTGATGAAAAACTTGACTAGTTTTAGAAATCCAGCTCCTTGCACTGCTTTAAATGGACGGCAGTCTTCAACAATCCATGTACATTTATCTAAGGCTTCTGCTTTGTCCAAAGGTGTTACAGTTTTTAGTGTTTGGGTCTGCTTAAGTTGTTTGCAGCAGCTATGTAGCATTAAATTTGATGTCTGGCTTGCAGTGTACTTTAAAACTTTTGAGCAAGTTCTGCAATGCACAAAGCCGGGCAATATATTTTTGTCTGGCGTCACAATTTCGCTTCAAATGTTTCAAACAAAGCTGTGGCCTTTGCGTTGGCCAGCCAATGTTGAGTTTCCATTTTTTATCTCCTCAGAAATACTATCACTGGAATCCATTGCCAAAAATTAAACACTACGCGTGCCGGGCAACTCACTTCAAATTAAGCCAATCGCAAACAAAAAGTTCCGTTCAACGAGCGCGATCCGAACAGAAATGAACCTAAGTACACGATCAAACGCATTCGTGCAGATGGCTTCGTACGATCACAATCGATCAACTCAGTGCTTGTGAACGATCACGTTCAATCATGCTCAAGAAGCGAGCGATCGCTACGATCAAATACACTCTATACAAGCATGCGCCCAACGATCACTCCAATCAGCTGATCTGAACGAGACGATCACATATGATCCGCGTAAATGATCGGGTACTACCCGATAACTTTTTACTCGTTGCAGATCTCTGGTCAGATGTTTCTACTCGAGCAATCGGACCGAAAAAATATTCCGAAATTATCGCAATTCTAAAATTTAAAAAACGCAATAAATACAAAAGAACTGGTCAAAATTTGCAATGAGTTCAATTCAGAGGGGTTTGTACTATGTGTTTTATGTTGTGAAATGTCCGTACTCCTTGTGATGTCTTTGTAGTTTGATTTTAAAGTAAGTCGTAAAAAAAATGTTTTTTTTTATCTGAAATGCAATTTTTAAAAAGGTATAAGTAGTGAGTCCCACCAAGTCCCACCTTGATACCTATTGTGTGTAGTAGAGCAATTAATTCTTGTTCGATTGTATATAGTGAGTAATGCCACATTTGACCACATTTCGCAATATTTGAATTAAGGAATCACCACATTTTGTATGAAAATAACTACTGAAAAGCTTTAACAATGTCTGTATACTCATGCTAACTGATAGGTTAGGTTACGTCGGAAGGCCCTCAGGGGGCCACGCATAGGCCCTTAGCTGTCCGAAAGTGGACCTAGAGAGTATTTACGCGGTTTTCGAAATCATTAAGGATCGAAGTGTTTTTCGCGAAGGCAAGTAGTTCGCCTGGCTTCTTCCTGGAGGCATCTTCTAGCGATACCAGAACCGGAGCGCCTAGGTATTTTATTCTTGCCCTTGCTAGGGCCGGACATTTGCAAATGAGATGCTCCAAGGTTTCAGTTGCCTCGGATTCATCACATTTCCGGCATTTGGCGTTTTTATATATATTATATATAATATAATTATATATATAATATTATATATAATAATATTATATATTGAGGTGTTGAGCATGGACCTGACCTGTTTTTCAGTCGTCTGGTCCCATGAATGTAGTTGATTTTACATCCGGGCACGTTCTGGCGACCATCAGATATACAGCTCATGTCTCGACCAATTGAACTATACCCGAATCCCTGTAGGGACATATTTCCTGATGCAACTAGGCGTTGTGCCGCCTTTCCTGCAATCAGTTGCGCGTGGATGTCTAGGGGATCAACTCCAATTATAGTTTCGAGTGCTTTTGTGGGGGTTGATCTCAGCGCCCCTGTTATGCAGAGCAGTGCCTGCCGCTGAGTCCTCTCAATGAGCTTGTTATACGTCTTCTTTTCCATGGCCTGCCACCACACTAAGACTCCATACATCAGAGTTGGACGCACCACCGAGATGTAAATCCAGTGCATTAGAGCGGGTGAGAGGCCCCATGTGCTGCTAAGCATCTTCTCGGATGCATAAAGCGCTATGGTGGCCTTCTTTATCCTCTCTAATACATTAGGCTTCCATGCCAGCTTGCTGTCTAATACAATTCCGAGGTACTTGACTTGTGTCTTCAGAGTTAGCCTGGTTCAGTTAATTTTCGGGGGGACCCATAGCGTCACCTTGTATCTCTTGGTAAAGAGAATGAGGTCCGTCTTGTCCGCGTTGATACTGAGTCCTACCTTCTTCGCCCACTCATATATCTCCCTGAGTGTTGATTCCATAATCGAGCTGAGGGTCGACTCCCGTGATAATTATGCTTATGTCGTCAGCATAGGCTGTTATCTTTGGGGCCTCCCTCTCGAATCTCTTGATCAGGTCCTCTACCACCAGATTCCAGAGGAGAGGCGACAGGACCCCGCCTTGCGGCGTGCCCCTGTGTGCTCCTTTCACCGTGGAGGCGGTGCCCCAATCGGATTGTACCCGCCTACAGCTTAGTAGATTTCTTATCCACAAACTGATGGCGGGGGGCGTGTTGTCCGCTTCTAGGCGGTCCATTATAGCGTCTGTGGTCACGTTGTTAAATGCTCCGGATATATCCACAAACACTCCTGGAGCATATTCTTTGTTATGCAGGGCTCTCTCAATGGTGGCTACTAACGAGTGTAGTGCCACTGATTTCCCTTTCGTGTAAGCGTGCTGGTTGGATGACAGCAGTCGTCCCACATAATTTCTGATGTATATGTCCAGCAGCTTTTCTAGCGTCTTAAGTAAGAATGAGGTGAGGCTAATCGGCCTGTAATCCTTGGGGCTCACATGGCTGCACTTGCCTGCTTTTGGCAGGAAGACAATCCTAGATGTCCTCCATTGGATAGGGATATAGCCCGTGCTTAGGCAAGCTGTGAATATAGCGTGTAACCATGGGGTGATCACTTCTTTGGTAACCACCTGTAACATGGCTGGGAATATTCCATTTAGTCCTGGTGCTTTTGTTCCCGCGAAGGAATCTATACCCCATTGGATTCTTCTAGAGGATATTAGACTTGTTGGGAGACTCTCTTCTCCAAGTGCGAGGTCCTAGTGCTTGCTAGCATCGGATATCTCAGTGCATCCTGGGAAGTGAGCATGCATTAGTGCTGTTAGGGCATCCTCGCTGCCCTCAGTCCACTGTCCGTCGTCGCGTTTGAGCTGACTCTGTATGGTGGGTTGCTTCGATAGCAACTTCCGGAGTCTAGCCGTTTCTGGGGCCGTCTCGATATTGGAGCAGAAGTTTCTCCACGAGCTTCGTTGTACCCTGCGTATTTCCTTCTTGTAATCCCTGAGTAGGGTCTTGTATTCCTCATCAATCACATCCTCTTTCGCTTCTTTGGCGATTTTGAAGAATTCTCTGAGGTTATTGCGTAGGAGCGAAAGATTACTATTCCACCAGGGTGGCTTGGTCCTCTTCCTAGCTCTAGATGTCGGGCATGCTGCGCGTTGCGCATCTAGTAATTCCCTGGAGAGGGTCTTTAGGGACTTTTCTATGTCTTCAGCGGATTTTACTAGGCCCGGGCCAGTCGCGAGTCGTGTAAAGATTGTCTTCCTAAACTTTCCCCAGTTGGTGTTCCGGGGGTTCCTAAAGACAGTTGGTTTTGGAGAGTGGTCGAAGTCGTATTGGAATTGAATGCACTTATGATCTGAGAAGGATGGTCTCTCGAGGACTTTCCATTTTGATACCATTGTACATTGTCCCCTTACGAGTGTTATGTCTAGCACGTTTGAGGAGGTGGGACCTACGAAGGTATGTTCTTCTCCTACGTTAGCTATGCATAGGTTAGTGGGTAATAAAAAGTCTAAGAGTGACTCACCTCTGCCGTTGATGTCGGGGCTCCCCCACACGCAGTGATGTGCATTGGCGTCTGCACCCACGATCAGTTGCTGGTCGTTCGGGATGGCTTCCACCATGCTCCTGAGTTCCTCCGGAGGGGCCGTTCTGTCGAGTGCCATGTAGCAGGAAGCTACCATAAGGCGCTTCTTCTCGCTCTCCAGCATCACAACAGTTAGGTCATCCGTGCTGTAATGAGACATAAGGTTAGCATGCAGACCCTTCCGTACAAGTACGGCGGTTCTATTTCTGCTTACCGATGGTGTGTAGAACAAGTTGTAATTAGTGGACTTTAGTCCGGCAACGACATTGCCCGAGGCAATCCATGGCTCCTGGACTAAAGCTATGTCGGCGGACCCTTGCTCCAGGGCTATGAGGAGTTCCGCCGACGCGATTTTACTCTTATGGAGATTGAGCTGCAGCACCCTGAGTGGCATGGGTACTGGGCTCAACTCCATTCGACGGGTTGACTGTCAACGTTAGGTCACCGTCCTCCGCGTCCTCGTCCAGTGAGAGTCCTTGCGCGGCGTCCACGATGGTTTCCAGATAAAGGATGTCCTCTGCCTCCTTGTTTATCTGGAGGACTGCACCATGGCCCCCCTCCTTGGGTAATGGGGTCGCAAGGTGCAGAACCTTCCAGTCCGCGGTTGGGATATCCGGATTCTGTCGCAGCAGCAGCTTCAGCGCCCGGTCCCCTTGGATTGCGATGGGGAAAAGAACCTTCGTCTTAGGAATGGACGGGATTAGCTCCCTGTCCACCAGCTGGGCCCCCTCCAACAACGCCTCCAATTGGCAGACCGTTTGTGTCAGCCGAGGAAGTGGCTCGGGTCGGGTCGGGTCATCTATACACTTCAGGATTTTGACCCCGTTCAGCCACCCGGCACCATCAAATGTGGGCATGGGGGCCTCGGGGTCTTCCTCCATCCGTGCAAGTAATGATTCAACGAGTTGCGCATGCACCGACTTCCACCGCGGCTCGGTCATGAGTGCCACGATCAAGTGTCGTTTGGTCACCTCACTCACTTTAAGCTTCCTCATTTCGGGCTTCGTCGCTTTCTGGGGGGAGCGCCTGCCTCCTTCGGCCCGCGTCGCCGCTTGCTCCCCGGTGCGTCCTTATTGGCGCTCTCGGCTGAGCGTTGCCTCTTGTTGGCAAGCGACTCCTCCACCTTGTTGGCGAATCCGCCCGTTGAGTTCATGTTTGGGAGGTTGGCGAAGTGCAGCCTGCCCTCTGCGACCCTTTGCTCGGCCCAGGTATGCTTTGCCTTCTCCTATGGGGATAGGGCGGCTTTTTTCTGGAGCCGGCTCAGGATGGGAAGGGCGGCTTTGTATTGCGCCTTAGCCTTCATCCCCTCGCTTGAACGCTTCGGGCAGTCCCTGCGCGGGGAGCTGGTGCCTGGTTTCGGCGAGCGGAGAAGGCTTTCCTCCTCTTCTTTAGAGAGCTGCACGCTCTCCAGGTCCGAGTCTGTGTCGACTATGGCACCTGAGCGGTAAAGCTTCCCTTGCAACGTTATGGCAGTAGCATTACAACTGATATGACCTGCTCCCGTCAAATCAGAGGTGTGACCGCTGGCGACACGCAGAGGGGATTGCTCCCCCCCGTGCCCGCCGGTGGTAGCAGTCACGCCTTCCACCGACGTTTGGGCTGATATCCCAGCCCGAGCTGACTCCGTTTTTGTGTCCATATCAGAATACACTGGTTGATTTTCCGGGGAACCACCCACTTGCGTTTTATGTCTAACCGCCAGGCTGCGTTTTATGCCTAACCGCCAGGCACCTCCACCCATGGCAAAGTGATTAATTTCCTCCGGCTTTTTCAGCGGAAGGAATTGAACCGTTGCCTTAGCTAGACACTGTATTACCGCGGACGGAGCAAGCAGCAGTGCATTACCCGTTGTCCGAGATAATACAGTGCCCATTGCCCAGCCGGCGCCCTCTTGGAGGGTTCAGATGGAGGATTTTTGCCAGCCATGCTAACTGATAAATATCAAATAAAATTAATTAAATATAGTCATTTGGGTAAGATACAATCTCAACATAATTAATTTTTGTACAATTAAAGTCAAAATAATACTATTTTCCGATTCTTCTTATGAAAACTATATAATTCTTCATCCGATTTCGATGAAATTTTTAAAATTGAGTTAAAATGACATAATCTTTAAGTAACCGAAGTTTTGTGAATTTATCTCAAAGTTTATTCAGTCGTTCCTTTGAAAGCTATAGGATATAGTTTTCTGATCCGGATAATTTTTATTCAGTATCATCCTATAATTACAAAAAATACGATTAGTAAAGTTTCAAGTTGATATCTTTAATATTAACGGAGTTATTAATTTTGGCCAACAAAAGTGGTCGTCTGAACCATAGTGCAATGAGACGATCCTCATACGAAAACAACATCGGCAAAAACAAAACAACTGTCTCAGGTTTTTCTTGAAAAAATTTACAGCAAAGCGAAAACTAATTAAGGGGGTCTTCTACTTATGAGGCCGAAATTTTTGCCTATTTTCAGAAATTAATTGTGAGAAAACTGTACAAGATAATGAGATAATTTTTTTTTATTACTTTTGTACACAATTGTAAATTTAAAGTGTGTATAGCTAACCATTCTTTGTTCATATGGCGTCAAAGTGGGGTCATCAAAATTTTAGGGGTCATTTTGCTGGTATCATAAACTACCCTTATACTTGAAATGAAATGAGAAAAATTTATTTTATTTATTTTCAGTTTTACGTTGGCTATGCTTCTCCGAGTACGCTTTTTTTTAAATTAAGAATTGTTTTAAAAAAAATTTTTGTTGTAAAAAGTTGCATTTTCAACCATGTTTTTTTCACCTGTTGGAGGGTGTAAAAATTAAACAAAAAATTTTAAAAATTGGTTCGATTCGATGAAAATTACTGGTAGAAATGATACCTGAAAATTTTAAAAAGGTGATTTTCGGGAAAACGCGTTTAAAGATTGGAAAAATGGTCAAAACGTATGGAGGTGGCTATCTTTCGGGCTTCGTTTACCCATGAAGGAATGCGAATTTTATATGTCGTATTCCTCAGGTCGTCTATATTTTAAACTAAAAAAATAAAAAAAATCGTGAGAGAATTAAGTACGAATTTGTATTTAAGCCCGGCGGGGTGGTCTTGGGTGTTAATCGCCACTCCTACTATCATTACCCTTTAACCTGTAGTCTTCGGTGTAATATTTTTAAGAAGACTAGCTATTTATGCATCACTTAATTATGTTCCCTTGCCATGAATTAGTAAGAACTTAGAATTTCATCTTAACAAAAATTTTAAATTAGCAATAAACAATTTTGTTTTTTTCCGGTTGGAATTTTTTTTTCAGAGTATGTACATCTTTCTAAATAACTATCAGGCACGCTCCGGTAATCGATTTCGTAAAATTTTTACCGATTTGGAAAACGGTAATTTTTTTCGATTTCGATTTGGACAGAATCTTTGGATTTCGTTTTTAGGTACTCCGGTTTTCGCAAAAATTTTGCTATCTAAATGTTTGATTTTCTCGTTGATTCTTACTGCTTGAGTTGTGCTTTTCCCTGAAACAAAAGCTCATCGTGTACTCAAATTAAACTAGTGGGCTGCATAACACCATTCTAATTGTTTGCATTTAGAGTACTCATTCGTTTTAGTATGTATTCAGAATACATGCCATTCATTTGTCGCGTTCTCTTTGCGTTCAAGTCGTATGTGTTCGGAGTTTAAGGCGCCCGATCGAAATGAACTCAATGAAGTCGTTCAAAGCCCAAATGAAGCCGATGAATTTTTAACGGCAATTCAGAGTACTGCAAATTCTTTATGTTCTCATTGTGTAAAATGAATTCGGACAGCGCGGAGAGAAGTCTAAGGCGTCTATTTGTTTGTGTATTATTTGCGTTTGCGTCTTATTTAATAATATTGTAGCATTTGTCTAAAATGAACTGTCTTTTATTGAAACTCACACACACACAAACGCAGACAAAACATACGAATCACCCATTCCTTTTAGTCGGACTTCACTTCATTCGTTTTAGAATGTGCCGTTTGAATTGAATGAATTGGAGTCGGCACCGCGCTCTTCCAAATGCACGATCATTTGCGAACGCACCGAATTCACTTCGTTCATTTTAACACAATTGTCTCATTTGCCGATTTGAATGGTGTTATGCAGCCCTCTAAATTAAACCAAATAACGTTTTTATAACACAGCTGTTTAAGCAAATTTCCACATCATAGGCTGCCACATTTTGCACAGTTTTAATACCGATGTTTTCAATTATTTTTTTTACTATACTTTGACCATTAAAGTAATTCAATTAAATAGCATTATTTATAAACAACATTTTTGTCCCTCGTTTAAATTTATTAATGAATTCATTTATCTATATATATAAAATGCTTTGTCCTGACTGACTGATATATCACAGCCATGGCCAAACCACATGTCTTAGAGACTTGAAGTTTTTTTTTTTAAATCAGAAAAAAAATTTCCAGATTCGTATGGGTATTTTAATTTTCTAATTCCACCTGCAACCTATTTTAAAAAATAAAAAACATAAATTAAAAAAAATAATATTAATGGGATAATATTGATATTTGTCTAAGGCTTAAAGTAGGCCTTGCCTCATTTTAAATTTGTCATTCGACTTCAAAGAATCTTTATTTCTCATTCAGTGCGCTGACTTCAAAGCGAAATTTAATACAAAATTTTAAGTGTGGATCTGCATCCGATCAAAGCGAGGATGCAATAGCGGGCCCTCTAGTATTTTATAAGGATATTTACTTGGCTGCTTAGTTTCACCAACAGTATGGCAACCTTCGCGATAACTTTCGGCGACTTACTTACAACCCCCTGACTTCTGGTCAGCACTTCTGGAGCTGTGGACAAAGAATATGACAGAATTCAGTGGAGTTCTGAAGAACTCCCACATATATGGATGAGCCTCTTTCAAGAATAGAAATATGGCGTTTATATAAAACCGTTAAAATACTTTCTTTTAAATTCAAAAACAAAGAAAAAAAATTAAACTATAATTTATAATGAATTCTTTAACTATAGTGATGCACTCTTTGGTGAGGAGTCCTGCTGGATATTCGCAACCAAATAATTTGATAGCCTCATGGCAAAACTCCTCCTGGCACATTATCGTACGCCAAAGACTCGCTATAGTGCAGTATTCAGTAGAGGATCCCAAGCAGTACAAGACAATCCCAATTCGCTTCTCCACGGCTTTCGTCCTGGTTACTTTATTGTGATCCACGGCTGATAAAATAAGCCTTTCGTTGATGTTCAAATTGCTAATTTTCGAAATTTTTTTGTTTCTTTTAAATAAATGCTGACAGCTGTCAAAAAACGCAGTAGAAACACCTCATGATTACAAAGGTAGTCAGTTAATTGTATCATGAAACACCCATATTACGTTATTGCGTTTCCTTCGATATCGGTAGGTTACGCACGATAGTGTAAAAAGACTATAAAATGCATGACTCTTCACTAGAATACCCCCTTAAATTGGGACGAGACAACTTTCGCCGGTTCAACTATTATTGCTTTAGATAATGCGACAGCTTTAGCGAGAGAAGAAAGAAGGGCGAAAAGAGAGAAACGAAGAGCGCTGCAGGTGCAGTTAAACACCTATGCGCGCATGCCTAAGCCAGTTCCGAAAGCACAGTTCGTTTCGTAATAGATGGGCAATACTTCACGTTATAAATTATTTAAGTTGTATGTGCCACGGGGGGAGGTCCCTCGCTGCAGTCACTTGTTCCTCCAGGTGTCCCTCGCTGCTCTCTATCCACAGAGTACGGGGAAGGCAAATCCAACTGAAGATTTATGGAGATTATGATGGCTTCTGCCTTAGGGACTCAGATAGCGGTAGTAATACAATTTTAACGGCAGAGCGCCGGAGTTGTCAGTATATGAGTGTGGGTTCTTTATTCATTGGATCTTCAAAACGAACTGAAGTGCATTCCCATGCAACGCAATACGGCACTTCGGATGGGCAGTATCCGATTACCGCTGTTGGACGTTCTTAGCTCGGAGCGGTGAACTCATTTGGGGCGCGTCAGCATTGTTTGTGTGAAGCAACTTAGGCCCCATTTACACTAGGCTGCGTTTTTGCGTTTTTGCGTCTCAGAGCAAACGTAGTTTTTTTACATAGGTTTTGTATAGGGGCCTAGAGGTGGGAAAAAGTTGCGTCCAAGTTGCGTTCAAGTTACGTTTGTGTCGATAGCACCGGTGTATTTCGATAACAACTCTATATTCGGACTATCGTACAAGTTTCACCACCAAATAAAAATCAAAACCTAGTAACTGACGGTTTGAGCAGTGCACTCTTGGGGACTTCTGCTCGGCAATTCTGGAACTGTGGACAAAGAATATGACGGAATTCAGTGAGTTCTGAAGAACTCCTACATATACAGAAAGATAAAATATAATTCAAATTGGGATCGATTGCTAGCCGACCGCTTGGATGGACCTCTTTCAAGAATTGCAATATGGCGTTTAAAAACCGCGTAAAAACCCTTTTTTAATTAAAAAATATTTTAAAATTAATGTACAAAATAATTATTTAATAATGGTTCCACAAAGAATATTTAGACCCAAGAGTGCCCAATGCGTTCAGCGCTTTCGTTTGTATTTCCTATCCAAGTTTCTTGAGCAGGTTGCCTCCAATATCATCAAATTCTTTAACGGATATTGATATTCACTTATTGGTGAGGGATCCTGGTGGATACTCGCAACCAAAATCCTGCATATTATTGGGTGCGGCAGAGACTCGCTATAGTGCGGTATTCCGTAGAAGATCCCAAGCAGTACGAGATCCCAAGTCGCTTCTCCAAAGAAAAAGACATCGCAGACAAATCCATGGCCTTCATCATGGTTTCTCTATTGTGTTCCATGGCTGATAATATCAGGCTTTCGTCGTTGTTCGAATTGCTCATTTTCGTCAATTTTTGTTTACTTTTTCAATAAATGCTGACAGCTGCCAAAAACAGATATCCTTCGATATCGATAGGTAACACGATAGTGTAAATAGGCTATTAGTTACTAGGGTATTGTTTATGTAAAACTACTTAGGTGCTGACTCAAATATTTGGAGTGCTCTTTTCAGTTGTTAACTTATAAGCAAATTGGAATTTCTCTTCTCGACTTGTCAAATATATACCCAATGTCTTGGCAGTGTCCTCCGTTTTCAACATCAGCGGCTCCGTGTACTACCCAGAACGTTCAAATAATTACTACCCCATTTACGAGGTGTGACAATTAAGTAATGAGACTGATTGTATTGCTGCGATTATGGAAATCCTATTGGCTCAAAATCTATTCTCCATTTTTCGAGCATCCTTCCCCTGTCTATTAATATATTTGCCATCGCTCTAGCTTGTTTAGTTCGCCTGCTGTGTTGTGTTTAGTAAACGTGTATTCGTGATGCTCGTCACAAAAATTAAAGAAAATAAATCAAGGGCAACGCATCGCGATAAAATTTTGCGCTAAATTGGGCGAAACAGCATTGGAAACGTACGCTGAAATTGTAAAAGTGCATGAAGATAGTGCTATTAGTCGTGCCCAGGTGCTACGATGGCATAATTAGTTTAAGGAAGGGTGTGAAAGCGTGGAAGACGAGCAGAGGAGCGGGAGATCAGTCAAGGTGCGGACTGACACGAATGCGCAGCTTCTGCGCGCTCTAATCCGTGAAGATCACTGTTTAACAGTTCGAATCAAGTCTATTATCGCCAAGAACTCAAAAGATTGCGAAAACAAGTGAACAACGTGCGCCCAGACATTGCTCGTAACTGGATCCTTGATCATGACAACGGGCCGTGCCACACAGCCCTCAGCGTGTCCCAGTAATTGGACTATAAAGGAATTGCCGTGACGCAACAACCGCCTTATTCGCCCGATATATCACCCTGTTGTTTTTTTGTTCCCTAAAATCAAAATCAAAAGTCAAAGGAACCCATTTTGAGTCGATTAGGAACATCCAGGCGGTCGTGACGAGGGTATTCGTGCGCATCCCAATCGAAGCGTTCCAGAAATGTTACGAAGCATGGAAAACACACTGAAATCGTTGTGTAGCTGACCAAGGGGACTACTTTTAAGGAAACGGCAGAGTTGAGAAATAATTTGGAAATATACTTTTTTTATGGAATCAGTCTCATTACTTAATTGTCACACCTCGTATGTAGCTCAAACCTGCCAAGTTTTAACAGATCAGACACCTCATTTCTAAATCTTAGGAGCTCCGATTCCGAATTCGTTCCACACAACATGACGTCCATATAAAAACTTCTCTTAATTGCCTCAACCACTAACGAATACTGCTTATTTACTTACCAAATTATATTAACAACAAACCGCTAGAAAGGGAGCAGAATTGATTCTTTTTTTTTACGGTTTTAAGGCGCTTGCATGGAAGCTGCCGGGTTAGATCGCCATAAAATGCATTGATTCAGTTGTTAAAACGTATTTATGAAAACGGAAACGAACCACTGTCTCAAACAGATCTGGTTGTAGTGATGTCTGACCATCATTATATAGTTGAGTGAGATACCGTTGCTGGATTTGCAAGTAGCAAATTTACCTTCAATTTAGTCGTCAAACTCCCAGGACTTAGCACTGTATAATGGGGCATGAAATATTTAACATTTCGAATCTTTGAATTGTCAAGAATTTCTAAATGTCGTAAGTTTTTGTACTCTATAAATTTTATATATTGCTCCTTCAGAGCCAGGTTACAACTCAATCGTTACTTTAAATTGATCAACCTGTTCAGCGCAATGTGTTTCTCCTGTTTTTGGGTGGTTCTCTTTGAAAGGCAATGCTACCACGAAATGTCCCGACTCTGCCTGGCTGACATTCGAAATAAACTTATCTTCACATTTTTTCTCGTCTTCTGTTAGATTCTCGTATGGCTGAACCACTTCTTTATATTTCCAAATTCTTTGCACTAGCTATTGAAATGCGTTCAAATCGGATCGAGGCTTCGGCGTCATTTCTGTAGATAGCAGTGATATACTGGTAGCCGGGGCTTATTCGCCTACAACTACCCAGCCCAAAAAGTGATTTTTGCAAGATTGGCAATTGAGGCCCCAATTCGATTTCCCTGCTATATTTAATATGAAGAACAGCTTTACTCCTAATAGCATGTAAATTTTTTTATTAGAATCAAAAGTTGGATCAGCTAATATTACCCCAGTGGGTACCTGCCACTTCGGTCCTACTGCGGAATTCGAAGGAATGTATTTCGTAACTTCTCGTAGCACACAAAAGCTTTTTGTAACTGAGAACATTGTCACTCTGGACTTAAGTGTGGTTTGCACTTCACCAATCATTTTCGAGACTGCATTGCCTATTCCAGTTAGGCGCGTATTTAAAGATTGCATTTCAAGCTTAAGCATGGACTGCAACGTTGATGTTGCAGCTTCCATAGCTACCCTTAACCAAGATAAGCGCTGTTGCTAGAAAGCTAGTTGTCGACCTTGATAATAGCGAACTATGTAAGGCACTATTCTCTGGTTGCGTTTGATTATTTGTTATGCCTTTACTCAAGGCATTCGATAAATGCCGATGGACCAACTTATTATGCCACATCGATGGCCATTACAGGCGTTTACTAAAACATATTGTAACGAATGTTAAGTAGGCATTGGTTAAAAATGTCAAGACCCAATCGCTCGATTGGGATTAGTTCAGTTGCTTTCCGGGTTCGTCTACGAGCAGTTCTAAAAAGTTGTTTCGGCTTGAAGTAATAAAAAGTTGTCTTGGCTTTAAGTAACAAAAGTGGTTGGAAATTTCTTTGGCTTTTGCACCTTAAACAAAAACAAAAGGTTCCGCTCGGCTAATTCGTTACATTGGTGCCAGGTGTGGGGTCCCTAGGGTTCGCAAAAACCCTGACCTTAATAAGAATAAAATGCCAAAGAAGTCCGTTCGCCGCAATCGCCAAGCCTCGCCTGTGGGGCCAGGGAGTCTGCCTGCGCAGACGGAAGGCACCGCGCTAGATGACTTAAACCGCTCAGTCAAGTTGTTCCAACAGCAGGTGGATGGAACAGAAGTTCGAACAGTTGTGGGCCACCATGGAGAAGGCGATGCTGCTGGGTGACCGATCAGCCATCGGCGTGGAAGAGTCGGCGCGAATCCGCGACGGCGCAGGGAGCGAACGGCATTCCACCAGCCCACCCCGGTTTTCTGAAACGTCAGGTACGGACCCGGAACAGAGACGTTCGTTGGGTTCCCAGGGAATGGTCGCCAGCTCACCCCGGCTTTCTGAAGCGTCAGGTACGGGCCCGGAGCAGAGACGTTCATTGGGTGCCCGGGAAATGGGTGCCGGGCTCAGTGAACAAACTTCTGCGCCGCAGCTGGCCGGCGACTTAATATCCCGTTGGGAAATATCGTCAGATTCTGAGCTGCCGCCCACCTTTGATGGCACCCGTCCCTGGCCAGAATTTCAGCGCCTTCTAGATGACATGGCTGAGGAATACCGCTGGTCAGACAGGAAGAAGTGCAGGAAATTGTACTCCAGCCTGAGTGGCCGTGCTCAGCGTTTCCACGCCACTCTCCCGGAAGCCACACTTCGCTCGTATGAGGACACTACCGCAGCTATGCGCGACTACTTCACCATTAATAAGCATACCGGTTATCACGCTTTCCATAACCGAATGCAAGGGCCCCGAGAGTCCTTCGAGGATTTCGCCATGGAGCTAGAACGCCTGGGCAGAGGAGTATTCGGTGAGTTGCCACCCGCAACGTATAACAGCATCGTAGTGCAGCGTTTCGTTGATGGGATCCGAGAGACCGGATACCAAGTCCCCATCATCAGCAGCAATCCGCGGTCGTTGACGGAGGCCCTCGACATGGCTTGCCGCATCGACGCCCAATGCCGACGACGTCCAGGTGTGGCCGTGATGACGGTTGCAGCCGTTCCCGAGGGCGATTCTGAAGACATACCGAGGAGGGGACCTCGGCGCTCACGTAGGCGCGACCGGGCTGGTCAGGTCTCGGAAAACTAAGTGCCGTCAGCCTCTCGGGGCAGGGGTTGACAACCAGCGAAGAAAGCCCCAGTGAGCGTCTGCTCACCCATTCCTTTCCCCGACGACGGCGTAACGGTCGCAGATTGCCTCTAGCAACGGAATCAAACCACTGTGACATCTCGCAGCGTCTTTACGCGCAGCTGCCGCCCCATAAGCCACCTGGCCCCCGACAGAGCCTTCCTCCTCATAGAGTCGAAGCCGTCCTGGCCCCCGTGCTTGTGCCGCCGCCGCCCAACGAAAGAGCCCACTTATCACAGTATCACAAGATTGCCGTCATGCCGGACGCTCCGCCACATCTTTACGCGCAGCCGCCGCCGCCGCCGTCGCCGCTCAATAAACAACCAGGCGCCCGACGGAGCCTTCCTCCTCATGGAGTCGAACCCGTCCTGGCTCCCGTGCTTGCTCCGCCGCCGCCCAATGAGAGAGCCGAGTACTCACAATACCACGAGATTGCCGTCACGCCGGAGGCTTTGCCACATCTTTACGCGCATCCGCCGCCGCTCAATGAACAACCAGGCACCCGACAGAGCCTTCCTCCTCATCGAGTTGAAGCCGTCCTGGCCCCCTTGTTTTCGCCGCCGCCGCCTAAAGAGAGTACCAAGCAATTTCCGGACATAGAGGTGGCCGCAATCCGGAGCTCTCCCAAACCAGACACCTCTCCAAGGGAAGCACAGTCCGCTTACCCGAAGTTGTTTCAGGGGCCGCCTTCAACGAGAGGTTCGATCCGAGCTGCCGCCGCCGCCAAGCACCACGGGATCGCACGGCCTTCGCCTGCACAGGGGGAAGAATCGGACTTGCACTTAGTGGATTCCGTCTTGGGCCGGTTGTTTGCTGAGAATCCATTTAGAGATCCGCCAGCAACACCCTTAATGGAGAGACTCAGGAAGGAGGAAGTTACTGATGCCGAACGTAGCAGGATCCAGTCTACGCCCTCCCAACCTACGTATACTTGTAGTGCCATAGGCGGACCACATTTACATTGTTTGGTTTTCTTACAGAAACGCCCTGTGCGTTTGATCATCGATACAGGAGCCGCTGTCTCCTTGCTAAACGAAAAGGATTTGCCGGAACAGCTGCCAAGCGCCCCGTGTCGAGTGACTCTACAAGGACCATCGGCGGAGAAATTCGTTGCCACCGCTCGAGTCAGCGCAAGGTTGGAAATTGCCGGAAGGCCGGTCAATCACGAGTTCTTGTTGGTGGAGGGCAGCACTCCTAGTCTGTTGGGCATGGACTTTTTGCTAAGCTATAAAGCCAACGTGGATTTGAAGGAGCTTCAGCTGCGGTTTCCTTGGGGACTTTTACCGCTATATGCCCCAGATACGCAGCATCGAAATTTGTTCTTTTTGACTGCACCGGCTTGTATCCTGCCATATACTGATGCTCACTTGACGGTTCAGTGCATGTCTGAAGAGCAGTTGCCTTTGGCAATGCTGGAACGGGGAACACATTCTCAACTACCACCTCAAGTTTTACTGGGTAGCGCTCTGGTGGACACCTCCAACAACACCAGTGCCCTGCACCTAGTAAACCTCAGCGCGCAGGAGTACCGGCTTCCTGCGCAAACAATATTGGGTGAAGTGGAACCAGTTGAGATACTCGCTGTTGCGCCAGACAAAGAGACAAACGAGGATGTCACGCTTCCCGTCGCAGATGTTCCCCAGAGTTGCCCACACACCTCTACACCAGATGGACAGCGTTGATGGACCGCTATCAGTCAGTGTTTTCTCAACATAGCGATGACTTAGGCCGTACTAACATAACCCGCCATGTCATCGATACGGGACAAGCTCGGCCGATAAAACAGCCAGTGCGTCGTCTAGCGCTGTCTAAGAAGGCCGAGGTAGAGCACTTGCTGACATGGAGGCTAAGGGCATAGTTCGCCCGTCTACTAGCCCGTGGGCATCGCCGATTGTTCTTGTCAAGAAAAAGGACGGTTCTACCCGGTTCTGTGTGGATTATCGACGTTTAAACGACATCACCGTTAAGGACTCGTATCCCCTACCGAGGATGGATGACATCCTGACCACCATGCACGAGGCCTGTTGGTTCTCTACCATGGATCTGCAGAGCGGCTACTGGCAAGTGGAAATGGACGAGAGCTCCAGGCCCAAGACCGCATTTGCGTGTGATGCTGGTCTATTTGAATTTAACGTGATGCCGTTCGGCCTGACCAACGCGCCGGCTACGTTCGAGAGGTTGATGGATGGGTTATTTTCTGGCCCAGCATGGAAATCCACTCTGGTATACCTCGATGACATAATCGTTCATTCTCACACCGCCGAGGAACACCTGGACCACCTGCAGCAAGTATTCGAAAGATTGCAGAGTGTAGGCTTGAAGTTAGGGCCCCGCAAGTGCCATTTCTTTAGATCGGAAGTTAACTACCTTGGCCATATTGTCAGCCGCAAGGGCCTGAAGGCATGTCCCGAGAAGATTAAAAAAATCATTGAGTGGCCAACACCTCGGGACAGGAAGGAAGTGCGGTCTTTTGTGGGACTGTGTTCGTACTACCGCAAATTTATTCCAGATTTCGCCACCATTGCACGACCTTTACATGAGTTAACGGAAGCTAAACGTCCCTTCACGTGGTCATCAACCGTTCAGGATGCATTCGAAGCGCTAAAAATCAAGCTGACTACGCCACCGATCCTAACGTTTCCTGCTCCTGATGGCCTATTTATCGTGGATACTGACGCGTCAAACCATGGAGTTGGAGCGGTGCTCAGTCAACTACAAGATGGACATGAGCGTGTTCTGGAGTATTACAGTAAGACGTTTAGTGTGTCCGAACGCAACTATTGCGTAACTAGGCGAGAGCTATTGGCAGTGGTCCTGTCTACGAAGCATTTTCATCCCTACTTATTTGGCCGGAAATTTCTGCTACGCACGGATCACTCGTGCCTCCGATGGCTGTTCAATTTTCGAGAACCGGAGGGACAACTTGCTCGCTGGATTGAACGGCTACAACAATACGACATGGACATTCAACACCGCAGCGGAAAGCTGCATGTAAACGCCGACGCCTTGTCTCGGCGTCCCAGTGGCGAATGCCGTACCTGCACTAAAGCGGAACAACAAGACAGCCACGGTGTTATGTTCCTGCAAACCCAACCCGCCGTTCTCGCTAGCAGTCAGGAGAAGGATCCCACGTTAGCACTGGTCCTACAGTGGGTTAAAAGAGGAGATCGGCCGAGTAAACCTGATACATGGAGTGAAAGTCCCGAAGCAAAAGCTTATTGGCATTTGTTCGAGCATCTTTTCGTGGAAGAGGGTCTGCTTATGATAAAGACCAAAACGGCCGACACTGCCCTGGTCGTTCCTCGTTCTCTTCAAGAAGATGCCATACGCAACGCCCATAGCTCCACTACCGGCGGACACTTTGGGATTAAGAAGACAGTAGCTAAACTTAAGAAACGCTACTTTTGGATTGGACAAACCGCTGATGCGACCCTCTGGTGTGCCCGCTGCACCATATGCAATGCCAGAAGAGGCCCGACCCGTCGTACAGTAGGCGTCCTCCAGCCCAAAGTTCTGGGCGCCCCATTCGAACGACTTGCCATTGACATCCTGGGTCCCCTGCGTACTACTGCACTTGGGAATCGCTACATCGCTGTCGTGATGTGCTATTTCACCAAGTGGCCGGAGTGCATCGCTCTACCCAACCAATCTGCCGAAACCGTGGCGCGAGCCCTCGTCCAAGAGGTGTTCTGTCGTTATGGCGTCCCGTTCATCCTTCACTCGGATCAAGGACGTAGTTTTGAGTCAGAAGTATTCCGAGCTTGCCTGCGCATACTGGACGTGGAAAAGACGCGTACAACACCTTTGCATCCTCAATCAGAAGGGATGGTTAAGAGATTCAACCGGACTCTCTTGGATTATTTGGCGAAATTCGTGGCCGCAGATCAACGCGACTGGGATCAACTGCTACCATTAGCTCTGTGGGCCTATCGATCTGATCCACATGAGGCGACGGGGTCCTCCCCTTTGTTATTGATGATGGGACGAGAATTGAGACTACCGTGCGAGTTGTTGTACGGTCGACCATCTCGTGGTCCAGCAAGTTACCCGGCTTTTATTGAGCAACTACAGGACCGCCTCCGACAAACGCAGGAGATCGGACAACACTTGATCGCAGCCGCAAACATCAACAAAATTCGCTACGATCTCCGGTCGAATCCAGTGAAGTTTGTTGTTGGGGAGGAAGTCTGGCTATACTCTCCTACACGAAGGGTAGGACGTTGCCCAAAACTTCAGTCCGACTGGATTGGACCAGCTACGGTTCTCCGTCAGTTCTCCGACTTGGTCTACGAGATACGGTTGCCCGGAAAACGTACAACCAGGACCGTGCACGTTAACCGTCTGGCTCCATATCGGGATCCAAATTCCTAAATACTCGGCCAGAAAGGTTGGTTGGTTTAATTTCACAATACAAATCTTCAACTTGGTTCACATTCACTGGCATACTCGCAATCTTGCTCGATTTGAGCCTGCACAGTAAAGAACTGCTCATAATTCGATTTAAACAACCTTAGTAAAGGTGTAGTAAATAAAGGTGGAAAAATTCAAATTTTCTTACGCTAGGGATATTTCATCTTTTAAAATAAATGTCCCTAATGAAATCTTTGACCGCATATGCTCTAGCAACTGCTGGCCTGAATATGTTGTCGTCAAAGAGTTTGAAGCTAAGAAAAAGAAACGGCGGCCCGTAGGAATTAGTCCTCCCAGGCCCGACCAGGCCACTTCGCCCACTACGACTTCCATTCCCGCTCCAAAAAACTAATCAATTCACTCTCTATCTCCTATCAGAATGCAAGAGGCTTACGTAGTAAGCTTCCCAAATTGTATTCTGCTAGTCTCTCGTTTGAACCCAGGTTATTGTTTCACAGAAACCTGGTTAAAGCCGGAGATTAGTAGTAGTAGAGTAGTGTTACAAGTGAGTAGAGTAGAGTAGAGTAGTGTTACAAGAATTATTTGACTCGTTTTAGGGTCCAGATCTCTCAAAACCCAAAACAGTTTTATAATTTTGTTAATACTAAACGTAAGCCAATTACGCATCCTTCCTTGCTTTCGTTTGAAAATATAACCGTAAATAACTATCAGGATATTGCCGATCTGTTTGCGCAGTTTTTTCAAACCAGTTACTCAACTTCCACTCACTCTAATCATACTTATTCCTACATCATGCCCAAATCGAACTTTATTTTCAGTCCTATTTTAGACGAAAACTCTATTCTTTCAGATCTTCATCGCGTTAAGCCCTTTTATTCGCCAGGTCCCGACGGTATACCTGGCTGTGTGCTGAGGTATTGTGCCGACGCCCTGTGCAATCCCCTTCTGAAATTGTTTACCTTGTCCCCATGATACAATCAAAGTAGGTAGTCTCGTCCGCTGTGACAGCTCCGGTTTTGATTCAGTGCGTGTTCGCCTTTCGTAGTGAGCGGTCAGGCTACGGACAAATTTTTATACAAAATTAACCCTTGTGTAAAATTATTTTTAACAAAGAAAACGAACCTGATGATTTTTTTATTGATATTTTAAACATCGCAGAGGGAGTGCACATATTTGATGAGCTTACAGAGGATGCAATTTAGTATGTCGCGGGCTATATCATAAAAAAATTGAACCTCTCAAATGAGTTAGCCGAAAATGGGACATTCACTTATGTCGATGAAGTGTCTCACGGAGGGCTTAAGAAACCATCTATACAGTTTATAGAAGAAATTAAGAAGTTGGAACCAGGGCCGCCGAGAAAAATCGGGGCCCGGGGGTAACCAAATGCCGGCCTCCCCACCCGCTTGACATTTCTGAAAATCTCGGGCCCCCTTGAAAACTACGGGCCCGGGGTACCCCCATCACCCCCCTCTCGGTGGGCCTGGTTGGAACTTATATTTTTATCTTTTGTCAATGACACATTTACAATAACAAAAAATGTAAAAGAAAAATTGATAAAAGCGGCCGAAAATGTAAATATTAGCTTAACTGTACAAAAATTATTTTTAAGACTAGAATATATTTTAGAATTAAGAATTTAAACAAAAGATTAGCAACACAAAAACAAAAACAACGCATCATGTCCAATTCGAAATTGTTAAAAATAAAATTATAAAAAAACAATTCAGCTCATTTTATTATGAAACGAAACTTAAAACCCCTTACACCATATAAGGGTTAATCAACACATCTATTGTCGTTTCGCTCGCACTTACTAGGTTGAGCCCCTCTCACTCGCACTCATTGTAATGATTGAAGAGGGACCAAAATTTTCTGACGAGACTACCTACTATGATTGTATCATGCTTGTCCCTAGAAACCTCCCACTTTCCCCTTATTTGGAAGGAATCATTTGTTATTCCTCTCCACAAAAAAGGTAGCAAATCGGATGCCAGCATCTATAGAGGAATCTCTAAGTTGTCGGGCATTCCAAAACTTTCCGAGAAAATCATTACTCCACATTTGCAGCACCTGTGCAGATCAATTATTTCTCCATGTCAGCATGGATTCTTAAAGCGTAGATCAACGACAACCAATCTTCACATCCTTCTTAGTTAAGGGCTTCCATAAGGGCTTTCAGACAGACGTAATCTATACTGATTTCAGTAAAGCCTTTGATTCTGTTAACCATTGTCTTCTTGTTCGGAAACTCGCTCTAATGGGATTTCCGGTTGATCTTCTTAGTTGGATCTCAAGTTATCTGAATGGCAGAACACAAAAGGTCCTCTTTAAAAATTCTTTATCTAATGTTCTCAGGGTTACTTCTGGCGTCCCGCAAGGGAGCCAGTTGGGGCCCCTGTTGTTTACATTATTTATCAACGACCTGCCCAAAGTTCTGACTAACTCCAGAGTACTTATGTACGCGGACGACGTCAAACTTTGCGTGCAATATAAGGACGATTCCTGATAGTCTGATTTACAAACAGATCTCAATAACTTCCAAACATGGTGCCGCATAAACTTATTGAACCTAAACGGCTCTAAATGCAAGCTAATGATTTTCTCTCGTGCTCTTTGGAAAGAATAATTATAGTCGATGATTTGGGTGTCCGACTGGACCCTAAACTTGACTTTATCGATCATATTTCGTGCATGGTGAATATTTGGTGCTTGGTTTCATTAAACGGTGGTCGAAAGAATTCAATGACCCCTATGTTACAAAATCCCTATATATTTCTTTAGTTCGTCCTATCTTAGAATATGGATCTTGCGTCTGGAGCCCTCAGTATGGGGTTTACAGTAAAAGCATTGAGTCAGTTCAGAAGAACTTATTACTTTTCGCTTTACGCGGTTTGAACTGGGATCCAAACCAGAGGTTACCCTCGTACTCTAGTAGACTAGCTAACCGTAGAACCATGCTTTTTAACCTTATCCACGGTGACGTGGAAAGTGCTGATTTGTTGGGTCAGCTTAACTTTCACGTACCGAGTAGAAATACTAGATCCTATATTCCTTTAGTTTTGCGCCACTGAAAAACGTCTTTTGAATTGCAAGAACCTTTTAGAGTCTTATGTGCAAATTATAACGATTTGTACATGACAACATCAAACGTAGAAAGCCTTCCCAAACTAAAAACCTTAATACTAACCCACTTAGTACACATGCAGGCAAACAATCTGGCAGCACGCCAGTAGTCACTTCCTCGTATTCCTTTTCTATACTTTCATTTGTCGCGCCTACTAACACCTAACACAAACAGGCACGTGCTTGGTGTCAGATAGGCCACTTGAATGTACTGATCGTAGTGCATCAACGTCCAGAAATAGTCTGGCTTCTAGCTAAGCAGTTGTCATATACGCTTCATTTTTCATGACATACTCTTTTTTGCACAGAATAGAATTCACTAAGCCGGTTACCGAGCTAATTATTTCTTTTTTTGAGCCATTTCGAAGATCACATTATTTCTTTATTTATTTAAATCTCTTAAACAAGGCGAACGCTATACTAAGTTTTGATTTTAGCCTACTATGCTTTA
Source organism: Drosophila aff. chauvacae BK-2020 (assembly GCA_018903765.1). Taxonomy (NCBI): domain Eukaryota; kingdom Metazoa; phylum Arthropoda; class Insecta; order Diptera; family Drosophilidae; genus Drosophila; species Drosophila aff. chauvacae BK-2020. The sequence continues at coordinate 613,324 of JAEIGO010000057.1, read as the reverse complement.
TGTACTTTAAATGCCGCTTTTTGAGCAGTTATTTAGTAAAAAGAACGGTAATTGCAATTCTAGCGGCTCTTTAGCTTACAGACAGTCTGCTTCGACTGTATAGTACTGTGACGAAGTCACAATTTATAGCTATGTAAATATGTAATTATAAGATAAATACAAGCTAAGTATAATTATAGCTAAGACGCCAGCACTGGCCCGCACACAAACCACTCGTCCACGGTTTCCACTCAAACGCACTCCCACACTCACTCAAAAGCGCACTCACACCCAAGAACCCACTCAAGCCCTGACGAGGTAGGGAGCAGCGGCCGATCGCCGGATGAGCAGCAGCGTCGCCGCTATCACCAAAGCGCTGGCGTGGGAAAAGGGCGCGTGCCAAGCCGCCCTTCCCATTGGCCGGATCGGTTCACGCCATAAGTGCAAGACCGAAGCCAGAGCGACGGCACATGCGCCGAAGCACCGAGAGAGCGGCAGAATAGTGCTGCCGGCACGATCGCCTGTAGGAGCGAACGAGAGGCAAAGTGACGCCACCCACGCTCGGCGACAAAGCCGACAGAGCTCCCGGCAGAATTAGGCCATGGTCAAGCTTCGATAAGAAGAGCTTGAATTAATTAGTCTCGAGCTGCGAAACCGAACAGACGCGAAAATACCAAGTCCCGAAATCTAAGTCCCGCGGCTCCGCCACCACGCGGTTGAGCAACACGTGTCCGCCGTCGCGAGTGTTGCGCCACCACCGTCGCCCAGGACCTCGACAGGATCGTCGAAAGGACGCCGCCTTTTCCCAAGGAGGATGTGTGTTTGTGCGGGTGAGCGATGGCCGCGGGCCAACATTTGTTAGGGGCCGGAGAAAGGTGCCCGTCAACGTAAGGCCCTTCTCTCCCCCCTCCCCGCCGTTTATCTTGGGCCGTCGGCCATATATAATTAAATAATTAATTATTCCCCGCTGCCGGGTGAAGGCGCCCGCTGGAGTAGGGCCCTTCCCCACCATTAGTTACGGGCCGCCGTCCACCTAAGTTTATCGGGTAAATAAATATAAAGTGTGGAGATCTTTCGCCTATTCTCTTGCCCTTTCCGCTCCGGGTTCCCCGTGTTCCCCTATCTCGTCACTGGGGCCCCTCGCCGCTCGGAAAGTCTTCCAGGCGGGGCGTAGGTAGGGACCGTCCGGAAATTCCTCCGGGTCCAGGGGCGCACGCCGTTCGGAAAATCTTCCAGGCGTGGCTCATAGGTGGACCGTCCGGAAAATCCTCCGGGTCCAAAGGCATAGGCGGACCGACCGGAAATCCCTCCGGGTTCGCAGGGACCGCCGATCGGAAATCCTTCCAGGCGGTTCCGAGGCTTTCCCTCTCTTTTCTCCCTCCCGTTTTCTCCCGCTTAGTTCGACCCCCATTAAAAATAGCTAAAACCTTCGGCCGCCTTTCTGTCCTGGCTGTCTCAACAATTTATAAATTTTTGTGAGGACCTCTGGAGCCGCTGAGGTTTACCCCGGCCAGAGACGCTTCTTTACAGTACGTATGTACATACATGTGTATTAAGTTGGACTGCAGCTAAGACGAATAAGCGCACAATAAGGCAAACTAATTCAATGTCAATTCAATCTCAATATACATATATCTGTATGTATGTCTATATGTAGTCTTTATGGAACACAATTGGGTTCTAGTTAGCGCTCGTCTTTGTGGTCCTAAAGAACTAGTGAGATGGTTCTGAGTGGGCAAGCTGAAGCCACCGGATAGATCACAGGTTGCGGATACCTTCCTTTGGAGGTTAGCTGCGAACTTATTGTAAATAAGCAGTCTCGGACAACAGCGGGTAGTACCGACAAGGCGCTTGTCTGAGGCGGCTGTGGACGATAGTGGTAAGCTTTCGGTGGGCAGGGGCTTGGCGCCTCACCCGACGAGTGCTGCGAAGCTGAAGGGTTCGACCTTGACGCAGAGCGACTCGAAAGCTGCAACCCCGGCGGCTGCCGGCAACATCCTCTTCCGCAAGGTCGAGGCAGCAGCCAAGGAATCAGCCTGTTCCGGCTGCAGGCCAACCCGGGGGAGTCGGAGACCCGCCGACGCAAGGCCTTTGTAGAGCCGGCAGAAAGAGGTACCTCCGGTACCTCGAGCGTGGCTTGAAACCGGAGGACGCACGCAGGAGGGCGCTGAAGCACCGTGCGCCTAAATAGGCTCCGGTGGAGAAAGTAGGCGGCTCTCAACTTCAATGGCATCCAGTTCGGGGACGGTCCGGTCCTAGTGGACTGCATGGACAGCGATGCCAAGAAGTGGTTGGAGCTGACGGTACCACGGTGGGTGTGCAGCTCTGCACCTGCCTGCAGGAGGATCTGCCGGTGACAAAGATCATCACGATCTACTTGCCCCGCACGGCAGTTGAGACGATGGAGAGGTCCCTTGGGCTGCTCAATGTGCAGAACAGGGGCCTGCTCACCGAGGCCTAGAATGTCACCCGGCACCTAGAGTCAAAGGGCGGCAAGGTGATAATGTTCGGCCTGGATGAGAAGGCGCTACCTCTCCTCAAAAACCGAGAAATGCTGGTGAGAAATAGGTTCGGCCAGTTAATATGCCGCCTGCAGCCAAGGTGGCACCCTCCTGCCCCTCAGACGAGGCAGAGGAGGCTGGGAACTTAGCTGCAGTGGAGGCCGAGTTGGACTCGGTATCTCTACAGGGGCTGGACCTAACGCCCCTCACATGCGCGGCGATGACGACAAAATCAGCAACGAGGAGCCATCCGATGATGAGCTGACACCCACCGGGATGCAGTCAGAAGCCTATCTGACGCCCTCGGAGGGTGAACTAGAGCTGTAGGGATGGTGGTCATCAGCGTGGCACAAATCAACCTGCTTCACGCGAGGGCAGGTTCGGCTGTCATCGGCAGGTTTGTCTTCAGGTCTGACCTGGGGCTGGTGCTCATCCAGGAGCCTTGGGTCTTCAGAGGCAGGACCATCGGCCGAAATCAATTGAGTATGAGAACAATTTCAGACGTAAGGAAGGCATCATATCATATTAATTTTCTATGTCTCTCTAAATTTATCAAAGAGCTCTAGTAGCGGTGATGATCATTAGCGAGCTCTAGAGTATTGTGGTGGCGTCAGCGTACATCCCAGGAGACGTGACAGATGCCCCCACTAGAGGTTCAGGATCTGGTGCAAGACTGCAGCAGCAAAAAGCTAAACCCCCACTGCTAGGGTGTGATGCCAACGCGCATGGGGAAACACGGACAACAACAGCAGAGGTGAGTATTTACTAGAATTTCTTGTATAAAGAGATCTTACAGATTTTAATGTGGGGATTTCACCCACGTTAATTACCAAAACCAGGTCTGAAGTACTGGATAATAGGATTGATTCGCAACTGGACGGTCTCTTCAGAACCGTCAATGTCGGACCATAGGATTATCCTTCTCGACATTCAGATCAACCTTTATTTAAGCAGGGTTATCAGAAATCCACAACGGACTGACTTGTCATCCTATCAGTCTGAGCAGACTGAACCAGAATAGGAGAGTATCCTCTCCGGAAAATCTTGAGCAACTCTCAAAAGAAGTAGGAGAGACAATCTTGGATGCATATGCAGCAGAGAAAATCCCTGGTGGAATAGGAAACTAGAGCTTCTTCGTACAGAAGCAAGAAACCTGTTTAATTCAGCAAAAATGAGCATCGCCAATTGGAAATTATACACCAAAAAGCTGACAGAATTCAACAAAGAAATCCGATATACGCGTGCGCACTTTCGGAAATTTTGTTCCACCATAGAGCAAGCCGCACCAGGGTCTAGAATGTTTAAAGCGATCTCAAAAGGCGAAGTACACTCTGAACTTTGCCTGAAGAGAGCCTGCGAACTCACTTCCCTCTGTGCAGAACCATCTCCAATGTAGACAACAGTTAAGAAAGGATCCCCATCGGGTGACCCAACTGGAACCTGGCTGCATCGATCGATACTAAGCGGAAGATTAGGTGGGTAGTGAGTACACTGAGCTCATTTAAGGCTCCGGGGGTGGATGGCATCATTCCCATCCATCTTCAGAAGGGTGTTAAACAGATAATGCTGTTCCTTTTAAGTATTTTTACGGGGAGCCTAGCTAATGATTACATTCCTAGGGCATGGTGAAGGTTGGAAAGAAAGACCCATTTCATCCCATTGCTTCTACGCTATTCCGTTTCTTTCGATATCGGTGGGTAATGCACGATAGTGTAAATAGACCCTTTTTTATTATTTTTGTACCCTTGCAGGGTATTATAATTTTAGTCAGAAGTTTGCAACGCAGTGAACGATACATTTCCGACCGTATAAAGTATATATATTCTTGATCAGCATCAATCTAGCCACGTCCGTCTGTCTGACCGTCCGTTTGTACGTAAACTAGTCCCTCAGTTTTACAGCTATCTGAATGAAACTTTGCAGATAGTCTTCTATATGTTCTCACTACTATATATGTCGGAACGCGGGATCGGACGACTATATCATATAGCTGCCATAGGAACGATCGGAAATTTTTGAGGAAAAGAATTATTATCTCGGTTTCAAAAAGAAAAGGAAGTTACCAAGCGAAAGAGTGGACCATAACTTCAAGAGATGCATCTGTCACTTCTAGTGCCAGTGGTGTAGGAATTTTAGAGATGCTAAGTGAAAGAGGACATTGTTTCAAAAAAGAACCAAAATTATCCTCCGTAGGTGCAGAGCTAGTTGGCATAAAGCTAGCTTGTGATATTATAAAAAAAGAAAAATACAAAAAGACTGCAATTATATGTGATGGGTCAGATAAAATAAATCTAGTACGTAATAAGTACACGGGCTCATACATTGTTAAAGCAATTCATATTGATATTGTGTGGTTTCCAGGTCACAAAGGGATTTTTATAAATTAACTAGCGGGCCAGGCGAACTTTGTCTCGCCCCTAATTGTTGTTTTATATATGTAGTTCTAGAGTGATAATTATACGCAGATAATTCAATTTACTATGTTATTTTTTTTATTCAATTCTAGCTTCAATATGAGGTATTTACACATTCCCAGACGCGCAACACCAACTATAACTTTTGAATGAAAATAATATTCAATATCGGGCTCATACCGGAATACAAGACGCACGAATGAATCCAATGTAATTGCTCTATGTTATGACGCGCCAAACGCGCGCATAGGATAAGTGGAAAATATGAAGTCAGAAAACATGGGGAAAAACATGTATAGGATAAGACAGAAGAAAATAAATGAAGTAATATATTAAGAATAAAGGAAAAAAGGAAAAGGAACCGCATTTAAATTCAAACTCAATGCGCGCGCGCGCCAAGTGTCGCGCACGACGGGTCACACTGGCCCGAGATAGATCGGCGGGCACACTAGTCTCCGCCAAACCGCTATATAAGGCGCACCACAGCCCTCCAGAGCTCATTCAGTTCGGCCGGCGATCGGCAAAGGTTCCCCTATCCAGGACCAGCGGAAAAGGACGAGCAGCCAAGAATCAGCGGTAAGGAGTGCAGCTGAGCCATAGGAGATAGATATGGAAAACAATCGTTGGTGGATACTGACCAACGATTGTTTTCCATATCTATCTCCTAATGACCCGCTTAATCACAATAACACGCGTTAGGATTTATAGTTTAATGTAAGTTTCTTTATTCAGATCTATGGCACTCGCACACCCTCGCCGCTTGGTAGTTCACACTCGAATAATCCCTTCTCTCACTTAGACGACGGGCGATCGTTAGCGTCTCTCCCGATACTTGGTTGTTGGCAATGCCGGTCGCCACAGACACCATCGATGTTTTCGATTGTTTTGCTAAAAAAACATCGATAGTATCGATAGTTAAAAAAAAAATTAATTTAACGTGAACCGAAGTTTATATGCCCTTGTAGAATATGTAAAAAAATATTACAGTCGCCCTTTATAAAAATGCAGGAAGGACTGCAAAGGAATTAAAATACATTTTATTAAACATTAATAGAAGAACGTTATTAAAAACTGATATTAAAAATATCACAACAAAGTAATCAATTTTTTGGGGGTTTGTTCAGAAAAAGTAACATATCAACAATCTTTGGCTTTAGAGAAGACCTTCGGTCAAATATTATCTGCACGGCCTTACTGAATCAGATTCGGTCGAAGTTGCTGGGATGCAGAGGTACTTCATACAGAGTGTCGTTAGTGGTTTCATTGTTTCACCGTTTGCTGAAAAGGGGTAAATTCATGAAACATCAGGTGTACGAGGTACTCGGGAACAAACTTAAAAACAACTCTGACTCCAAAGCTTTCGCGGCTTGCTCTGAGTTCAATGAAAACAAAAAATCGTCCTTTTTAAATCTGGGATCCAGTAAAGTAGCAATTCTAGTAACAGTCCGAGTTTTGTAATGCAAGAAACGCTCTGGCAATCTTTTTTTTACGACCTCGCAAATATCAAGCGCAGGCTGTGATTTTACTTGGCTGTATACTTCGCATGATTTTTGGTGAAACTCATAAATAAGAGGTATTATTAACGAAATCGAACCCGTTTTGTTTGTCGATATCTGAACTGTGGCATAGTAAAACGGAGCTAAAACTTTAAAAATTTCATTGAGAATGATAATGGATGATAATGATAATGGATTTGATAATGATAATGGATTTGGAGCCTTGGTTGAGTTTAGAAGCACTGCAGAAATCGAGTCATTTACCAAAATAATCCGTTGAATCATATAGTATGCGCTATTCCAACGCGTTGGAACTTCTTGTATAAGTCCATAGCGTGACTCTGAAGTTTGTACATTTTTTAGTTTTTCTGTTGCGACTAAACTCGATTTAAAAAACGATACGATCCTCTTACACTTTGCTAGTAAGGTTACTATTGAATCTGCTTTCAAGAGATCTTGCACCAAAAGATTAATAGTATGCGAGACACATGGCAAATGTTTCATTTTAGTGAGTCTGAGTGAGTCGGCAATATTACTTGCGCAGTGGTTAGTTGCATCTACTAGTTTTTGCGACGACAAAACTGCTGATTTTAGTTCATAACGTTCGTTAATGAAGTGGCACCTTATAGTGAGAGTATCCCCGAGTATCCTACATTAGCACGCGAGGTCCAACAATCAGTAGTTATAGATACATTATCAACGTAATTTAAATCCTCCTTCAACTTCAATTTCAAACATTCATAATCACGTGGCAGAACAACATTCCTGAGATGGGTTTTACTGGGTAGCTTGTACCTCGGGTCTAGTTTTCGTAGGGTGGCAGTTGTGGACACGGGGGGGTTGTGGACACCCCTGTGAAACTTTTGACACAGGACAGATATATGGATCTGTCAAATGTCATGTGTGCGCAATTGATGCTCGATTGTTTTGTGCCGAATACCAAACGGAACGGACGCATCTGCTTTGTGTCCTGGAAAAAAGGAAATTTTCACCGTGAAAAAAATCACAAAAGTTGTGTTGCACGTTTTTAAAAGTGTCACCGTGCGAAGTGTGTTAATTAAGAAGGTGGGTGCAATAGATTTTTTGACGTGAAATTTAGTTATGTTTAAGATTCCACATCGGGTTTGGACAAAATTTTCACAATAACAAATTTTTTTCATATGATTTTAAAACGACTGCTTGAGGCAGTTGTGGACACTTAAATGTCGGGGGTTGGACACCCAATTTTTTGTTTGACAAATATCGCCGTTGATTGATATATAGGTACAGCTATATAAGTAAATATATATTTTAAAGGTCTTTATATTATTTTCTTCGATGTTTGTTGCCAAAAAAATTGACAGCCTCCAACTGCGTTCACAGCAATGATTGTGATCGGCCAGTGCACTTGAAGTGTGCTGACACGCGTGCCAGTTATATCACATGCGCGAATTGTGATTCTGATTGGGAATAATGTCATGCGTTGTATTTTTCTTTCTTTACAAATGAATAAACTTCCATTTTTTTCTTCATTTTATTGCGTTTAACTTGATACTTTCCTAATTTTATCACATTCTAAAAAGGTGTCCACAACCCCCCTTAAAATCTAAAATTGGTAAAAATGACTATTTTACAAAAACTTAAAAATTTTTTCTTTTCGTAATAGATATCACGGTAATTATTAAAAAAACACAAACACAAAACACAAAGTTGTAATTATGAGAAAATGATTATCAGAAAAAACAACAAAACGTTGGGCAAAGATGATCAAGGAAAACGCTTATCAAAGGTAAAGGTTTATCTGAGACAGCCAGAATCCGAGCGCAAGCTAAAAAGTTGGAGCAATATCGAGTGAATTGCAAAGACAGTCTAAGACTTGAATAGTCGCCATGTAAAAACAGCCACAGCCATCGCCATGGCTTGGTGTAATATCTGGGACAATATTCGGGGACAATTAGAACGAATTTAACCGAACCCACAAACAAAGGTGTGCACAGCCAATGAATTCCGACGGTCCTTACGGACTAGAAGAAAAACTACTTAGATAAGGTCTCTAGCTTTTCATTGATATGCACCCGTCCGCATAATATGCTCCAGTTAAAAATATGTAAGTGAAAAAGAAAACTGTGTCCACAACTGCCACCTTTCCCCTACTAAATCACAGATCGATAGTATCGATAGTGCCATCGATGGCTCTAATAGGAGACGGGTAAACGGTGTGGTAACTAACTAATCCCAGTAGCCTTCGCGTATTACGTTTTATTCTACGGCTTGGTTCACCGACCCGCGTGTTTAATTTATAGTAGACCTAATCGGCCTCTAAATCTAAACTCTTCTCAGTAATTAGTAGACCTGACCGGCCTCTAAACTCATCTCATTAATTTGTAGACCTGATCGGCCTCTAAACTCTTCTTATTGATTAGTAGACCTGACCGGCCACTAAAACTCTTCTCATTGATTATTAGACCTGACCGGCCTCTAAAACTCTTCCCATACTTAGTAGACCTGACCGGCCTCTAAAACTCTTCTCACCTGTAGTAGACCTGATCGGCCTCTAAAACTGCTCTCATTTGTAGTAGACCTGAGCGGCCTCTCACAACACCTTACCTTGTTAGACCCAACGGCCTCCTTTTCGACCCCACTAACTGGTAGACCTCGACGGCCTCTTCCCCGTTGTTCCCGTTCACAGGCGTTGGAGAAACTCGCGGTCGTGTGACCCGAGGACTGGTGGGCTGCCATCTCGGGACCTCGGCGTTAATCCGTAAACGTCGTTAAGCGGTACCTGCCCCAGGAACGAGACAGACGACCCCAAACCGAACGACTGCCGGATACGATACGAGGAGAGCAGCCACCCCGGAACTACTGTAAACATATTGCGTATCTACAAATAAAGACCCGATATCCAATTACTGTGTAATTCTTCCGTCTTCTCCTCTGGGACCCGAGTCGGATTTTCTTCCAGCAACCCAACCTGAAACAAATAAAATATCTGAGACGAAACCTGGCCATCCTTGAGCCCCCCGAGCACTGACAGATCGTCACAATGTATCTGCAGGCGGGGTTGGGTCTACCCACTGTAAGCCTGCGTGATTGTCGAGATGCCACAGCACTGCCACAAAAATATTATTTGTGTATTTAATAACACAAAACTTGTGAGGGACCATACTGGTTCCCCACAACTTTTTGTATATATGTAAGTAGGTTAGGATTTTGAACATTATTGTAGACATGTAGGTAGGGTAGGATTTTGGTAGACATGTAGGTAGGTTAGGATTTTGTACATTTTGCAGACATGTAGGTAGGGTAGGATTTTGGTAGACATGTAGGTAGGTTAGGATTTTTTAGACATGTAGGTAGGATAGGACTTAGTGTAGGGAATTAGGTATAGGTAGTTAGAATAATTTGTAGCCAAGTAGATAGTTGTACATAGTAATAGTAAGTTCGATTAGGGTCATAGTTTTAATTTGTAATGTTAGGTAGCGTAGGGATTTAGGCTAAGCATAGAAATTAAGTATAGATTAGGAAAACCCCAGAAGGGCATCTTTGTGTACATAGGCAGAGCCCACCGCGGCAGAGTCCGCCGGCAGCATATCGCAGAGCCGAAGCTCATCAACAGCAAGGCGAGCAGAAGCTCGACGCCGCCTGCCGCATGTCCTGGCTGTCTCAGCAATTAATACATTTCTGTGAGGAAATAAATAAATTTCTCTGGAGCCGCTGAGGTTTAAACCGGCCGGAGACGCATCCTTACAAACTTTACGTAAATTTCGTGGCTACCACATCCATAGATTCAAAATTTCAAATCTGACAGTCGGCAGGCAGCGACTAAAGCTGTATTGCGATCATTTAGCGGTTCACAAAATACATGTTAGTCTATTCTCAGACCTACTGAATCTGCATATAACATTTTAAGAGAATCGGTCGAGCCGTTCCGGAGGAGTTTTCTGTCCAATACGACGATACAGAATTTTATATATATAGATTAATATATAGGTTAGCGAAGGAAGCCGTAAATAAAGGTTGACGTGTAACTGTTAATTTTAGTTTGACAGACGGTTTAAGAGAAATAAAAAATAAAGTACGAGAAAGCTGGAATGAGGAGTATAAAAGCAAATGCATTTCCAGAGGCTCAACGCTGTTAAAATATTTTCCAAAAACCAGTACCAGTCAGCAAAAGGCTAAAAATTTTCAAATATTAAAAAAGAAACGCTGCATCAGAGGGAACTTTCTAAATTTATAAATGCAGCAAAGAAATATTGCGTCATAAAAAAAATTTTCGACTGTCAAATATTAAACTATTATCGATTTCGCCGTACAGCGCCAACTGTGGTGTTGACGTTTGTAGCTAGAAACGATTTATTCTATATTCCGCTTTATCCAATAATTTACCGGAATTTTCGCATGGCCTATCTTTTGCCCCTATATTTCTATACAGGGGTGGTCAAAAGCATTTACACAACGTGCTTTTTTTTCAAGTGTCAAATTTGATCTCTTATTGCTGCTGCTTTTCTACTCAGAAACGAACGTAAGGGTATTTGTCGTGCTTCTACATCTATACAGAAGCAAATAAAAGAGTTGGAAAAAATAACTGTTCATCGGCTAAAAATAGAAGCATTGAACTGATGCTTGTCTGTTGTCAAAAGTATTTACACACAATTTGTATGCGTCAAAATTATTATGTGATTATGTTAAGCCAACTAATATCTAGTTACTCCGCCTTTGGCATCAATGACTGCTTGAAGCCTTGCTGGTATTGACCGGACCAAGTTGTGCGCAAACTCAAGAGGTAATTTGGACCAAATTTCCGTAATTTCGGCTATAGTTTCATCGCGCTGGCGATTTCTTTCAAATGTCCTCTGACTCTTTACATAAGCCCAGACATTTTCGATAATGTTCAGATCGGGGCTTTGTGCGGGCCCTGGAAGTACCGCCTGATTTATGTCTTTCAAGAACTTGGTTGGTACTCGGCCCTTGTGGCATGGAGCATTGTCCTGCTGCAAGATCCAGTCATTCGTGGAGAACAGTCTAATTCCTAAGGTGAATGCGTGCTCATTTAAGATATGGAGGTATCCTGTTTGATTTAGTGTAACCTCTATCGGTACCATGTCTCCAAATCCATAGTACCCACCGTGCCAAACCGATTGATTGGTTGGACGGCATTACCCTTTAGTTGTTTTGGGAGATGCATAAATTGCTTGCTAAAGGATCCCTGAAACCGAAACGCAACTTCATCAGTCCATCAGCTTCTCTTTATACTCGAAGGCAAATGCGAGACGTTTTTCCTTGTTTCTTGGGGTAATATCAACTACTGCACGAACAACATAGGTGTTGATGTCAACTTCCTTCATTCTGCGACGCAGTGTACTATCGCTAATATGTTTTCCAATTAAATTTTTCGAAGCTGCGGCAATTTTAACGGGACTTATGGTGGGATTTCTGGTACCGAAGAACTAGTGAGATGGTTCTGAGGTGGGCAAGCTGAAGCCACCGGACGGGTCGCAGGTTGCGGATAGCGCAAGGCCTCCTGTGGAGGTTAGCTGCGAATAGCGACTTGTCGTGAATAAGCAGTCCCGGACAACAGCGGGTACCACACCGTTGTAGTTCCGACAAGGCGCTTGTCTGACCGTCTTTAATACATAGTCTTACATACTCCTATCCCCAACATCTCACAAGGGCAGTGGTGACGTCCTGAGGCGTGGGTGCCACCTCACCCCCCTAAGCCGGGGTGTCATGCGATCCGTGCCCATTGGCTGGTTTGCAGTCAGGGGTAACCGACTGTATTCGGACGGAGCCTCACCGATACCTGGCCGCCTCAGTGAGTAAACCTGGCCCCAGCGTGTTAATGGGGGCTATGACACGCTGGTAATACCTTCCCCTACACTCGTGGGACCAATTCATGGATTCGAAGAATAAATACATAAATTTTAACACGCGGGACTTAACCGCAACCCAGGTGGCAGAGCGGATAGAGGAGGCGGCTTTGGACGACGGTGGTAAGCTGTCGCTCCGTAGGGGCTTGGCCCCTCACCCTAAGAGTGCTGCAAAGCCGAAGGGCCTGGCCCTGCCGCAGAGCGCCTCGAAGAGTGCTGCAAAGCCGAAGGGCTCGACCCCGACGCAGAGCGCCTCGAAGGGTGTAGAGACCTTCAAGTCTCGAGTGGCCGGCAGTGAGGCCACCAAACGTACTGACAGCAGGGGGGGGTTGCAGTGCCCGGCACTGCCCCAGCGGCTGTCCCGCAGGCGGGCGACGCCAGCAGGAGAGACGCTGCAACACCCTCATCCGTAAGGTCGAGGCAGCAACTGGCGAAGCAACCTGTCCCAGCGGCAGGGCAGCCTGGAGGAGCCGGTGATCCCCTGAGGCAAGGACTCAGCGGAGCCGGCCGTAAATGGTACCTCCGGTACCTCGAGCGTGGCTTGAGGCCGGAGGAGGCCCGGAAAAGAGCACTGGAGCACCGTGCACCGAACGACCAGGCCGTTGCGGGGACGAACGTGTCTCCTGTGGAGGTCGCCGCTTGACCTCCCCCAAGACCGAGTCCAAACGGACCAAGAGAAGAAACGTCGCAGCGCTGGAGGGATCTAGGAAACCGCAAGTCGGGAAGCGTCCGAAGGCGGCCTCGTACGCCAGTGTAGCCAAGGGCACGAACCTTGCTATACTGGCGGAGGACTACCCGAGGAGACTCCTGACGAAGGATGAGCTGTCGTCGGTGGAGCAGGCCCTCGTCGAAGAGATGAGGAAGGGCTGGACCGCGGCTCTAAACTTTACCGGCATCCAGTTCCGTGATGGTCTACTACTAGTGGACTGCATGGACTGCGATGCCAAGAAGTGGCTGGAGCTGACGGTCCCCAGCATCAGCACCAAGGTGGGTGTGCAGCTCCGCACCTGCCTGCAGGATGACTTGCCGGCGATGAACATCGTCACGGTCTACCTGCCCCGTACGGCTGGGGAGACGATGAAGGGGTCCCTCGGGCTGCTCAATGAGCAGAACAGGGGCCTTCTCACCCAGACCTGGCGGGTCATCCGGCACCAGGAGTCCAAGGGTGGCAAGGTGCTGATGCTCGGCCTGGATGAGGAGGCGTTGACACTCCTTAAGAAGCGCGAAATGCTGGTGAGCTGGTTCGGCCAGCTTAACCCTCTCAGCCCATTTATTGCCTATAGGCAACATTGTAGAAATACGCCTCAGTTACCTGGAATATACATTTTTTTGCTTCGCGCTTTTTTTCAACATTTTCCTTCATGTTTTCTGCAACCAAAATAACTAATAAGTTACTTGTAAGTTGCAAACGTGTTTATTTAGCAGACGTTTTAAGTGCAGTTGTATGAAAAAAAATGGTTGGCGGGAAGAGTGTTGGTAAAATAAAAATTCATTTTTTTTATTTTATTCAATAAATCTTTGTTGTAATGGAAAACTAGGTCGGAATTATACATATATAGGGGTAAGTAAATTATTTAAAAATAAAAAAATTTAAAAAAGTTCATAGTTTGTCTACAAGAATTTTGTGAACATTTTGTGGCAACATCCTGTAACTATCGAACCAGGACACCAAGGACCTTGAAATTTTCGTCAGTTCATATTTGAATAAAGCCAAATACATATCTGTTAAAAAAAAATGTGTATCTTGACTAATTTTAAATGTGGGCTGAGAGGGTTAAATGCCGCCTGCACAAGAAGCAGGAACCTGTGGGGGCGGAGGTGCCCACGAAGGCGACTACCGACGATGTGCCTGGCACGTCAACGGCGACAGCCAAGGAGGCACCCTCCTGCCCCTCGGGCGAAGCAGCTGAGGCCCTGGACTTAGCAGCAGTGGACGCCGAGTTGGACTCGGTTTCGCTACAGGGGCTGGACCTGGCGCGCCTGCACATGGGCGGCGAGGAGGAGCAAACCAGCATTGAGGAGCCATCCGATGATGAGCGGACACCCACCGGGATGCTGTCAGAGGCCTATCTGACGCTCTCAGAGGGTGAAGAAGAGCTCTAAGGTTGGGGGTCACCAGCGTGGCACAGATCAACCTGCATCACGCGAAGGCAGCTTCGGCTGTCATCGGCAGGTTGGTCTCCAGGTCGGACCTGGGGCTGGTGCTCATCCAGGAGCCTTGTGTCGTCAGAGGCAGGATCTGCGGCCTAAGTAAAGTGAGTATGCAGACTATTGCAGATGTAAGGGAGGCATCACCGAGAGCTTGTATCTTGGTGCGAAAGGACATTAATTTTCTTTGTCTCTCTCAATTTCTCAACAGAGATCTAGTAGCGATGATGATCACTAGCGAGCACGGGAGTATTGTGGTGGCGTCGGCATACTTCCCGGGAGACGTGACGGATGCCCCCCCACCAGAGGTTCAGGATCTGGTGCAGCATTGCAGCAGCAAAAGGCTACCCCTACTGCTAGGGTGTGATGCCAATGCGCACAATGTTGCATGGGGCAGCACGGACAACAACGGTAGAGGTGAGTGTTTACTAGATCATCTTTTGTCTAGGGATCTCACTATTTTCAATGTGGGGGCCGAACCCACATTCATTACTAGGACCAGGGCAGAAGTACTGGACATCACTTTCGGGAATGAGGGGGGCTCCCGGTTGATTCGCAACTGGAAGGTCTCCTCAGAACCGTCAATGTCGGATCACAGGATCATCCTGTTCGACATTCATAGTAGTCTTAGATTCAGCAAGGTTATCAGGAATCCACGACGGACTGACTGGCCAGCCAGGATTAAATCTGAGCAGACTAATTCATAGTAGGAGAGTATCGTCTCCAGAGGATCTTGAGCAACTCTCAAGCGAAATAGGAGACACAATCTTGGATGCATATCATGCAAGCTGTCCCGAAGGGGCCATAGAGTCCAGTAGGGACAATCCCTGGTGGAATAGGAAACTAGGACTACTTCGTGCAGAAGTCAGGAAGCTGTTTAACACAGCTAAAAAGAACACCGTTAATTGGGAATCTTACACCAAAAAGCTGACAGAATATAACAAAGAAATCCGGTACAGTAAGCGTGCTCACTTTCGGAAAGTTTGTTCCACCATAGAGCAAGCCGCACCTGCGGCCAGAGTGTTTAAGGCAATCTCGAAAGGCAAAGTACTTTCTGAACTTTGTCTGAAGAGGGCGGATGGATCATTCACCGAGGACGCGGAGGAGAAAGCGGAACTTCTCCTGCAAACTCACTTCCCCATGTGTAGAACCATCTCCGATATAGACAACAGTTACGAAAGGATCCCCAACGGGAGACCCAACTGGAGCCTGGCTGCAGCGATCGTAACTGAACAAAAGATTAGGTGGGCGTTGAGTACACTCAGCCCCTACAAGGCTCCGGGGGTGGATGGAATCATACCCATCCATCTTCAGAAGGGTGTCGAACAGCTAATGCTGTTCCTCATAAGTATTTTCCAAAGGAAGCCTAGCAATGGGTTACATTCCTAGGGCATGGAGAACGGCTAGGGTGATCTTTATCCCGAAGGTTGGGAACACTCGTCTATAACACTCACAGTCAAACGGACGTGTTTACTTCTACTCCGCATTAAAACAACTTTATTAGTCGAAACACAGTTTAAAAATTCGAAACTTTGTTTTTTTCTTGCGAAACTAACATAGTTCTGTTCGTCTATATCGGAGAAAACACTAAGTTGCACGTTAATTGTTATTTATAAATAACAAATAGCTCGAAAACACTCTGCTTTTTGTTATTGTCGTGCGAATCGAACAAAGTACAATTACATCAAACCGAGTCAAACCGCTGTGCATACGCTTATACATACATTCATACATAAACACAAAGCGCGCACATAAAACATAAAACACACAAAACAACAACAATATGACTTCCGTGGCAAAGCGATCAAGGAAGGAGACTCAGCTCGACCAGGACGGAGAAGTTTGACCTCAAATTCGCAGACCTTAAGGAAAGTCTGACTGTCTTCCTGGAGAAGAAGTTTCAGCCGATGACCGAGAGGTATGACAAGCTATGCCAGCTTGTGGCCAAACTGGAGAACGAGGTGAGAGAGATGGGCGCGTTAAAGCAGCGGGTCTCAGAACTGGAGAAGAAACTGGAGGACAAACAAAACAATAAACGCGTCGAGGAGCTCGAGGCCAGGCTAGTGGCAACCTGCAATGCGCAGGCAGAGGCCGAAATCGCATGCGACTTGCGCTGGCATGGAGTCCCGCACGTGGAGGGGGAGAACTTGAGGGCACTTTTCCACGCACTCTGCTTCTCACTCGAATTAACTCCTCCACCTAAAATTCGCAACATTTTTCGAGTGCGACCGAAACAACCCGCACAATCAATGGTTGATCCAATTATTATTATAAAATTGGATCACGTTACCGATAAGGCGATGCTGTTACGTGCGGTGGCTGCATACCGGCGAAACAGCAAAACACAACTAAGCTTAAAGCTCATAGGGCAAGACTCGCCAGCGTTTATATACATCAACGAGCAGGTGACAAAGCCAAAGTATGAAATATTCAAACGAGCAATGCATCTCAAACGGATAAAGCGCTTATCAGCTGTTTTCACTCGGCGAGGGGAGATATTTTTGAAGGAAAGAGTAGGAGGAGAGACCAGGTGCTTGCAGAGTTTCGGCGACTTGGATCATCTGGAGATGGGCCTCGGTAACGAGTCAATTACCTCAGAAGCTTCGAGTGTTGGAGCTTTACAGCATAGTTCTTTTCGCGCCTAAACATAATTTTAAACATAATTTTAACTTTAAATGGATTTTTTATATAATAAGTTTAGCAGATTTTAAAATCAGTCGCTATATAAGGATGCTTAAATGTATTGTGGGAGTCTTTATTTGTCGTATAATTATTGTAAAAATGCGAGCGGAGCTAATACTTTTAAAAATTATTAGGATACATGGAGGACAACATAAATCAAAATAACCTAAATAGCCGTGCCGTACTGCGCATTCTCGGAACGCAGAGATCTGGACTAAAAATTTGTCATATAAATGCTCAAAGTCTGACAAGAAGAAATAGATGAATTCAGGTATCTCTTTATCAACTCAGCTATCGATGTTATAGGTATATCTGAAACATGGTTTGTCCCGAATATTAGTGATGTCTTAGTTGAATGTGACGGCTATAACTTGTATCGTTCTGATCGTGAAAGTCATTGTGGAGGTGTTGCAATGTATGTTAACAAAAAACTGAAGTCCAAATTTGTATGTAAACATCCTGCTTGAAGTTCGGTGGAATATATATTTATTGAAATTACATATAAGCTGCAACAGACTGCAAAAATGCTTATTGGGTGCGCCTATAGGCCAAATAGTCGGACGAACTATGACAATATTTTAAGTGTCCTAACTGATTTATCGACAAATTATGCGGATGTCATTCTAGCGGGAGACTTTAATAGTGACTTAATAAGAGAATCACACCTTACAAATAATATGGACACGCTAGGGTTAAATGCAGTGAATATTTCTTCCCCCACACATTTTTGCAACACTCGCAGCTCATTACTAGATGTGTTTTTTGTGACTAATACTGACAGAGCTGTTTTATATGACCAACTTATCGTGTCGTCCTTTTCTAAACATGACCTCATCTTTCTGACGTATGAAATTGACCTTTTATATCATGACCATACCATAGTTTTTAGGGACTTCAGAAATATAAATTATGAACATTTAAATATAGCATTTAATTGCTGTAATTGGGATAGACTGTTTTCTCTCACAGAAGTGGACGATCAAGTAAAACACTTTCAGGACGACATAAGTAAATTGTATAACAGTTGCGTTCCGGTTCGAAGTAAACGAATTCGAGCATCGGAGAAACCATGGTTTCATAATGGCATAATGGACTGCAATAAATGAACGCGACGTAGCTTACAAAAAGTGGAAAAGGTATAGGACATCTCGAGAATATCAAAAACTTAGGTTGTTAAGACGATCTGTGACTAAGCTCGTTGAGATTGCTAAGACAAGCTACTATTCCCGTAAGTTTAATGGTACAAACTCTAATCAAGAAACTTGGAAAACGATAAAAAGTTTGGGAATAGGGAAATTTAAAGGGAGAGTGGAACAGGACTTAGATGTCAATAAACTTAATAAACAATTTATAAAATGCTCAGTACCTGAAGTTATTGACAATCAATATTCAAGACCACCACCTGCAGCTGAAATCGTCTGTGATAATAGGTTTAGGTTTATGTGCGTTAATCAATGTGATATTCTACAGACAATAAATATAATTAAGAGTAATGCGACTGGACTTGACGACATAAATCCGAAGTTTATTAAAATCCTTTTACCAAAGATTCTACCTTATTTAACACATATTCTTAATATTCTTAAAATTTTTGACGTAGAACTTAATGGTTGGATAAAGATGAGAATACTGACATTTCTTCACAAATTAATTTATCAGAAAGAGCCAGATTATTTATTTGAAAAATTAACATTCACTGCTTCTAGACGAATAAACAATCTAATATGCATAAGACTCAGATCACTGACTTCCGAAAGACAATTTTTCATAAATGCTATACGATTATGGAATCATCTTCCGAATAATATTTAAAACATTAGCAATGCGACGCAGTTTAAGGAAAAGGTACTCTCACAAATCAAAACAGCCCAATAAATTAAATTAAATTAAAGCGACTTAGGGTTAGGATTAAGTTAAATTAAATACATATTTATATAAATAATAATAAATTATAAATTATAAGAAATTAAATTTTTTTATATCTTTCGGACGTTGATGCACTACGATCAGTACATTCAAGTGGCCCATCTGACACCAAGCACGTGCCTGTTTGTGTTAGGTGTTAGTAGGCGCGACAAATGAAAGTATAGAAAAGGAATACGAGGAAGTTACTACTGGCGTGCTGCCAGACTGTTAGCCTGCATGAGTACTAAGTGGGTTAATATTAAGGTTTTTAGCTGGGGAAGGCTATCTACGTTTGATGTTATCATGTACAAATCGTTATAATTTGCACATAAGACTCTAAAGGGTTCATGCAATTCAAAAGACGTTCTACATTGGCTCAAAACTAAAGGAATATAGGATCTAGTATTTCTACTCGGTACGTGAAAGTTAAGCTGACCCAGCAAGTCAGCACTTTCCACGTTACCGTGGATAAGGTTAAAAATGAACGTAATGCCAAGCATGGTTCTACGGTTAGCTAAAGAAGGTAAGTTAATTAGGAGAAGTCTACTAGAGTAAGAGGGTAACCTCTGGTTTGGATCCCAGTTCAAACCGCGTAAAGCGAAAAGCAGAAAGTTCTTCTGAACTGACTCAATGCGTGTACTGTGAACCCCATACTGAGGGCTCCAGACGCAAGATCCATATTCTAGGATAGGACGAACTAACGAAATATATAAGGATTTTGTAACATAGGGGTCATTGAATTCTTTCGACCACCGTTTAATGAAACCAAGCACACCTCTGGCTTTATTCACCATGCACGAAATATGATCGATAAAGTCAAGTTTAGGGTCCAGTCGGACACCCAAATCATCGACTATATTAATTCTTTCCAAAGAGCAGCAGTTAAGCGTGTAAGTCGCGAGCTTGGGAGCGACACGTGAGAAAATCATTAGCTTGCATTTAGAGCCGTTTAGGTTCAATAAGTTTATACGGCACCATGTTTGGAAGTTATTGAGATCTGTTTGTAAATCAGACTGGCAGGAAGCGTCCTTATATTGCACACAAAGTTTGACGTCGTCCGCGTATATAAGTACTCTGGAGTTAGTCAGAACTTCCGGCAGGTCGTTGATAAATAACTTAAGCAACAGGGGACCCAAATGGCTCCCTTGCGGGACGCCAGAAGTAACCCTGAGAACATTAGATAAAGAATTTTTAAAGAGGACCTTTTGCGTTCTGCCATTCAGATAACTTGAGATCCAACTAAGAAGATCAACCGGAAATCCCATTAGATCGAGTTTCCGAACAAGAAGAGAATGGTTGACAGAATCAAATGCTTTACTGAAATCAGTATAGATTACGTCTGTCTGAAAGCCCTTATGGAAGCCCCTAACTAAGAAGGAAGTGAACTCTAAAAGATTGGTTGTCGTTGATCTACGCTTTAAAAATCCATGCTGACATGGAGAAATAATTGATCTACACAGGTGCTGCAAATGTGGAGTAATGATTTTCTCGAAAAGTTTCGGAATGGCCGACAACTTAGAGATTCCTCTATAGTTTCTGGCAACCGATTTGCTACCTTTTTTGTGGAGAGGAATAATAAATGATTCCTTCCAAGTAAGGGGAAAGTGGGAGGTTTCTAGGGACAAGGTAAACAATTTTAGAAGGGGATTGCACAGGGCGTCGGCACAATACTTAAGCACACAGCCAGGTATACCGTCGGGACCTGGCGAATAAATGGGCTTAACGCGATGAAGATCTGAAAGAATAGTGCTTTCGTCTAAAGTAGGACTGAAAATAAAGCTCGATTTGGGCATGATGTAGGAATAAGTCTGATTACAGTCAGTTGAAGTTGAGTAAGTGGTTTGAAAAAACTGCGCAAACAGATCGGCAATAGCCCGATCATTTTTTACGGTTGTATTTTCAAACGAAAGCGAGGAAGGATGCGTAATTGGCTTACGTTTAGTGTTAACAAAATTATAAAACTGTTTTGGGTCCTGAGAGATCTGGACCCTACAACGAGTCAAATAATTTTTGTAACACTGCGCGTTCAACACGGTAAATCTTGACCGAGCAGATAAATAAAGGGATAGGGCAGAGTTAGAACCGGTACGTTTATATTTAGTATACACCCTAGATTTTTTGTTTTTAAGATGACTTAACTCTTTAGTAAACCAAGGAGGCTTATTCGATGTTGATGGATAGTATAACGGAACACATTCAGTAAAAAAGGAATTTATGGCACTGTAAAAAATATCCACGGCTTCTGACATGTCAGTGCACATGTATAAATCGGACCAATTAAAATCTAAAATAAAGTTATTCAGCCGTTCGAAGTCCGTTTTGCGAAAACAAAGGACTTTCTTGGCTGGACAGTCAGATATGTTCTGTAAGTCAGTCCCAATGTCGAGAGTCAAGTCGAAAGTCGGATGATAGGGATCTTCGGGAAGCGTCAACGGCGCCACCCTGGCTAAACTGACTCTTGCCGGATCTGAGACAAAACAGAGATCAAGCAAGCGCTCTAGGGAATTTCGTACATGGTTGACTTGAGACAGCGAAATGTCGAGCAAGCCAGCAATAAAATCATGCTGTGTGGAGGTGAAAAGTACATTAGAGGAAGTATTTGAGGACCAAATAGCCCCTGGGATATTAAAATCACCAAGAACTACTAAATGATCCTTATTAGAAAGTCGGTTGAAAACCGTTTGGATGGCGGAAAGATGGTTCCAATAAATAGGAAGTTCGGACAAAGGAGGAATGTAAGAACAGGTAATGAAAATAGAGCTACCAATGATGGTTAGCTTCACACAGAGGAATTCAACATCAAACTCCTCGAAAGTTATTAATTCCGACGCGAGAGTGGAGTCAACCGCTATGAGGACACCACCCCCACGTCTGATAGGCCGATCCAGCCGATATATTGTGAACACAGCTGGGAAAACTTCGGAGCTCAGAATCTCCGGCTTTAACCAGGTTTCTGTGAACACAATAACCTGGGATGCAAACGAGAGACTATCAGAATACAATTTGGGAAGCTTACTACGTAGGCCTCTTGCATTCTGATAGGAGATAGAGAGGGAATTAATTAGTTTTTTGGAGCGGATGTCGTAGAGGGCGCAGTGGTCTGGTCGGGCCTGGGAAGACTTATTCCCACGGGCCGCCGTATCTTTTTCTTAGCTTCAAACTCTTTGACGACAATATACTCTGGCCAGAAGTTGGTAGAGCATATTGTTTCAAAGAGTTCATTTGGGACATTTATTTTAAAAGATGAAATATTCCTAGCATAAGAAAATTGTTAGACTAAGAATATTTTATGCACCAAATTTGTCTGTAATTCGTTGTGACTAGCGCTCTAATTTATAAGTTCTAAGCTTGTGGCGTTAGGAAGTCCAATAAATCAATAATGGGAATGGGAAAGAAAGACCCTTTTCATCCCAAATCCTTCAGGCCGATCAGCCTAACCTCCTTCCTGCTGAAAACCCTTAAGAAGATTGTGGACAACCACATTAGAAACTCGCACTTGGTGCGAAGGCCTCTGCATGCGAATCAGCATGCCTATAGAGAAGGAAAGTCTACCGAATCGGCTCTTTTGAGCCTGGTTTACAGTCTACAGCGCTCTGTAAAGGCCAAAAGGGTAGCTCTTTGTGCCTTTATGGACATAGAGGGTGCTTTTGATAACACATCTCATGACGTTGTGGTAAGAGCACTATGTAGACGGGGAGTTGAGACGGGTCTCACGACCTGGCTGGGCAAACTCCTTGATAGCAGAATAGCAGAAGTCACTGTCAACAGTGTGACTGTTAGAGCTCAAACCACCAGAGGCTGTCCGCAGGGGGGTGTCCTATCACCACAACTCTGGAGCCTCGTGGTGGATGAGCTGCTAGTTAAACTTACAGCAAATGGGTTTGAATGTCAAGGCTATGCCGATGATATCACATTAGTCTGTAAAGGTAACTTTGAGAGCACATTGTGCGACAGGATCACACTGGGCCTAAGACTTAGCTTAGACTGGTGCAGAGACGTGGGGCTGAATATCAATCCAGCAAAAACCACAGTGGTTGCCTTCACCAATCGCTACAAGCTGAAATCCATTCGGCCCATAACCATTGGGGGCGCAGAGATTCCGATCTCCACTGAAGTCAAATATCTGGGAGTCATCCTAGACAAGCGACTAATGTGGAGACAACATGTGGAACATGCCGTTCGCAAGGCCACTATGGCCCTAATGAGCTGTAGATCTCTTGCAGGGAAAAACTGGGGAGTGTCTCCAAAGATCCTACTGTGGATGTATGTTGCTATGGTGAGGCCCATAGTCAGCTACGGGGCAGCGGTTTGGGCGAATCGCGCTGACCTTGATGTCACGAAAAGGCAACTGGGCAAACTCCAGAGACTTGCCTGCACGTGCATCTCGGGCGCTATGCACACTTGCCCATCCACTGCTCTGGATGTGTTACTCGGGCTTCCACCACTGCACTTGCATATCAAGCACAGTGCGCGCAGATCTACCATGAGGATAACAGGGGCAAGACCAGCTGACTCGGCCGCGACTGCAACTGACCTGTTATTAGAATATCCGCAGGATGGTCAATTGGCCAAGTTTAGCTCTTCAAAACAGAGCTTAGCAACAAGTCGGAGTGGACCAGTATGTCTACCACCTATGATGTGATGTGATGTGTGGTACACTGACGGCTCACTAACAGAGGATGGTGCGGGAGCGGGTGTCTGTGGACCCCGACTCAAATATCACGAACCTCTAGGGAAATTCGCCAGAATCTTTCAAGCGGAGGTACACGCGATAGAGAGATGCGCCTCTTTCAATATTGAGCGGGGTTACAATCTACGAGACATAGCCATTTTTTCAGATAGTCAGGCAGCAATCAGAGCACTCAGTGCCCATAAGATTGTTTCCAGACTAGTATGGCAATGTATAGAAACACTCAATGAGTTGGGTGTGAACAATAAAGTAACCATATACTGGGTACCAGGGCATGCGGGGATCCCCGGCAATGAAGTGGCCGACATAATGGCTAGAAAGGGGGCGAGTACGCCCTTCTATGGTCCGGAGCCCTTCTGTGGACTAGGGTCAGGAGTCATTAGCCAGAGCAGTCGTGTGGATCTCATGACTGCTTGCGATGACTTCTGGCAGTCGTTGAAAGGGGCAAGGCAGAGTAAACGTCTGCTAGGTAGTTACAACAGTAAGAGGACCAAGGACTGTTTGGAGTTGAGCAAAGGATCTCTCCGAATAGTCACGGGTTTCCTGACCGGGCACTGCAGACTGCGCAAGCATCTGCACAATCTCAAAATAGGGGAGGACAGCCTTTGCAGACTTTGTCTGGAAGGAGAAAAGACTCCGGAGCACCTACTTGAGGAGTGCCCGGCTATCAGTCGGTTGAGGTTGGCCCACTTTGGGGGCCTTACACTCACCACAAAGGAAATGAGGGCTCTTCGACCAGGCGACATCATCGCATTCTTGCGATCGATTGAACTGTTCGAGGAGCTATAACTCATACACTAGGACAAGGGCACAATAGACCCTAGTGGTCGCAGTGCACTAACCTCTAGCTAAATTATTTATTTTATTTTTTTTTATGGTGGGAATGATGCGGCTGGCTAGATATTCCAGCGGAGCACCTCCGTCCAGCGGAGCACCTCCGTCCAGAGGAGCACCTCCGTCCAGCGGAGTACCGAGGGAATTTAACCTCAAAGTGTAGCAGCCTCTAGCCAGTACAATAAGCGAATAAATAGTGCGAATGTAGTCCCCTAGTGTTCTCAGTGCAGCCGGCCATGGCCGTGAAGGTGGCCAAAAGGCAGATTTAAATCCCAAACTCGTGTCCGAACCCAGCCTGTCCGAGAGGTTAGAGTGAAAATTGTGGTTAATTCCGACTTGGAAAATGTTGGCTTTTCAGCCCCTACAGTGATCCCTCGATAAGAGAACCGAATATTTATTGGAAGTGAACCACATTTTGGCGAGCGCCATGCGGTCAACGTTTGTTCACCTGAACTACACTGAGAGAAAGAATTTTGATATTAATTAATTTAAATTAAAATTTAATTATTATTATTAGCTAGAAAAAGGGAAAAATTATTGAAATGAAATGATGTGGACTGAAATTGAACGAAACTAAAACTCGTAAATTAAAATTAATTTTTGTATATTTAAAAAGTGTTCGAAGAGAAATTATCTGAAGAAATGATTTAGTCGTCCCGTACATATTTTAAAAATAAACCAATAATTACGAAATTATGAATTAATACGGTTTTGAGGTTAAAAGAAATTTTTATAGGGTTTAGCTGGCTACAAGTTGTGAACACTGTTTGTTTAAATTAACCCATGGCGATCTTAAGTCGCATTCTTTTACAGCCATCGCTCGGGAGATCGATCTTTCGTCGCTGGAAAATTTATTTCACTGTGAGTTACAACAAACACATTGGCCAATATTTTGCCAAATATTTAATTTAAATAAAAGTCGCTACACAACTCCTATATTCGCCAATTAAACGCTAACAGAAATAAATAATTAAAAATCAATATAAATTTATTTTAAAACTATATACTTAAAACGAAACAAACAAAACCGACTTATTTTCATTGAAAGAATAAATAATTTTTAATATACAATTGAAACTAAATCTAACTAGAAAACCAAGAACACGATGAACACTGAAAGAAAATTTCATGAAACTTAAAAAGCTAAAAAATTAGGAAAATTTAGTCATTTTTAAATTATTAATTAAACTATTAAATAACCTAAGAAACCTACAATGAAATAATACTTATACGCTATCTTAATAGTATTCTTTATTTAGCATGCCTTATCTAATTAATTATTATATTCTATCTTTTGCCTTATATTTTGTTTATTACTGCGGACCTATACCTCACTCTTAGGCACTGCCAAATTAAACTCATGTTCGTAGTAGGAAGGAAAATCTATTATGCTGTTAGATTTAATTTATCTTATTAAAATGTATACTATCGAAATCATGGAGTAATTATTTAGTTGAACTCAGCGGATGATTCTGCAGTCGTAAAGGGTATCAAAAGGGATCACTCGAGCAAGACTCGAAGATTGTGATCATAGGTTGGGCGGGTCTCCGATGACGTAACAACACCTACGTCCCATCACCGAATTTCTCTGCTCTTCTTTTCTTCTTTTCTAACCTCATTCAACTGTCTCTTTTGGAATTTGTTTACGTTTCTCTACCCGATTTCCGATATCTTTTCGTATGCCGTCGCAGCACGCTCAATTCTCGATTAATAAATAATAAGCCAATGCCAGATCAGACGGAGCAAGACCACCACCCCCAAAGCCGACGAGCTAGAGCCGGACCCTATAGCGTGCCCCCACAAAGTCAGATCTTGGTCAACACTGTGCTTTAAAACGTTGCACGTTACACTTTTCTGCTTTATGAACTAACTCAAAATCGTACTTTAGTAGTTATAATGCCCACCTCGCAATCCGAGGGTTTAATTCTACTCTATTTAACGTTAGCGTTAATGCGTTGCAGTCCGTAATAATTTTAAATCTCTTTCCCTGTACACAGATTCTAAATCTTCTTAATGCATACAGGATGGCTAATGTTTCAAATTCAAAACTATGATATTTGGCCTCATCCTTTATTGTGGCTTTCGAGTAATAATATATAGGGTGCCATTTCATATCCTCTTTCCTTTGCAATAACACTGCACCAAAACCTTATTCACTTGCATCTGTATGTAACTCTATTTCATCCTTATAAAAATATAACTAACTGGAGCTTCCACTAAGTTTTTCTTAATATCTTTCTTAAGAGTCTCAAAACATTTTAACTAATTTTCCTCAAACGAAAATTCGTTATCTTTCTTCAATAAGTCATAAAAAGGTTTTGCAATCGTTGAAAAACCCTTAATGAATCTTCTAAAATTTGAATACAATCCCAAAAAGCTTCTGACACGATGCACCGTATCTGGTACTGGAAAATCCCTAATTACTTCTATTCCCTTGTCATTGGCCTGTATTCCCATACCTTTTAATAAAAGTCATATATATTTTAAACTCGATTGAAAAACTCACATTTGTCCATTCTCAGCTCTAATTTGTTCCTCGTCAATCTGTCAAAACCTTCTCTAAGTACTTCAATATGTTCCTTTAATCCTTTGCTAGCTATCATCTTTTCAATCATCAACTCCCGCATAGAGCGGACGTGGTCTCGCGTGAGCTCCGGGAAAACAAATTTAAAAAAGTGGATGAAATAGTGAAAACCTAATGAATATTATACTGTAGAATTCCAAACAGTGCGAAAAGACGCTAACAAATCAAAAAAAAAAAAAAGGAAAATATAATCATAACTACTGTTATGATTAACACAAGTGCTTATTTAATTTAAACAAATAAGTGCCACGCATAATAAGCTCGAAAAATGAGCAGCGATCTTAAGAATGAGCGTAGAAGCTCCGTAAACTCAAGAAACGCCTGTTACTCTTATTTCTCAACTCGCGATATCGATCAAAATAAGAAGTCGACAAAGAGCAACTCGGCTCTACTGACCGTCGACAGCAAGAGAGCCAGCTCTTGCTCACCCTCTCTGCTCACCCCATCATGGAGTTACCAATGTCAAACCCCACCACCGCCGGCTTCGATGGAAGAAGCTCCAACAACAAGCAGTGCCACAATTTCTGCAGTCGCAGCAAAATCACCACCAATAATTAAACCAACTACCAATATTGCGAGTTCGGTCGCAACGGCTGCACAGAAAAATAAAATGGCAATAAAAACCGTAAGCTTCGAATGCCAGCAAGCGGTCCCGGCTATACAGACCGGTATGGACCGCTACATCCAGATTAAGCGTAAGCTTAGTCCACTCAACACTGTTGGTAATAAACCAAAGATCAACCGCACCAACAAAAGCAACGACCAAACTAGGAGTTATAATGATAACCGTTTTTCCATATTAGCAGAGGCGGAGAACAACCAACCAGAGTTGGGGCAGGAGACCCAAAAGAAACCAAAGCCCCCACCTATTTATATAAGGAAAAAAAGTTCAAGCGCCCTGGTCAACAAAATTGTTGCGCTGGTCGGGGACGATAATTTCCATATTGTTCCACTTATTAAAGGGAACATCCACGAAACAAAAGTTCAAACGAAGTCCGAAGAACACTTCCGAGCTGTGTCTAAGTACACAAAAAAGAACTTTTACACCTACCAACTTAAAAGCAGCAAGGGACTGCAAGTTGTACTAAGAGGAATATAACCTGACGTCGCCCCTTCTGAGATTCAAGAAGCCCTTAAGGCCAAGGGCTTCTGTGCAAAAAATGTTAGTAACATTGTTAAGGGGGTCTTCTACCTTCGCGGTTTTAAAAAATCGATTTTTTTTTTAAATTTTTTTTAAATACTAGAGGATCTGAGGAATACGCCATATAAAGGGTTTTGTAAAATTCGCATTCCTTCATGGGTAAACGAAGCCCGAAAGATTGCCACCTCCATACGTTTCGACCATTTTTCCTATCTTTAAACGCATTTTCCCGAAAGTAGTGTTTTTCAAAAGTTTTGGCACGATTTTGACGAAACCATAGAAGATATCCTAGATCTGTAAAGCGTTACTTATTCACAAAACATCTCGCTAGGTCAGGACACAAGCTTTTTTCGAAAAAATTTGTTTTCAATTTTTTACAGTCATTTTTAGGTTGAAAAACATGGTCAAAAATTAAATTTTTTGTTCAAATCGCTGCCATTTTGTGAAATTTTCAAATATTAAAAAAAGCTTGTGTCCTGACCTAATCGACGTTCTTAAAATTAAGTTAAAAAATATGTTTTGTTTTTTGCATGTTCTGAAGCTGAGATTTCTTGCCAACCGTTTGACTCTTTCTCGCCGGCAGAGGCTAATTCGACGACGCGCCAATGGCAAACGTTATGATAAATTCATATGGGGGTTTTTTTTTTTTCAAGTTCAAGCTTTTGTTAATCAAATAAAAAAAATTTTGTTCGGATATCATGTGTAGTTTTTTTGCAATCCATTTTTGAAAAATAAGCCCCAAATTTGAGCGCGAAGGTAGAAGACCCCCTTAACACGACGGATCAGCTGAACAGTATCCAGTCTGCCATCCTAGCGAGAGTGATGGCCATGAGACACGGCTCTGTGAAGCCGCTGTTCTCTGGCTGCACGTTTCGACCAGGGTGGATGGCAATCACGTGTGGGAACGCAGAGACGGCTGAGTGGCTGAGCACAGAGGTGCCAAAGCTCCGGCTGTGGAAAGACGCCCACCTCAAAGTAGTCCCCGAAGCAGAGGCACCACGTGCCGCCGTCTATGTCGGCTACTTCCCGCTTCCAAATGCGGAATTGAAGACAGCAGAGGTCTTAAACCTCATTGAAGGCCAGAACACCGGCCTGCGAGTGGGAGACTGGCGGGTCTTCCACCGTGAGATGAGGCAAAACACGGCTGTCTTGACGATCGCGCTAGACCCGGTTTCCGCCAACCGATTAAAAGCGCTGGGGCATCGGCTCAATTTTGCTTTTGGCACGGCTTCTCTAAAGCCAAAGGCCGATATGCAGGCGAAGAGACAGGCAGCGGCTCCCGTTCCCGCAACGGAGAAGCCCACCTGCTCAAATGCCAGTGCTCCTGCTATGGCTGCATCGACACCACAGGGCACTGCAGTCGCTCAAGAGCCCGCAGCACCGCGGAAAATCCTGCGCCCTCCACTCCATGGGCGCATTACGCGCGGAACCGGGCGCCCCACTCGAGGCACCGGGCGCGTACCCAAGGGTGCGAGGCGCACACAAGAGGAGGAGGCCCTTCTAGGCACCAACCGCGACCGGAAGATGGCGGCCAGGGGCCGCAAGAGGGCGGACTAATGTCCTCTCCCCCTCTCCCCACTCCCCCTAAAACCAGGAGACACCTCCGATGTCTCCAAGCGAACCTCCACCACGCAAAGGCCGCATCCGACGTACTTTGCGAGAGGTTCGCTACAATGGACATAGCGTTCATCCAGGAGCCCTGGATAAATGCAGGACGTGTCCGGGGGGCTTAGCACCCCATCCGGTAAGTTGCTGTATGCAAATGACCAACCTCGCCCTAGAACGGCGTTGTTAATTAACAAAAATCTAACATTTGTTCCCCTTTCACAGTTTATAACTGAGGACCTGGTGGCGGTTTGGGCTAAAATACCCACCGCCCACGGCGAGCAGGAGGCAGTGTTGGCCTCCGCCTATCAACCCGGCGACTCGGAGGAGGTGCCTACGGCGGCTACTTGTGCCCTGATAGAGCACTGCCAGAGAAACCGGCTCAGATGGATAATCGCCTGTGATGCCAATGCACATCACACGGTCTGGGGGAGCAGTGACATCAACAAGAGGGGTGAGTACCTTCTTGAATATATTATTAGTAATAACATAGGATTACTAAACCAGGGCAGCGAACCCACATTTATTAATGCCATTAGAGAGGAGGTTCTTGACCTGACTCTCTGTAGTTGTCTCAAACTGGCACGTTGCAAGTGAGATCACTATGTCAGATCACCAACACATTAGATTTGACATAGGATGCGCCTTGCAATGTAGCCTAGTCACCAGAAATCCCAGGAAAACCAACTGGGATCTCTTCTGTTTTGAACTTGAGCAATCCAGAGACTGCTCGACCCGTCCGATAACATCCACAGACGAGTTAGAGCGTGAAGCTACTGTGCTTCATAGGAATGTTGAATCAGCATATCACGCCAGCTGCGACCAAAAGGTACGCAAGACCGGAAGGGCTGTCCCCTGGTGGAACAAAAGCCTTGACGATCTCAAAAAAGCTGCGCGCAGGCTCTTCAATAAGGCGAGGAGTGGGAGAGCCTCATGGGACTCCTACACATCTGCTTTAACGCTCTATAATAAAGAGCTGAGAAAGTCAAAACGGGCTACTTGGCGTCAACACTGCGGGCAGTCTCATCTCTCGGAACTGTTAGGTGCAAAAGCCCTCTCCAAAGACCACTCAAACGGCATCTGCACGCTGAAAAAGCCGGATGGAACATACACAAACAACCCAAAGGAGACGAGTAGCCTACTCCTGGCTACTCACTTTCCTGGTTGTGTGGCTGTGGAGCAACCCATCTCACAGAGAGAGGCACCAACCTACCTCTCTGAGACTGGAGAGTGCCCACACCTGCATATGACTATGGTGGCAGACTCTAATGGGGCTGAGAGAGGGGAACCCCCCTATCGCTCAGAACACATTGGAAACATGCCCTATAGACTGTTTCATCAAAATAGCGTAAAATGGGCACTACAAAATTTCAGCCCATACAAATCACCCGGACCAGATGGGATCTATCCATGCTTGTTGCAGCGGGGACTGCATCTAATCGCACTCCCCCTGGTCCGTCTATTTCGAGCCAGTCTCATGCTTGGACACATACCAAGCAACTGGGCTAAAGTAAAAGTTGTGTTTATCCCAAAGGCAGGGAAGAAAGACTCCCAATTGCCTAAATCATATAGACCGATTAGCCTTAGCTCCTTCTTCCTCAAAACTATGGAAAAGATAATCGACCAGCACATCAGGGAGGTAAATCTCAAGCAACATCCCCTAAACAAGTACCAATATGCGTATCAAGCTGGTAAATCAACTGAGACCGCCATACATTGCCTTACAACAACCATTGAAAAGGCCATTGGCGCTCAACAGATAGCACTAGGTGCCTTCTTAGACATCTCAGGAGCTTTCGACAACACGTCATATGAGGCTATACGTGCCTCTCTTGTACGCAAGAATGTCTCCACACCTATCACTAGGTGGATTCTGGAAATGCTTAAATCCAGAATCATAACTGTTGACCTTGGAGGAACTATGACCTCAATCACAGCCACAAGGGGATGCCCTCAAGGGGGAGTACTCTCTCCTCTTCTGTGGACTCTGGTCATCGACGAGCTACTATATGAGCTCAACAACTTAGGGTTCCCCACTCAAGGCTACGCTGATGATCTAGTCATCTATATACTGGGCTGGCATGAGCAAACCATTTCGGACCGCATGCAGCAAGCCCTTAATATAGCCAACGGATGGTGTCAGGACAAAGGACTGTCCACAAACCCATCAAAAACAGTTTTAGTCCCATTTACCAGGAAAAGGTCTCTCTCCTTAAAAAGACCATCCCTAAATGGGTCCATCATCGACTTTTCGGTTGAGGCCAACTACCTAGGAGTCACACTTGACTCCAAACTCAACTGGAACGCACACCTCGAAAAGACTATAAACAAAGCCACTCGAGCACACTTTGCTTGCAACAGGCTTTACGGTAGAACATGGGGCTTAAGTCCCAAAATGATCTACTGGTCTTTTAACACTGTGGTAAAACCGATCTTAACCTATGCATCACTTGCTTGGTGGACGAAATCTACCCAGAGGACAGCTGCGGCTGCACTTACCAAATTACAACGACTGGTCTGCATAGGCATCACTGGAGCCATCCGCACATGCCCCACAGCAGCACTAGGAGTCATAACTGGCATACCCCCTCTACCAATTACATTGAAAAAGGAGGCCTGCCTGGGGGCACTTCGCCTTCAAAACATCACCAATATCAAAAGCGGTGATCTCACCGGGCATCTTAGGGTCCTTGAACCCCTAATAAATGAGCCCATTCTGCGCGTAACTGACGAGCAGAAACCAAAACTCGTTTTCCACAGAAACTTCTCAGTAGTCTTGTACACTAGGAACGAATGGAAAACAAAATCAATATCTCTGCCCAGTGGATCACAAACATGGTACACTGACGGGTCGAAACTGGAAAACGGTGACACCGGGGCTGGCATTTTCGGACCAAGGTTCAACAAATCCATAGCCATGGGAAAGTCTCCAACCATCTTCCAAGCAGAGATACACGCCATAGAAATCTGTGCTCGTGAATGCCTTCGCAGGAAAATGCAAGGCGCACGGATTTACATCTTCTCTGACAGTCAGGCAGCGCTCATAGCACTGAGTTCCTTTACGATCTCATCCGGACTTGTAGGGAACTGTTTCCAGCAGCTGAACGCCCTTGCCTCCAAAAACACTCTAACGGTGGGCTGTGTGCCAGGGCACGAAGGCCATATAGGAAACGAGGTAGCAGACTCCCTAGCTAAACGCGGGGCGATGACACCTTTTATCGGCCCTGAGCCGTTCTGTGGACTATCGAAAGGACACAATAGAGAACTGCTCAGGAAATGGGAGGAAGCGGAGATAAATCGTCACTGGACCGACAGTGCAAGGCTGAGACAAGCCAAACAATTTCTCGTCCCCCAGATGACGCGCTCAAAACGCATCATCAACCTACCAAAGAGCGAAATTCGCATTCTAACAGGCTACCTAACGGGTCACTGCAACCTTAGGTATCACCTTAAGAAATTAAAACTTTCAAAAGACGACACCTGCAGATTCTGCGAGATGGAGCAAGAAACATCAGAACATATTCTATGTGAGTGCCCATCGCTAATCAGACGTCGACTTCAACATCTAGGAGGCGAACTTATTCCCCCCTACAGGATTTTGGAACAAATAGACCTTACCAAAGTGCTCTCTTTTATTAAAAGCCTAGGTATAGGGCCTCTTCCCTAATCCTACAGGCCGGCACAAAAGATCTAAAATCTGGTCGCAGTGCAGCAAGGCCTTTGTAATAATAATAATAATAACATTGTTAACAGAAACAAAAAACCGCAACCACTTTTCAAGGTCGAGCTCGAACCAGATAGCAAAGCCTTAAAGAAAAACGAAGTTCACCCGATCTACAAGCTGCAGCCCTTACTGCATCGAAAGATCACCGTAGAAGAACCACACAAACGCAACGGCCCTGTACAATGCACAAACTGCCAAGAGTATGGACACACCAAGACATACTGCACACTTCGGACGGTCTGCGTAGTCTGCGGAGACTTCCATAACTCCGTAAACTGCCCCGCAAACAAAGAAGACCCCCGAAATGAAAAAATGTGGCAACTGTATGCGACGAGCGACAGCTACGCACCAACAACATACTCGAAATGTATTATACAATTCAAAAAAAAAGCCAGACGGATTTTTCGCCAAGGCAGCCAGATCATCATTTGGGCAGCTAAATACAACCAAGGGAATCTCCTACGCCGAAGCACTAAGAACAGGCATGAAAAATCCACCCCAGCCTCACTCATAAAAATGGTCAGCAGGTTCCAGGGCAGCCGCAAAGCAAATTGGAATCTATGATGTTCACCATGCAACAAAGTAGGATGGATCTTATGTCATTTATGAAAACAACCATGCAAACCCTTGCTCAGAACCAGAACATGGTTATTCAGTTGCTTGTAGCACAACAGTCCAAATCATAACTGACTAACCTACGTATATCCATGTGGAATGCCAAAGGCATTTCACGGGATAAACTTGAAATAACTCAATTCCTAAACGTAAATCACATCGACGCCATGCTGCTGGTTGAAAC
The DNA here is from genome assembly GCA_018903765.1 of Drosophila aff. chauvacae BK-2020. Taxonomy (NCBI): domain Eukaryota; kingdom Metazoa; phylum Arthropoda; class Insecta; order Diptera; family Drosophilidae; genus Drosophila; species Drosophila aff. chauvacae BK-2020. The sequence goes on along the minus strand of JAEIGO010000057.1, from coordinate 578,976 downwards.
TCACCTCACAAGGAGATACAACTTCCATATAAGAGGCTAAACCTTCTACCGCACAGATTATCCGGATGGCAAGGCCCACGGCAAAACCGGCATCTTAATCATAGAACGCATCAAACACCACTTTCACCACAGGTTTGCAACAAATTACTTTCAAGCCACGTCCATAAAAGTGCACTCAGCAAACGGAAACCTTTGCATTGCCGCTGTCTACTGCCCACCTCGCTTTACTATCTCTGAAGGTCAATTCATGGACTTCTACAACACGCTGGGGGATCGCTTAATAGCTGCAGGAGACTACAACGCCAAACACATGCACTGGGGATCACGCCTCGTGACTCCCAAGGGAAGGCAACTGTATAATGCACTTAAAAAAGTGGGCAATAAACTGGACTACGTTTCTCCTGGCAGCCCCACATATTGGCCTGCAGACCCAAAAAAAAACCCAGATCTAATTGATTTCGCGGTGACAAAAAACATCCCACGCAATCTAATAAGCGACATAGCTCTACCGGATCTCTCTTCTGACCACTCGCCTTTGTTGATAACCCTTCTTCAATGCCCAGAAATTACGGACCACCCCTACGTCCTGACGTCGCACGACACTTCCTAAACGGAAGGATCTGGAAATTAAGAATTTCAAAACCAACCGGCAAATTGAACAGCTGGTTCTGGAAAAGAGGCGTCTGCGACGAGCGTGGCAAACCACCAGATTGCCATGCGCAAAGCAACGTCTTACGGATGCCACCCGCAATCTAAGCCGAGCTCTGAAGCAAGATGCTGAAAATGAAAAACTTAAATATATTGAAAAACTCTCGCCAACTAGTACAAAGCATCCCTTGTGGAGGGCTCACCCAAATCTAAGCTCTCCAACTGAAACCGTAACCCCCATAAGGAATTCCTCAGGATGCTGGGCCCGCAGCGACAAAGATAGAGCCGAATCATTTGCCTTACATCTCAGAGGCGTCTTAAAGCCGAACCCCGCAGCTAATGATAATGTTCCTCCGCAAATCCACCTCGAAACTGAATCCACGCCAACTACATTTCAGCCGAACGAGATCACAAAAGTCATCAGGGAGCTAAAACCACAAAAGGCTCCAGGCAGTGACCTAATGACTTCAAAAATGATAATGGAACTTCCGTACTGTGCTATTGAGGTCATCTGTAAACTCTTCAATGGAATCATAAGTCTCGGCTACTATCCAAGGAAATGGAAAAAATCAATTATTATAATGATACCGAAGCCCGGAAAAGATCACACGATTCCGTCATCTTACAGACCAATAAGTTTATTATCATGCCTGTCCAAATTATTCGAAAAATGCCTTCTAACGCGCTTAATACTATATATGGGAGCCCACAACATTATCCCAGCCCATCAATTTGGCTTCAGAGTAAAACACGGAACTATTGAGCAGGTAAACAGAATAACATCAGAGATTCGCACAGCCTTCGAGCATAGGGAATATTGCAGCGCGATATTCCTTGATGTATCTCAAGCATTCGACCGCGTCTGGCTCAAAGGTCTCATGCATACAATTAAAACACACTTGCCTGGGTATACTCATAAACTACTTGAATCCTACCTCCACAATAGAACCTTCGCAGTGAGGTGTAACACAACAATTTCCGACAGCTACACTATCGAAACTGGAGTCCCACAAGGCAGCGCACTTGGCCCAACTCTATTCATCCTTTACACAGCGGATATCCCCACGAGTGACCGACTTACAACATCCACCTTCGCTGACGACACTGCGATACTTAGCCGCTCCAGATGCCCAGTCCGTGCAACAACCCAACTCGCCAACCACCTCGTAGTAGTCGAGAAGTGGCTATCTGACTGGCGTTTTAAAATAAACGAACAAAAGTGTAAACACTTAACGTTTACTCTTAATAGACAAACTTGCCCTCCGCTCTGCCGGAATAGCACGCAGATCCCCCAAGTTAATGTTACGTTACGTTATTATCTCGGCATCCACCTCGACAGACGTCTAACATGGCGTAGACATGAAACTACACCTAAAACTGAAAGCCAGCAGCCTCCACTAGATTGTAAATTCCCGATCGCCCTTGTGTCTGGACTACAAGGTCCTGCTCTACAACTCCACTCTTATGCCAATCTGGACCAATCAAAGATCCTGCGAACTATCACTGGGGCACCATGGTATATTCGTAACCAAAACATCCACAGGGACCTCCGCATCCTCGCAGTTAGAGATGAAATAGACAAGCAAAAAGCGTCCTACAATGAAAAACTCTCTGTCCACCCAAATCCTATAGCAAGGGTCTTGACTCGGGTCTACCGCCGAATCCGCCTGCAACGTACAGACCTTCCAACCCAGCCATAATTTGTCAGTGCCACTGTTCCAGTCTATATGATTCCTAGTTAGGCTATAGTATAAGATTTGATACACTTATTGTTAGTCTCAAAAATGAGAAGATTCAATAAATAAAAGCAAAGTATATTAAAAAAAAAAAAATAATCATAATATCATCCACATATATGTAAAGTAGAGTCGGGCATATCAATAGTTGTCAACGTGCCTGCTAAGCTATAGGTATACGATATTTTAAAGAAGTAACATCACCAGAAAAAATGAAGAGAAAGGACTAGCGTCGAAGAAATCCAGCGAGTCGAAAGGAGCAGCAAGTCGAGATCGAGAATAAAGAGTCCAGTTGTCAAGTTGTTAAGTAGTCGTCGAGGGATCAAGTCCGAGCATAGAGTTGGTGTGTCGTAGGGTCAATCGTCGGTCAAGTCGTCGAGTCGTCAAGTTGTCAAGTTGCAGCCATCGCCAGCGGAATCGAGAAGTTGCCATTCCATCTATTGTCATACCGCGATTCTTTTGTTATATCCAACCTAATTATAATAATAACCAAGCTGTAATACCTTACATATATAATAACTTTATTCTGCCTTATCATATCCTCGAAAATTCTATTAATAAATTTTTGAAAGACCGCAGGTGCATTTTTCAGCCCCATTGGCATCCTTAAAAATTAAAACTGTCCTAAAAGTGTTGTTCACGCATGAACACGAATATATAGAATTTATATAAGAAATTTATGTACAACTATTGAACCGCTGCAGCAATGTAATGTCAAAACAATTGTCTGCATATATCTAAAAATAAACAACGCTTGAGAGTTAGATATAGATATCTGGGAGTATACAACGAACTTCTGGATGAGTTCATCCCTTAAAGATGCAAGCGGTCACGTTGCATTTCCTTGAAGATAAGGAAACATAAGGCCACTGCGTTGGTCTAGTTAGAGTAAGATAAGAATATGTAAATCTCATGTTAGGTACCTAAGCTAGGACTTAAACAAAATAAAATCAGTTTGAAATACTAACTCAACGAATGAAGGTCTTTTTATTAGATCCTTTCATTTTTGGTGACTTTGAGCCGGTTGATCACTTTTGGTCAATCGAGCCATCGAAGAACTCTGCAGTTTCCCCCTATATGGTAAGGGACTCAGAGAAAGGCCAGCTTCTTTAAGTATTGCTAAGTTAATCTTGCAGCTAAAGGTAGCAAAAATAATTGACTCTTGTTTCCCCCTTTATGGGAAGGAACAGAATATAATTAAAAAAGAAAAAAGATACAAAAGAATCTTTTATGTTTTAAAATAAAACAACCAGCTCATTAATAGAGTGCAGAATAAATGCCATAAGAGCATTATTCAAAAGCAAAGGAATACAGAAGAATTCATATTGTGCTTAAAACAAAATTGTCCAGCTAAATAATTGGTTGGTGTAAAATAAATTTTGTGGTCGAAAAATCGACTTAAATCAATAAATAAAGAAAATGTGTTTATTGTTGGCGTTTTTCGAGGCGAAAACTTCGAAAAGTAGTGTGAAAACTACATAAAAAATTTAGAAATTCAATAGCAAAGGGATAAAAAAAGAGTTCTTCTTGTTTTTAAAGCAAAATGGTCCAACACAATGGTTGGTAAAAATAAATTTTGTTGTCGAGAAATCGACAACATAAATACAAATTAACAAACAATTTGTTTATAATGGGCGTTTTTTCAAGGCCGAAACATCGTGTGGGAACCAGCACCACGATGCTGAGAGAAGATCGACGGCCAACTCTCTCTCTCACGCTCGCGCTTTCGCACTTTACTTGACTGTACTCTTTTGTTATACATATGTACTTACTTCGTAGTTTTTAGTCTGACTTTGACTTTGGAAGTGTAGGGGTATAAAATAGATATATATTCCCTTTTTTTAAATCGAAACACAAACGCCAGATTTTATCTTGTAGTCTCTTTATTGTTCCTAACGTTTTCAGCGTTAGCCTTCGACTAACTCCCTCTCCGTTTTTTGTAGGCTCTCCTCGCATGTTGCGAGAGAGCCGATGATGCTTAACGATGTTTACTTAAGCATAATGTTTATATACAATGTTTATAAACAATGATATGCCCTACTTATGTATAAAGTATATCTACATCCCCTCTAGCCTACTACAATTCGGCCATCCTGACATTTAAGATCCCCTGATCTTGACGGAATTTTCAACTTATAACTATAACATTGTTTTTAGTCACTATTTGAATTTACAATTATTTTTACAATTTCTTTATACTCATGCTTAATTATATAAATTTATTTTCTACTCCCTATCCAATGTTTAATATTTTGACTACTCCAGATACCTTGATATGGATTTCGCGCTAATTGGAAGCCTTTAACATCTTTAATTAAAAACTTATCATTTCTTAATATCTTCTCTATTACATATGGACCCTTGTGTTTAGGTATTAGCTTTCTAGCAACTCCTGCTGTACTATCGAAATTCTTAACCATAATGTAATCTCCTACTTCGTATTGCGTACTTTCTTTCTTCTTACTATTATACCTTTTTTCATTATCACTCTGTGCTTTCAATTGTGATTCCGATCATTTTCTCTTAATTTCTTTCAAGTCTCTAATTTCACTAAAATTATCTAACTCTTCTAACTTTTGTCTTAGTTCGTCAATAATTTTCCCCTTTTGCTCAATTCCAAACAACATCTTACTCGGAGATTGCGCTACACTTCTTTGTTTCGTATTACACAGGCCGACAAAATCAGCTCATCCCTCTGACCTAGAAACCAGTATATACTTGTCCGAAGGTTTTCGGTGCGCTGATTCCGAATCCGAAATTTCCGAATTGGCTCTGGTTTCCGAGATATCCTACCTAAACTGGACCACGTTTCTCCTGGCAGCCCCACATATTGGCCTGCAGACCCAAAAAAAAACCCAGATCTAATTGATTTCGCGGTGACAAAAAACATCCCACGCAATCTAATAAGCGACATAGCTCTACCGGATCTCTCTTCTGACCACTCGCCTTTGTTGATAACCCTTCTTCAATGCCCAGAAATTACGGACCACCCCTACAGGCTGACGTCGCACGACACTTCCTAAACGGAAGGATCTGGAAATTAAGAATTTCAAAACCAACCGGCAAATTGAACAGCTGGTTCTGGAAAAGAGGCGTCTGCGACGAGCGTGGCAAACCACCAGATTGCCATGCGCAAAGCAACGTCTTACGGATGCCACCCGCAATCTAAGCCGAGCTCTGAAGCAAGATGCTGAAAATGAAAAACTTAAATATATTGAAAAACTCTCGCCAACTAGTACAAAGCATCCCTTGTGGAGGGCTCACCCAAATCTAAGCTCTCCAACTGAAACCGTAACCCCCATAAGGAATTCCTCAGGATGCTGGGCCCGCAGCGACAAAGATAGAGCCGAATCATTTGCCTTACATCTCAGAGGCGTCTTAAAGCCGAACCCCGCAGCTAATGATAATGTTCCTCCGCAAATCCACCTCGAAACTGAATCCACGCCAACTACATTTCAGCCGAACGAGATCACAAAAGTCATCAGGGAGCTAAAACCACAAAAGGCTCCAGGCAGTGACCTAATGACTTCAAAAATGATAATGGAACTTCCGTACTGTGCTATTGAGGTCATCTGTAAACTCTTCAATGGAATCATAAGTCTCGGCTACTATCCAAGGAAATGGAAAAAATCAATTATTATAATGATACCGAAGCCCGGAAAAGATCACACGATTCCGTCATCTTACAGACCAATAAGTTTATTATCATGCCTGTCCAAATTATTCGAAAAATGCCTTCTAACGCGCTTAATACTATATATGGGAGCCCACAACATTATCCCAGCCCATCAATTTGGCTTCAGAGTAAAACACGGAACTATTGAGCAGGTAAACAGAATAACATCAGAGATTCGCACAGCCTTCGAGCATAGGGAATATTGCAGCGCGATATTCCTTGATGTATCTCAAGCATTCGACCGCGTCTGGCTCAAAGGTCTCATGCATACAATTAAAACACACTTGCCTGGGTATACTCATAAACTACTTGAATCCTACCTCCACAATAGAACCTTCGCAGTGAGGTGTAACACAACAATTTCCGACAGCTACACTATCGAAACTGGAGTCCCACAAGGCAGCGCACTTGGCCCAACTCTATTCATCCTTTACACAGCGGATATCCCCACGAGTGACCGACTTACAACATCCACCTTCGCTGACGACACTGCGATACTTAGCCGCTCCAGATGCCCAGTCCGTGCAACAACCCAACTCGCCAACCACCTCGTAGTAGTCGAGAAGTGGCTATCTGACTGGCGTTTTAAAATAAACGAACAAAAGTGTAAACACTTAACGTTTACTCTTAATAGACAAACTTGCCCTCCGCTCTGCCGGAATAGCACGCAGATCCCCCAAGTTAATGTTACGTTACGTTATTATCTCGGCATCCACCTCGACAGACGTCTAACATGGCGTAGACATGAAACTACACCTAAAACTGAAAGCCAGCAGCCTCCACTAGATTGTAAATTCCCGATCGCCCTTGTGTCTGGACTACAAGGTCCTGCTCTACAACTCCACTCTTATGCCAATCTGGACCAATCAAAGATCCTGCGAACTATCACTGGGGCACCATGGTATATTCGTAACCAAAACATCCACAGGGACCTCCGCATCCTCGCAGTTAGAGATGAAATAGACAAGCAAAAAGCGTCCTACAATGAAAAACTCTCTGTCCACCCAAATCCTATAGCAAGGGTCTTGACTCGGGTCTACCGCCGAATCCGCCTGCAACGTACAGACCTTCCAACCCAGCCATAATTTGTCAGTGCCACTGTTCCAGTCTATATGATTCCTAGTTAGGCTATAGTATAAGATTTGATACACTTATTGTTAGTCTCAAAAATGAGAAGATTCAATAAATAAAAGCAAAGTATATTAAAAAAAAAAAACTATCATAATATCATCCACATATATGTAAAGTAGAGTCGGGCATATCAATAGTTGTCAACGTGCCTGCTAAGCTATAGGTATACGATATTTTAAAGAAGTAACATCACCAGAAAAAATGAAGAGAAAGGACTAGCGTCGAAGAAATCCAGCGAGTCGAAAGGAGCAGCAAGTCGAGATCGAGAATAAAGAGTCCAGTTGTCAAGTTGTTAAGTAGTCGTCGAGGGATCAAGTCCGAGCATAGAGTTGGTGTGTCGTAGGGTCAATCGTCGGTCAAGTCGTCGAGTCGTCAAGTTGTCAAGTTGCAGCCATCGCCAGCGGAATCGAGAAGTTGCCATTCCATCTATTGTCATACCGCGATTCTTTTGTTATATCCAACCTAATTATAATAATAACCAAGCTGTAATACCTTACATATATAATAACTTTATTCTGCCTTATCATATCCTCGAAAATTCTATTAATAAATTTTTGAAAGACCGCAGGTGCATTTTTCAGCCCCATTGGCATCCTTAAAAATTAAAACTGTCCTAAAAGTGTTGTTCACGCATGAACACGAATATATAGAATTTATATAAGAAATTTATGTACAACTATTGAACCGCTGCAGCAATGTAATGTCAAAACAATTGTCTGCATATATCTAAAAATAAACAACGCTTGAGAGTTAGATATAGATATCTGGGAGTATACAACGAACTTCTGGATGAGTTCATCCCTTAAAGATGCAAGCGGTCACGTTGCATTTCCTTGAAGATAAGGAAACATAAGGCCACTGCGTTGGTCTAGTTAGAGTAAGATAAGAATATGTAAATCTCATGTTAGGTACCTAAGCTAGGACTTAAACAAAATAAAATCAGTTTGAAATACTAACTCAACGAATGAAGGTCTTTTTATTAGATCCTTTCATTTTTGGTGACTTTGAGCCGGTTGATCACTTTTGGTCAATCGAGCCATCGAAGAACTCTGCAGTTTCCCCCTATATGGTAAGGGACTCAGAGAAAGGCCAGCTTCTTTAAGTATTGCTAAGTTAATCTTGCAGCTAAAGGTAGCAAAAATAATTGACTCTTGTTTCCCCCTTTATGGGAAGGAACAGAATATAATTAAAAAAGAAAAAAGATACAAAAGAATCTTTTATGTTTTAAAATAAAACAACCAGCTCATTAATAGAGTGCAGAATAAATGCCATAAGAGCATTATTCAAAAGCAAAGGAATACAGAAGAATTCATATTGTGCTTAAAACAAAATTGTCCAGCTAAATAATTGGTTGGTGTAAAATAAATTTTGTGGTCGAAAAATCGACTTAAATCAATAAATAAAGAAAATGTGTTTATTGTTGGCGTTTTTCGAGGCGAAAACTTCGAAAAGTAGTGTGAAAACTACATAAAAAATTTAGAAATTCAATAGCAAAGGGATAAAAAAAGAGTTCTTCTTGTTTTTAAAGCAAAATGGTCCAACACAATGGTTGGTAAAAAATAAATTTTGTTGTCGAGAAATCGACAACATAAATACAAATTAACAAACAATTTGTTTATAATGGGCGTTTTTTCAAGGCCGAAACATCGTGTGGGAACCAGCACCACGATGCTGAGAGAAGATCGACGGCCAACTCTCTCTCTCACGCTCGCGCTTTCGCACTTTACTTGACTGTACTCTTTTGTTATACATATGTACTTACTTCGTAGTTTTTAGTCTGACTTTGACTTTGGAAGTGTAGGGGTATAAAATAGATATATATTCCCTTTTTTTTAAATCGAAACACAAACGCCAGATTTTATCTTGTAGTCTCTTTATTGTTCCTAACGTTTTCAGCGTTAGCCTTCGACTAACTCCCTCTCCGTTTTTTGTAGGCTCTCCTCGCATGTTGCGAGAGAGCCGATGATGCTTAACGATGTTTACTTAAGCATAATGTTTATATACAATGTTTATAAACAATGATATGCCCTACTTATGTATAAAGTATATCTACATCCCCTCTAGCCTACTACAATTCGGCCATCCTGACATTTAAGATCCCCTGATCTTGACGGAATTTTCAACTTATAACTATAACATTGTTTTTAGTCACTATTTGAATTTACAATTATTTTTACAATTTCTTTATACTCATGCTTAATTATATAAATTTATTTTCTACTCCCTATCCAATGTTTAATATTTTGACTACTCCAGATACCTTGATATGGATTTCGCGCTAATTGGAAGCCTTTAACATCTTTAATTAAAAACTTATCATTTCTTAATATCTTCTCTATTACATATGGACCCTTGTGTTTAGGTATTAGCTTTCTAGCAACTCCTGCTGTACTATCGAAATTCTTAACCATAATGTAATCTCCTACTTCGTATTGCGTACTTTCTTTCTTCTTACTATTATACCTTTTTTCATTATCACTCTGTGCTTTCAATTGTGATTCCGATCATTTTCTCTTAATTTCTTTCAAGTCTCTAATTTCACTAAAATTATCTAACTCTTCTAACTTTTGTCTTAGTTCGTCAATAATTTTCCCCTTTTGCTCAATTCCAAACAACATCTTACTCGGAGATTGCGCTACACTTCTTTGTTTCGTATTACACAGGCCGACAAAATCAGCTCATCCCTCTGACCTAGAAACCAGTATATACTTGTCCGAAGGTTTTCGGTGCGCTGATTCCGAATCCGAAATTTCCGAATTGGCTCTGGTTTCCGAGATATCCTACCTAAAAGTGCAAAAATCGCGTTTTTTGCCTATATTTGAGGTTATGTAGCATCGAATTTGTTCTTTACTGAAAATACTAAACAAACCACCTTAAAGTATATCCCTTGCCCTTTCAAATGCTGTTGAGTTTGATTAAATATCTTTTTTTTCGCTGAGATATCGTACTTTGAAATTTTCATGTTAATGAATTTAACTAAAAAAAAAACATTATAGGCCCTATGAAGCAAACATTTTTCTTTGCACATAAAACAGCTTAAATCTGTTACTAGGGGGTTTTTGGGGTCGATGATCCCGAATCCGGACTCAAATTTTCAAAATTAAAGATGGCGGATCCAATATGGCGGACCAAATTCGTAAAAATTTACTGGATCAAGCTGAAACTGAGTATATGGGGGTCTTCGGGGTCGCTGTTTACCAAACTGAGATAAAATTCTGAAATTTGATAATGAAATTTGATGTTAGATGTTAGATGTAAGTAAAAAATGCAATATGGCGACCATAAAACGACCATAAACGAAATCGCGGGGAATGTCAGACAGCTCACTCGACAAAGAATACTCTATATCAATTTCAAAGTACGATATCTCAGCGAAAAAAGAGATATTTAATCAAACTCAATCGCATTTGATAGGGCAAGGGTTAGACTTTAAGATGTCTTTTTTAGTATTTTCAGTAAAAGAACAAATTCGATGCTACATAACCTCAAATATAGGCAAAAAACGCTGTTTTTGCACTTTTAGGTGAGGATATCTCGGAAACCAGAGCCAATACGGAAATTTCGACCTCGGATTCAAATTCAGCGCACCGAAAACTTTCGGAAAAGTATATACTGGTTTCTGGGTCAAAATTTTGTCGGCCTGTGTTATTCAGAGAAAATTCTACGGGTTCAATAACTGCATCCCAATGTAACCCTTTTTCAATGTCTGTCAATTTAGCTATCATAGGCCCCACTTTTCTATTAACTCTTTCTACTTGTCCATTGGCCTGAGGTGAACCTGTCGCTATTTTTATGTGCTTAATATTATAATCTATATATATAAAATGCTTTGTCCTGACTGACTGACTGACTGACTGATATATCACAGCCATGGCCAAACCACATGTCTTAGAGACTTGAAGTTTTTTTTTAAAAATCAGAAAAAAAATTTCCAGATTCGTATGGGTATTTTAATTTTCTAATTCCACCTGCAACCTATTTAAAAAAATAAAAAACATAAATTAAAAAAAATAATATTAATGGGATAATATTGATATTTGTCTAAGGCTTAGAGTAGGCCTTGCCTCATTTTAAATTTGTCATTCGACTTCAAAGAATCTTTTTTCTCATTCAGTGCGCTGACCTCAAAGCGAAATTTAATACAACATTTTAAGTGTGGATCTGCATCCGATCAAAGCGAGGATGCAATAGCGGGCTCTCTAGTCTCCCATAAATTTTGAAAAATCTTCAGATCTAAAATAATCCCCCAATGCTAAAATCACTTCCTCGGTGTTCGTTGTTTTTGTTGCATATAGCCTAACATATTTAGTAAATCCATCTATTATTACAAATAGATGTTTCTTTGCTCTACCGTTATCTACCGGTCCATAATGATCAATGTGTATTATCTCAAACGGCATATTCCCTTTTGGAATGCTATGCAGCATTCCTTCTTCTTTTCCCGACTTCGGTGAAAATGCCACACATCTCAAACAATTCCCTTTATGCTTAGCAACTTTTTCTTTCATATTCGAAAACCAATACGTCTTAACAATAGCATCCATAACCTTATCTCTCCCTAAGTGACCTAATTCATTGTGATATTTATACAAAATTTTCTCTTCCATTTCTTCTTATAAAGTATACCATTTCTCATTTCAAAAATTTTATCCTCCATTTTCTCTAACTTTTTCCTAATATCTTTCAACTTTTAATCTTTAGCTTGGCAAATAACTAAACTATCTTCAAAACTGTTAGTTTCTATCACTAATATGTTCGTATTTCTACTCAATGCATCCACATGCTGCATATGCTTTCCTGCTTTATGAACTAGCTCAAAATCGTACCCTAATAGTTCTAATGCCCACCTTGCAATCCTAGGGTTTAATTCTATTCTATTTAGCGTTAACGTTAATACGTTGCAGTCCGTAACAATTCTAAATCTCTTTCCTTGCACATAAATTCTAAATCTTCTTAATGCATACAAAATGGCTAATGTTTCAAGTTCAAAACTTTGATATTTGGCCTCATCCTTTGTCGTGGCTTTCGAGTAATAAAATATAGGGTGCCATTTCATATCCTCTTTCCGTTGCAATAACACTGCACCAAAACCTTGTGCACTTGCATCCGTATGTAACTCTAGTTCATCCTTATAACAATATAATCCTAACACTGGAGCTTCTACTAACTTTTTCTTAAGTGTTTCAAAACATTCTAACTCTTTTTCCTCAAACGAAAATTCTTTATCTTTCTTCAATAAATCGTATAACGGTTTTGCAATAGTCGAAAGTCCCTTAATGAATCTTCTGAAATATGAACACAGTCCCAAAAAGCTTCTGACACCATGCACCTTATCTGGTACTGGAAAATCTCTAATTGCTTCTATTCCCTTGTCATTTGCCTGTATCCCCTTACTTGTTATTAAAAATCCTAAATATTGTACACTCGATTGCAGAAATTCACACTTGTCCATTCTCAGCTCTAATTTGTTCCTTTTCAATCTGTCAAAAACTTCCCTAAGTACTTCCATATGTTCCTTTATTCCTTTGCTAGCTATCATAATGTCATCCATATATATAATGACTTTGTCCTGCCTTATCATATCGTCAAAAATTCTATTAATAAATCTCTGAAAGACTGCCGGTGCATTTTTCAGCCCCATTGGCATCCTCAAAAATTCAAACTGTCCTAAAGGTGTCATAAAAGATGTATATTTAATCGATTCCTTGTCAACAAAAACATGAAAGTAGCCATGTTTGAGGTCTAACTTCGAGAACATTGTTTTATTTACTAATCTATCCAACAAATCATCAATTAATGGTAAAGGATAATTATCTTTAACCATTAATTTATTAAGCTTTCTGTAATCAACGCATAACCTTAGATCTCCTGTTTTCTTTTTCACTAACACTATTGGAGACGCATACTCTGATTCACTCGGTTTAATGATTCCGTTTTCTAAATACTCATCTAAAATAGTCTGCAACTTTTTTTTCTCAGTATATGCTAACCTTCTAGGAGAACAACTAAACGGTTTCGAGTCTTCTAGTCTTAATTTTATCTCACACCTAATCCCCGGCTCCTTTGGGCTTTCTTTATTAACATAACAATTTGTTTTCATTGTTGTTTCTCTCTTCCAAGTGAACGGACGTGTTTTTTTTCTTGCGCTCTCGTTTTGTGTTAATTTTTGCATTAAAACAACCGGGGTTTTATTTAAATCTTCTACTTTGTGATTAATAAAGTTCCCGTTCACTTCGTGTGCATGCAGCTATTCTGTTTTGTGTATTTAATTGTTATTATTTTCACAATTTAGTTTGTGCTGCCGGTGTTTGCTTTGCATTTTTTGCATTCCTCTTTGTGCCTTCTCCGTTTAGTTTGCGCCGTCGCGACAGCTAAACGTTAAGCTCGCTCCCACGCTGACCCGTTTACCCGCTCTCTCATTCACCCGCTCTCTCGGTGCAGCTGCACTTTTATTATCTCTTCCTAAGTAAAGGTACAGTGGTAAGTCCCTATAATGTCTGCTATCGTCTGTTTCGCTAAGACCTGTAAAAAGGCAATTAATTCAAACGATCTTACAGTCGCCTGCTGGCTGTGCGACAACATTGTGCTTGCCAAGTGCATTGGTGTTGTTGCTCGGACGGTGGACGATGTAAGAAGAAACATCGGTCTGCGTTACTGCTGCGAGGCCTGTCGCGAGGTTGAAAGATAAATGATGTCTTTTATGCGGCAGACCAAGGGCGGTTTTAAAGACATACTATCGAGTTTTCGTAAAACTCATGATATGCTCTTGATATGCTCTTGATAGCCTTAAACTATTAAATGAGTCTCCTAGGCGCAAAAAAACTGCAACTGGTCTGCAGCATATAGGCGGATCTCAACAACCAGCGGCGGACTCCCAACAGCAGCCTCTCTCAACACAGCCCTCGACCTCAGAATTCAGTCAAAGAGTTCTGAGATCGAGTGGCAAAAAAGATTCGGCATCCGAATGTGTTGCGGGAGGGACCGCTCCCCTGAGGGGTCTCAATTATTGACCCCTCAAAGACCCGTTAATTTACCTGCTCAGGGTATCAGGCCCGGACTACCGGCCGATATCGGCAATGCAGACAATCAGTCTGCAGCGCGGAAACCCTTGTAGTAATACCACCTACGGAACAGATATTTGTTTCGTGGCTCTCCCCTGCTCATACATCGGAAGATGTTATTGCCTTTATCCAAGGCAAAACTAGAGCTGAAAAAATACAAATAAAGGTGGAAAAATTCAAATTTTCTTATGCTAGGAATATTTCATCTTTTAAAATAAATGTCCCAAATGAACTCTTTGAAACAATATGCTCTACCAATTTCTGGCCAGAGTATATTGTCGTCAAAGAGTTTGAAGCTAAGAAAAAGAAACGGCGGCCCGTAGGAATAAGTCTTCCCAGGCCCGACCAGACCACTGCGCCCTCTACGACATCCGCTCCAAAAAACTAATCAATTCCCTCTCTATCTCCTATCAGAATGCAAGAGGCCTACGTAGTAAGCTTCCCAAATTGTATTCTGATAGTCTCTCGTTTGCATCCCAGGTTATTGTGTTCACAGAAATCTGGTTAAAGCCGGATATTCTGAGCTCCGAAGTTTTCCCAGCTGTGTTCACAATATATCGGCTGGATTGGCCTATCAGACGTGGGGGTGGTGTCCTCATAGCGGTTGACTCCACTCTCGCGTCATAATTAATAACTTTCGAGGAGTTTGATGTTGAATTCCTCTGTGTTGGAACCATCCATTGGAACCATCTTTCCGCTATCCAAACGGTTTTCAACCGACTTTCTAATAAGGATCATTTAGTAGTTCTTGGTGATTTTAATATCCCAGGGGCTATTTGGTCCTCAAATACTTCCTCTAATGTACTTTTCACCACCACACAGCATGATTTTATTGCTGGCTTGCTCGACATTTCGCTGTCTCATGTACGAAATTCCCTAGAGCGCTGGCTTGATCTCTGTTTTGTCTCAGATCCGGCAAGAGTCAGTTTAGCCAGGGTGGCGCCATTGGCGCTTCCCGAAGATCCCTATCATCCGACTTTCGACGTGACTCTCGACATTGGGACTGACTTACAGAACATATCTGACTGTCCAGCCAAGAAAGTCCTTTGTTTTCGCAAAACGGACTTCGAACGGCTGAAGAACTTTATTTTAGATTTTAATTGGTCCGATTTATACATGTGCACTGACATGTCGGTAGCCGTGGATATTTTTTACAGTGCCATAAATTCCTTTTTTACTGAATGTGTTCCGTTATACTATCCATCAACTTCGAATAAGCCTCCTTGGTTTACTAAAGAGTTGAGTCATCTTAAAAATAAAAAATCTAGGCTGTATACTAAATTAATATATAAATGTACCGGTTCTAACTCTGCCCTATCCCTTTATTTATCTGCTCGGTCAAGAATTATTTGACTCGTTGTTAAAACCGAAATTCTGGAATAATATAAAATAGCCATATATCAAATTATATGAAAATATATTGAAAATTGGAATAGTTAAAATTTTTTTTCTAAAAAAATTCCGATCGTTCCTATGGCTATATTATATAGTCGTCCGATCCGGCCCGTTCCGACATATATAGTAGTGAGAGCATATAGAAGACTATCTGCAAAGTTTCATTCAGCTTCAAAACTGAGGGACTAGTTTGCGTAGAAACGGACGGACAGACAGACGGACATGGCTAGATCGACTCGTGGCTATATGTACATATGAATATATATGTAATATGCGCTAATTAACAAAAATTAAATGCGTTTCACTTTTGTTAATATTGTTGTGCACAACACAGCTTTCACAGCGCGAAATGTACGAAAAATGAAGCGGCTGCGGCTGCGCACTTATCTTTTTATGTATGTTCGTGTGTTTGTGACCGAATGCCCGCAAACGACAGCGAAGAAATTGGATTTGTTTAAACGATATTAAACAATCACGTCGGGGTCACCAAAATGTTTATGGGGAAGACAACGAATATGCAATATAATTAATAAAAATATATAATTAATAAAAACGCACGATAGGTTCTATTAATATATAAGTGCTCTATATTTTGCGATCGATCGATGCGCAGGTAGGAGAATAGAGTAAAGCTCGGCTCCCAAATATATATCATTAGAGTAGCGGTTGACAATATGTAGCTTGAGAAAACAAAGCGCGACAGATTTAACGAAAGAAGAGGAAGGCGAAAAGAGATAAGAGGAGAGCGCTGCAGGTGCAGCGGAACACCCATGCGCGCATGCCTAGGTGCAGGCGGTCTGCTCCGAACAATTTTGTTCTTGAGGTTATTTAGGGAGCGTAAATTTGTTTGTATTATTAAGTACAAAAAATGATAGTTTTTTAGAAACATAACCAAATCTCAAAAACGTTTTGGGAAAATTCGGGATTCGGATTCTACGTAACGGAATACTTCGGAAATGTCCCTCACCTTTTCTATAGTTCATATGGCCACATTTTCGTAGACCTGTGTAATTGTCTTGAGTAACTTTGCTGATTGGCAAATTTGTTAGCAAGCTTAAGAAAGCTGTTACTTACCCGATATTGACCTAAGTTGTCAACCACACAAGTAAATGATATGTCCCGTCCTTGGGGTACTGTTATGTTTGTCAACTGCGCTAAAAATTCTGGACCAATTTCATCCGGATCACTGTGACCTTAAATTAATTAAAATAATCCAAATGGAAATTCTTATTATATATTTTTTTTTAATGAATAAGTAAATGGAATCCAGATAGAAAGTTTATGAATTCGATAATTAAGAATTCATATCGCTCAAATAAAAAGAAATTAAAAACAACAGCACATTACCTATATATAATTTTTTTTGTAAAACATTGAAATTTGTGACGCGCAAAGGCGCACAAATATGGTTTTATAATATTTGGATTTAATAAAAGGAAAGATGGGAAAGAAAGAAATAGAGGAATAAGAAATGGAATTGAAATTAGAATTTTTATTGTTAAATAAGTTATATATAAGCTTAGTATTGGTAAATATGATATCGATATAAAATGAAAATGAAATGTAAACAAACCAGAGCTTGCAAAATATGCTCAACCAAATTTTTTTCTCCGGTCTGCTCACTAAAAAAACAGAAAAAATCGCAGCAGGCCCGCTCTAGCTCAGAGCAAAACACTTATTTTTCTTTTTATTGTGTTTTCTGGTTGTGTTGATCGGGGAGAAAAAAATACGAAACTGTCAGACTAAGACAGCCTGACACGAACACTGACGACAACTGCTCAGTAACTGATGCGCAGTTACTGAGCAATACGAGCCAAGTGGAAACAGAAAGTGTCTTTTTTGTTGTTGTGTACGTTATTATTGTGCATAAATATGTGAGGAAGCGATCTATTCTAAGGCTGGGATATCCTCAGCGGCTCAGAGTCCTCCCATTATTTATATTGAGACAGGCAGGGGAAACGGGGATGGCGCTGGTGAAAGCGCGTATTTGGTTTTAGGTGGAGAAATCTGGGCCAGGGGTGGTCCGTGTGGGACTGTGTACTGGGGGGCAGACGGATGAGCGGCCGGCCGGTGCCGGGAACCGCGTCGGAGCCATTGGAGGCGTGGCCAGGTACCCGACCCTGTTTACCATGGTCTCGGGCCGCTGGTCGCGCCGGAGAAGTTGCCCGGGTCAGGAAGGTCGGCAGCGTTGACCGTCGTCCCGGCCTCCTGATTCCGGAGCGGGGCTTCGGAGTTGAGCATCGGCCCCGTTTACCGTGGTACCGACACCCAATCCGGAGCTGGACCACGAACCCGGAACCGGCCCCGTTTACCGTGGTACCGATGCCGTGGTCCGAGACCGAAGCTGGGAAGGAATCCCGAGATCTCCGTGCCGACCCTGTCTCCCATGGTCTCGGCGCATTGACCCCGGGGAACAGCCGCGGACCCGGGACAACCGGCCCCGTTTACCGTGGTCCCGATTGCCCTGATCCGAGGCCAGGCATGGAGGATGCCCTGTTGAACATGGTACCGATCCTTTGATCCACGAGGCCTTCCGAAACCTGGGAGCCGGCCCCGTTTACCGTGGCCCCGGCTTCCGGGTCTCGGCCTCCGCCCCTACAAGGGAGTTTTGCGGAACCTGAGATCCGGCCCTGTAGAACATGGTGCCGGGTCCAAGTCCGCCTAGCAGGGAGTTTGGGGAAGAGGAGGAGGAGGAGCTGCCGGGAACGAAGTGTGGAAAGCCGTCGGGGTTTTACTATGTGTCTTTTATTATCAGTCTAATTTCCCTACGCTTGTTTCCCTACCTATTGCCTGCACCACCGGCTCCCCTGTCGCGGGAGGCCGCTTGGCCGGCTCACCCTACTTAGCCCTGGGCGCTGGACTCCATGTCCATGTGGCCCAGAGTCGAAAAGCCGTCGGTGATTTTAATCCACGTGTTTTTCCCTGCGGGAATAGCGTCGCACGTCTGCACTGTTCGAAGGCCGCCGAAGTAAGAGAGCGATCGTTGGCGGCAACGCAGCTCGGACCCTTCCTCTGCCAACGTTCTGGCGCCGAAGCTTCGGCCTCTGCCGCGGCGTATGCTCTTGTCTCTCTTCGGCATGCATGTTTCCCCGATCGCGGCTCTCTTGCTCTGAGCTTTCGGGTCTCTCGTTCTCTGTCCTCTGTCTGTGTGTTGGTGGGCTTATCGGCCATGTTGCGGGCGGGCTCTCTCTCTCTCTGAGAGGCGATGTTGCTGGTGTCTGCTTGCGATGTCTCGGGTCGATGTTGCGGACGTGTGTGCTCGCAATGTTGCTGGCGTATGTTAGCGTGTGTTGCGGGCATGTGCTCGCGATGTTGCTGGCGTATGCTGCGGGCGTGTGTTGCTGGCATGTGTTGCTGGCGTATGTGGCCAGTGATGAGGCGTCGTCGTGGTGGTGCCAGTGATGCTCGACTGGCCTTGTCGATGTTGTTGGCGGGCGTAGGTTTCCCTAACTCCTAGCTATTTTACAAGGTGCCCTTCGTGGGTCTTTCTATGTCTCTTAAACCTAACTTATGACTAACTTAACTATATATATGTACATAATATTTACATCGTAGGGGTCCTCACCCCTCCTCACAAATACATATATTCGCAGGGCGTGGAAGGGGAAGCGAGGCAGAGAAGATTATTATAACAAATTAAGTAAAACTACTAAATAAAAACTTAAATTATGAATTTAATTTTACTATTAATAAGGAATTTATGTTCTCAGGAGTCAAAGCAGTGCGTTTCTCATTTAATATAAAATTAAGGGCTGAGAAGGATCTTTCCACCGTCACCTGAGTTGCCGGTGTGGCTAACACCACTTGCGCCAGTTCACTCATTTGGGGTGACTTAAATTTCAACTTTTGAAAAAATTCTTGAATGTCACTATTAAGTGGTAATCGGCCATGAATATGTATAAAATTATCAATATCCCTATATATATTTTGGATATTTTGTCCGGTACCCCACATCCTTTTACTTCAGGAACCTGAATGCCATCTAAGAATGAATCGAACAGCGATTTTTTCATGACATCTATCTCAATCTTTGGAGGGGACACTTCATCGACATGGGAGGATTCCGCTTCAGATTTAACCTTAACATTTCGCAAAATAAAAATATCAACTATTATTAAGGCTATATTAATAGCCAAACTACATTTTAAAGTGTATTACTTGTTTTAAATTAAAAATACGCAATGCTATTTTTTTAAATTATGTTTGGCCAAAATTCTTTGTTGCTCAGTTAATACCAAATTAACTCTAGGGTCCATGTAAATCGCTGCCAATAATGCTTCATTTTGTAACAATTTAGTTTCCCGAATTTTTAGTTGAACTAACAACTTTTTGGTTAGATAGTTTTGACTTTGTTCGCATTTTAGCTTCAGCTCCATCCACAATATAAAAAAATCGGTGTAGGTAAGTTGCTCCTGGTGGAGTCTTAGGGTTGCTTCATATGCATCTTTAAAGGCTTTTACATACATCTCAACCCAGGTCCAATCAATGTCAGAATCGAGAGTAGTTTCGTTAGTTATAAATCTTTTAAATTTAATAGCTTTTGAAGCATTACATAAGTCGAGTTCCACCTTGTGGTAACATCAAGAGTTGGAATCTGTTTTTTGTTCTCCATTATGCCACGTCTGTTTCAAATTTTTTACTTATTATTTTTATTTGAGCACAAAATGTCCAAATTCATACCTATATTTTCCGGTGGGCAAAACTTTGCTCATTTGTCGACAAGCACTAATTTTTCGACAGACCTCCCTTTGCTTGTTTACATCATAAACACACAATTGCAGTGTATGGGCTGCACATCGCACAAGATGCACATTTGGGAATGTCATTGATTCCAGCAATTCCATAATATGTTCACCGTTGTCGTCATCATTTATTTGTTCGTCTGTGGCATCATCGTTAATGAGCTCAATGGCTTTAACCATATTTTTTCCGTTGTCAGATGTTATGCTAAGCACAACAAAAATTTATATTAATATATTTATCTATTTAAATGAATTCTTACCTAAAAACTTGGTCAATCTGGATACCATATTCCTGAAGAATTTCAAAAATTTTACTTTTTTTAAACAGTCCAGTATGTGACTCAAATAACTGGATCATCCCAAGTGTTTTCACTACGATTTTTGAAACAATCATTTGTAAATTGACTCCCAAGATTGATTTTTCTAGCCTGGTTGCCACATCAATTTTTAAGGATAAAAGCTTTCCTTTTATGGAAGCCTTTATGCCTTCTCTTATGGAATGTTCTTTTTTCATTACATGTTCCATTACATTTCGTGATGTAATTGGAGACATTTGCAGGGCATTAAATATGGGGCTTACTATTTCTCGAAACCCTTCGCTGTCTAATAATTTAAAAGGTCTACCGTCACTGGTAACAATTTTGACTATTGAGGAAGTAACATCCTCTTCATTAGCTTCGTACGCTATTTTTCTCTTTTTCACGATTTTTGGTAACTCGGTATTATCAATATCTTCGAGCATTGAATTAAAAATATCACCATGTTTTGCAGTCATGTGCCGTCTTAAATTTGTAATGTGGTGCCCTGATAATTTGGAGCCACATACGCTGCATAAGGACATATTTAATTCCTTGTCAAAATTAAAAAAGAAATGCACTTTTTTTTCACGACTCATTTTAACAACACGCTTTAAAAAAAAACTTTTAAATAAAACACACGCTCAGCAAAAGACACTTTCAAATCGGAAAGGTGTCCCAAGTGAACAAATGTACGAAGTGAGCGACAATTCTATGCTCACTCGTTAAGCATAGAGCGAGCCGAAAAAAACGAAGTTGAAGTGTCATTTCGATTTTGTTTTCAATCGTGCCCCCGTGCGACAGCCAGTTTGAAAAAAATGAGCATATTTTGGGAGCTCTGAAACAAACTAAATGTAAACAAATGAAATATAAAAAGCTTATTAGTGCGCTCAAGCATAGTCGTTTAATACCTTTTACGAATCCATTTGTAAACTTATGGATAAACTCTCAGTGCATTTTGAAGAACAGGAGTTAATTGAATTAGTTCAGGGTATACAGGTACAGGGTATTAGGAATTGATTTTTGGAGAACCTTTGAGTTAGCGCCTAAGATAGTTGGAGCCATTGAAAAGCCGCTCGTCTCTGAAATGAGCCAGGACTCCTATCCGCTCAATGAGACTCAACTTCAACAATTAGAAGCGGTGAAGGAATTGTTCCCAAATTTTGCAAAACAAGGCGTACTTCATTACTAAAGCATCACATCGCTGTAGGATTGGCCACTCCAGTGAAACAGAGACACTACCCCGTCAGTCCCGCCGTCGAAAAAGTGCTTTATTTCGGACGTTGATGCACTACGATCAGTACATTCAAGTGGCCCATCTGACACCAAGCACGTGCCTGTTTGTGTTAGGTGTTAGTAGGCGCGACAAATGAAAGTATAGAAAAGGAATACGAGGAAGTTACTACTGGCGTGCTGCCAGACTGTTTGCCTGCATGCGTACTAAGTGGGTTAATATTAAGGTTTTTAGTTGGGGAAGGCTATCTACGTTTGATGTTATCATGTACAAATCGTTATAATTTGCACATAAGACTCTAAGGGGTTCATGCAATTCAAAAGACGTTCTACATTGGCTCAAAACTAAAGGAATATAGGATCTAGTATTTCTACTCGGTACGCGAAAGTTAAGCTGACCAAGCAAGTCAGCACTTTCCACGTTACCGTGGATAAGGTTAAAAATGAACGTAATGCCAAGCATGGTTCTACGGTTAGCTAAAGAAGGTAAGTTAATTAGGAGAAGTCTACTAGAGTAAGAGGGTAACCTCTGGTTTGGATCCCAGTTCAAACCGCGTAAAGCGAAAAGCAGAAAGTTCTTCTGAACTGACTCAATGCGTGTACTGGAACCCCATACTGAGGGCTCCAGACGCAAGATCCATATTCTAGGATAGGACGAACTAACGAAATATATAAGGATTTTGTAACATAGGGGTCATTGAATTCTTTCGACCACCGTTTAATGAAACCAAGCACACCTCTGGCTTTATTCACCATGCACGAAATATGATCGATAAAGTCAAGTTTAGGGTCCAGTCGGACACCCAAATCATCAACTATATTAATTCTTTCCAAAGAGCAGCAGTTAAGCGTGTAAGTCGCGAGCTTGGGAGCCACACGTGAGAAAATCATTAGCTTGCATTTAGAGCCGTTTAGGTTCAATAAGTTTATACGGCACCATGTTTGGAAGTTATTGAGATCTGTTTGTAAATCAGACTGACAGGAAGCGTCCTTATATTGCACACAAAGTTTGACGTCGTCCGCGTACATAAGTACTTTGGAGTTAGTCAGAACTTTCGGCAGGTCGTTGATAAATAATGTAAACAACAGGGGACCCAAATGGCTCCCTTGCGGGACGCCAGAAGTAACCCTGAGAACATTAGATAAAGAATTTTTAAAGAGGACCTTTTGCGTTCTGCCATTCAGATAACTTGAGATCCAACTAAGAAGATCAACCGGAAATCCCATTAGATCGAGTTTCCGAACAAGAAGAGAATGGTTGACAGAATCAAATGCTTTACTGAAATCAGTATAGATTACGTCTGTCTGAAGGCCCTTATGGAAGCCCCTAACTAAGAAGGAAGTGAACTCTAAAAGATTGGTTGTCGTTGATCTACGCTTTAAAAATCCATGCTGACATGGAGAAATAATTGATCTACACAGGCGCTGCAAATGTGGAGTAATGATTTTCTCGAAAAGTTTCGGAATGGCCGACAACTTAGAGATTCCTCTATAGTTGCTGGCAACCGATTTGCTACCTTTTTTGTGGAGAGGAATAATAAATGATTCCTTCCAAATAAGGGGAAAGTGGGAGGTTTCTAGGGACAAGGTAAACAATTTTAGAAGGGGATTGCTCAGGGCGTCGGCACAATACCTAAGCACACATCCAGGTATACCGTCGGGACCAGGCGAATAAATGGGCTTAACGCGATGAAGATCTGAAAGAATAGAGCTTTCGTCTAAAATAGGACTGAAAATAAAGCTCGATTTGGGCATGATGTAGGAATAAGTCTGATTACAGTCAGTTGAAGTTGAGTAAGTGGTTTGAAAAAACTGCGCAAACAGATCGGCAATAGCCCGATCATTTTTTACGGTAGTATTTTCAAACGAAAGCGAGGAAGGATGAGTAATTGGCTTACGTTTAGTGTTAACAAAATTATAAAACTGTTTTGGGTCCTGAGAGATCTGGACCCTACAACGAGTCAAATAATTTTTGTAACACTGCACGTTCAACACGGTAAATCTTGACCGAGCAGATAAATAAAGGGATAGGGCAGAGTTAGAACCGGTACGTTTATATTTAGTATACAGCCTA
This sequence comes from Drosophila aff. chauvacae BK-2020, assembly GCA_018903765.1. Classification (NCBI taxonomy): domain Eukaryota; kingdom Metazoa; phylum Arthropoda; class Insecta; order Diptera; family Drosophilidae; genus Drosophila; species Drosophila aff. chauvacae BK-2020. Next base: position 554,984 of record JAEIGO010000057.1, on the reverse strand, counting down.
GATTTTTTGTTTTTCAGATGACTCAACTCTTTAGTAAACCAAGGAGGCTTATTCGATGTTGATGGATAGTATAACGGAACACATTCAGTAAAAAAGGAATTTATGGCACTGTAAAAAATATCCACGGCTTCTGACATGTCAGTGCACATGTATAAATCGGACCAATTAAAATCTAAAATAAAGTTATTCAGACGTTCGAAGTCCGTTTTGCGAAAACAATGGACTTTCATGGCTTGACAGTCAGATATGTTCTGTAAGTCAGTCCCAATGTCGAGAGTCACGTCGAAAGTCGGATGATAGGGATCTTCGGGAAGCGTCAACGGCGCCACCCTGGCTAAACTGACTCTTGCCGGATCTGAGACAAAACAGAGATTAAGCAAGCGCTCTAGGGAATTTCGTACATGGTTGACTTGAGACAGCGAAATGTCGAGCAAGCCAGCAATAAAATCATGCTGTGTGGAGGTGAAAAGTACATTAGAGGAAGTATTTGAGGACCAAATAGCCCCTGGGATATTAAAATCACCAAGAACTACTAAATGATCCTTACTAGAAAGTCGGTTGAAAACCGTTTGGATAGCGGAAAGATGGTTCCAATAAATAGGAAGTTCGGACAAAGGAGGAATGTAAGAACAGGTAATGAAAATATAGCTACCATTGATGGTTAGCTTCACACAGAGGAATTCAACATCAAACTCCTCGAAAGTTATTAATTCCGACGCGAGAGTGGAGTCAACCGCTATGAGGACACCACCCCCACGTCTGATAGGCCGATCCAGCCGATATATTGTGAACACAGCTGGGAAAACTTCGGAGCTCAGAATCTCCGGCTTTAACCAGGTTTCTGTGAACACAATAACCTGGGATGCAACGAGAGACTATCAGAATACAATTTGGGAAGCTTACTACGTAGGCCTCTTGCATTCTGATAGGAGATAGAGAGGGAATTGATTAGTTTTTTGGAGCGGGTGTCGTAGAGGGCGCAGTGGTCTGGTCGGGCCTGGGAAGACTTATTCCTACGGGCCGCCGTTTCTTTTCTTAGCTTCAAACTCTTTGACGACAATATACTCTGGCCAGAAATTGGTAGAGCATATTGTATCAAAGAGTTCATTCGGGACATTTATTTTAAAAGATGAAATATTCCTAGCATAAGAAAATTTGAATTTTCCACCTTTATTTGTATTTTTTCAGCTCTAGTTTTGCCTTGGATAAAGGCAATAACATCTTCCGATGTCTGACCAGGGGAGAGCCGCGAAACAAATATCTGTTTCGTAGGTGGTACTACTACAAGGGCTTTCGGCGCTGCAGACTGATTGTCTGCAGTGCCGATATCGGCCGGTAGTCCGGGCCTGATACCCTGAGCAGGTGAATTAATGGGGCTTTGAGGGGTCAGTATTTGGGACCCCCAGGGGACAAAACGGAAATTTTCGGGGAGCGGTCCCTCCCGCAACACATTCGGATGCCGAATCTTTTTGCCACTCGATCTCAGAACTCTTTGACTGAATTCTGAGGTCGAGGGCTGTGTTGAGAGAGGCTGCTGTTGGGAGTCCGCCGCTGGTTGGTGAGATCCGCCTATATGCTGCAGACCAGTTGCGGTTTTTTTGCGCCTAGGAGACTCATTTAATAGTTTAAGGCTATTAAATTGAGTGTCCAGCGCCAAGAGCATATCATGAGTTTTACGAAAACTCGATAATATGTCTTTAAAACCGCCCTTGGTCTGCCGCATAAAAGACATCATTTCTCTTTCAACCTCGCGACAGGCCTCGCAGCAGTAACGCAGACCGATGTTTCTTCTTACATCGTCCACCGTCCGAGCAACAACACCAATGCACTTTGCATGCACAATGTTGTCACACAGCCAGCAGCCGACTGTAAGATCGGTTGAATTAATTGCCTTTTTACAGGTCTTAGAGAAACAGACGATATCAGACATTATAGGGACTTACCACTGTACCTTTACGTAGAAGGAGATAAGAAAAGTGCAGCTGCACCGAGAGAGCGGGAGAATGAGAGAGCGGGTAAACGGGTGAGCGTGGGAGCGAGCTTAACGTTTAGCTGTCGCGACGGCGCAAACTAAACGGAGAAGGCACAAAGAGGAATGCAAAAAATGCAAAGCAAACACCGGCAGCACAAACTAAATTGTGAAAATAATAACAATTAAATACACAAAACAGAATAGCTGCATGCACACGAAGTGAACGGGAACTTTATTAATCACAAAGTAGAAGATTTAAATAAAACCCCGGTTGTTTTAATGCAAAAATTAACACAAAACGAGAGCGCAAGAAAAAAACACGTCCGTTCACTTGGAAGAGAGAAACGATATATGACTGAAATTGATCGAATGCTAGAGCTTGGAGTGATAGAACCTTTAAACAGTTCTTGGAGCTCACCAATTCGAATGGTTATTAAACCAAATAAAGTAAGACTTTGCTTGGGTGCGCGAAAGTTAAATGAGGCAACTAAAAAAGATTCGTACTCTTTACAAAGCATCGATGGAATTTTCTCTCGCTTGCCAAAGGCCAATATTATCAGTAAATTGGACCTGAAGGATGCCTAATGGCAGATACAGTTAACGGAAGAGGCAAACCACTCACGGCTTTCATAGTGCCAGGTCGAGCTCTTTTTCAATTCGTTGTAATGCCATTCGGCTTATGTAACGCACCATCCACTATGTGTCGTCTAATGGATGATCTAATTCCTACTGATCTCCGTCACTGTGTGTTTGGATATTTAGATGACTTATGCATAGTTACAGAAGACGTTGAATCTCATTTATCGGCACTGATCCGTATTGCAGAGCAATTCCGAAAGGCAAACTTAACATTAAACATTAGTAAGAGCTATTTCTGTGTGACCAAAGTTAATTATTTAGGATACATCATTGGTGACGGAGGTATTTCCACGGATCCTGCCAAGATATCCTGTATTTTAAACTGGCCTGCTACTCGTAATATCAAGCAAGTCAGAGGATTTTTAGGTGTATGCGGCTGGTATCGCCGTTTTATTTCTAATTTTGCCGACTTATCTTTTCCTATCACAGAGCTCTTGTCAAAAAGTAAGACCTTTAAATGGTCACCGGAAGCACAGGATGCTATGGATGCATTACGGGGTTACACCACTGTAAAATTTTTTAAAAATCGAAAATTTTTTTTTTTGCTAAAGGTCATTTAGGATCTTAAGAATGATATACTAAAAGATGAAGTCCGGGAAAAATTTTTACATGCCTGAATTTCGAGTTCTGCCGCAGGACCTTTTACGATTTTGCATACGAATTTACAGCCACTGCAATCTTTAAGGGGTTACACCACGGTAAGACACAAAAAAAAGGCATATTTTCAAAATTTGTGTAGGTAAACACAATGGAGTTATTGAAATTCTGTAAAAAATATTTTATAATATCAATATTAAACTACAAAAAAACATACACTTCAAGTAATTAAAAAAAAAAAAATTGTGACTCCGCAGCAGTTCTGCGGTGGCATGTTTTTACTCAGATGGGTCCACGGCCGGAAACGTATCATCTACAATTTTTGATCTAGAACAAAAAACCAAACTTTTTCTGAAGCCATATTGATGTCCACAGAGGACTACGTAGGGGTTTTTTTTAAATTAAGTTTAAAAAAAAAATTTATAATTTGACCATGAAAAACATCACATTTTTATTTATTAAAAAAAAACTATTCACTTTTTCAAAAAACCCCTACGTAGTTCCCTGCGGACAACAATTTCAAACGTAATGTAAAAATTTGGAATCGATCGGTAAAGATTTGTTCGAGGTTTGTTTCCGGCCAGCTCAAAAAAACTGGTTTTGAGATAAACGCGCTTAAAGTTTTCAGTGGCTGTAAATTCGTATGTAAAATCGTGAGAGGCCCTGCGGCAGAACTCGAAATTCAGGCATGTAAAAATTTTTCCCGGACTTCATCTTTTAGTATATCATTCTTAAGATCCTAAATGACCTTAAGCAATACAAAAAAAATTTTCGATTTTTAAAAAATTCTACAGTGGCGTAACCCCTTAAAGCTGAAGCTTACCTCTGCCCCGGTACTGCATAATCCTGACTTTACGCAAAAATTCATTCTCCATTGCGATGCGAGTGACTATGGCATTGGAGCAGTTTTAGTTCAAGTTTCTGAATCGGGAGATAAAAGACCAATAGCGTTCATGTCCAAGAAACTGTCCAAGTCACAACGAAATTATAGTGTCACCGAGCGTGAGTGCTTGGCCGTAATATTGTCAATCGAAAAATTGCAGGAATTTGAGGTAATAACCGATCACTCCAGCCTAGTTTGGCTGATGAGACAACAAAACGTATCAGGTCGTCTTGCCAGATGGATTTTTCGGTTACAAGGATTTAAATTCACCATATCTTATCAAAAAGGGAAGGTTCATATAGTGCCAGATGCCTTATCGAGGATATGTGAGGAAAACATTGAAAGTCTAGAGTTTGTAGGTCCCGAAATCGATTTAGCCTCTGATTCTTTTAATGAGCACGAGTATGTAGAACTTCGAAATAGAATAGAAGAAAACGTAGATAAATTTGAGTCCATGGTAAATTCGTATACATACGAACTGAACATCCAACAGGGAATATAGAACAAGAAGCTGATAGTTGGAAACTCTGGGTCCCAGAAAAGCTACGAGCTGCTGCTATTTGGCAGGCTCATGATAGTGTCGTTTCTGCACATGGAGGAATACAAAAGACTATTGAGAGACTACGACGAAATCTTTTTTGGCCAGGATTGTCGAAAGAAGGTCGCAATTATATAAATGAGTGTGAAATGTGCAAACAGACAAAAGCACCCAACAAAATTTTACGATAACCCATGGGAGAGCAGAATGCATCAACCAGACCCTTCCAACGGTTATACGTTGATATTCTCGGCCCCTATCCACGTAGTAAAAGAGGATATACCGGATTGCTAATCGTACTAGATCATTTCAGTCGATATCATTGGCTCTGTCCACTTACAAAATTCACTACTCAGCCATTAATACCTTTTTATGCGAACGTATTTTTTGTGAATTTGGAGTACCAGAGACACTAATTAGTGACAACGGATCCCAGTTTAAGGCTAAAGAATTCGAGGCAATGTTAACCAAATGGGGTATTCGTCATGTTTGTACCGCTCTTTATTCACCGCAAAGTAATGCGGCGGAAAGAGTCAATCGTTCTTTATTGTCAGCTATACGATCATATCTGCGAGAAGATCAAACAGACTGGGATTTGAACTTAACAAGTATCTCGTCTGCTCTTCGTTCGGCTTTGCATCAGTCTTTAGGTTGTTCTCCGTATAAAGCTCTGTTTGGCTTTAACATGATTAACCATGGGTCCGATTATAAGCTCATGAAACAATTATCGCTACTAGAGGAACATTCTCGTTTGGATAGAGTGGACCAATTAGCTATATTACGTGAAGAAATAAAAAAGAATAGCCGTAAGGCATATGAAACGAATGTTAAGCAATACAACTTAAGATCTAACCCAGTTGTATATAGAGAAGGACAAGAAGTCTTTAAGCGAAACTTTTTCTTAAGTAATTTTAGTCAGAATTACCGGTCTCTAACCCACTCTCATCCATAGTAAACCTGATCGGCCACCCACAGGCGTGGGAGAAGTTCGTGGGCGTGTTCCCCGAGGACCTGCGAACCGCCCTGTCGGAACCTCGACGTTGCCCCGTGACCCGTAGAGCGGGATAGGACGACTCCGAGCCGGACGGCCACCCGTGCGCGCGACAAGGACCGCGACCCCTGACTCATTTGTAACCAATTACGTATCGTACAATAAAGACCTCATTTGTAATTACTGTGTAATTCCCTCGTCTTCTCCTCTGGGACCCGGGTCGCATTCTCTTACAGCAACCCCACCTGAACCAAATAAAATATCTGCGACGACCCCTGGCCATCCCTGAGCCATCCGGACACTGACAAACCGTCACAAGGTAACGCGTTTTATCTATTAGAAACGTTAACAGGAAAAGAAATCGGAACATATCACGCAAAAGTTATACGAAGCTAATTCCAGCTAATCTGTCTGCGATTACTCGTCAGACAGATTATCTGTGGTTGTAATGGTTGGCCTTGGAGAAAATTAACTAAAGTTCAAAAGAATATTTAAAATATCGGCTTACGCGCCATACGATATTCGAACTCCCACTCCAGCCCTAGTTGATAACAATCAGCTGATCCAAGTTGCCAGCTGATTAATCGATAATCAAAACCTATCGTTTCCGACCCAAGTCGCGTGTGTCCCGAAAAAGTTCTTTTCTTTTCCGCCAATTGCCTAGAACAGAAGTGCATATATCAGCAGAAGAGAAGTGCATATTCAACATAAAAAGTGCCAAGCGCCCGTGTCAATTTATAAAAATCAACGGCATCCGCGACCTAATCAGCTAATTTAGCGAATAGGCGCACACCCGCCAATCCCGGTAAATATTTCGAGACAAAAAGCGTCGCGAAAATTAACATACTTTTGTCCCCTATCACGGCCGGCTGCGCCATCATTGCATTACATACAGGCCTACGGAGTAACTTGAACTATATTAGTCAAGCCTACAGCAGCTTTACCTGCCATTTTCATCATCGGTAAATAGTTTCCGTATAGTGAAAACTTTCGGTCGTTTAAAACCACAATTTCTTACAGTCGTACCTCAATAAAAAGGCCCCGTTCGTGCCTTACAAAAGGGCGAGCGAAAACCCTTTAGTCTCAGCAGCTATTTTTAGTGCGGTCGCGGCAGCACAATCCAAGCTTTGACATCGTCGCTTGTTGTTGTTGTTTCCCTACCCGTGCTCTTCAAGGCGGCTGAGCAGCGCGAAGGGAGGGGCAACGCCCACAGTTTCGCCGAGGGAGGAATCCTCGCCAGGCCAGGATCGACAGATGCTGAAAAATTAAAATAAACCCCTTTGCCCTTTGACAAACATTAATTTTTATTGAAACCTATCGGTTAGTGTTAGAGGGTGCAAACCCACTTTCATAAACGCTATCCGAGAGGAGGTCTTAGACCTCACCTTGGCTAGTAATTTTCTATCCGATTGCATAACGAACTGGAGGGTTACCGACGAAGCCACGCTATCAGACCACCAGCACATCCGGTTTGATTTACCTGGTCAAACGGAACTCAATACTTCGCTAGACAATCGGAAGAAAACCAACTGGAACATGTTCACAGCCTCTGTGGCTATAAAAGCTGACCAACTCATCACCAACTTTGCGTCTGTGAGTGACATAGAGATGGCTGCTGACCAGCTTCATGATGTGCTAATCACTTCCTTCCAGGACACCACAGTCCTAACCCGTCACCGGTCAAACCGCGAGGTCCCCTGGTGGAGCGATAGGCTTGCGAATCAGAGACAGGAAGTTCGCAGGCTCTTCAATAGAGCCAAAGCGAATCGGAACTCCTGGGACACTTATAGGAGTGCTCTCACGGAGTATAACAAAAATATTAGAAGAGCTAAGCGGGAAAACTGGCGCAACTACTGCGAAAGTGTGCAGGCACTACCGGAAGCAGCTAGACTGCAAAAGGTCTTTGCTAAGGGCTCAACTAATGGGGTGGGGCTTCTAAAGAGAACGGATGGTTCTTTCACCCAGGACCGCAAGGAAACGCTAGAGCTTTTGCTTCAGGTGCATTTCCCAGGGTCTCAGTTATACACGCATGGCGAACCAAATGGGTTATCCACTCCACCGAATAGGCGCGACAACAGTCTGTCCGGTATTATCTTCGATCCTGACAAGGTCAGGTGGGCAGTCAAATCCTTTAGCCCCTTCAAAGCCCCGGGGGGTGATCAGATTTTTCCAGCCTTGCTACAACATAGCATTGAGATAATTATCTCCCCACTTGTCGGTCTGCTTAGAGCCAGCTTTGCATGGGGATATATACCACAATCCTGGAGGAGAGTCAACGTGGTTTTTATTCCTAAACAAGGCAACCGGGCTCTTGACCAACCCAAGTCATACAGACCGATAAGCCTTTCGTCTTTCTTTCTCAAGACTGCGGAGCGGTTTGTGGACTTGCACGTAAGGTGCACTCTCCAGACCACCAAGCCGCTACACAAAACCCAAGTCGCCTACATCAAAGGCGGATCGACAGAGGTCGCTCTTCACCACTTAGTCAGCAAGATCGAGAAATCCTTCAAATCCAAAGAAATTGCTCTGTGCTCCTTCCTGGACGTGGAAGGTGCTTTTGACAACACTGGCTATCAGTCAATCTCCAGAGCTCTATCTCGTAGGAATATTGATGCGGCAACCGTAGCCTGGATAGAAGCCATGCTACGACAACGGGAAATATCTTCCACGCTAGATGCGACAACGGTCCGCATTAACGCGGCTAGAGGGTGTCCACAAGGCGGAGTGCTGTCTCCCCTACTATGGTCACTTGTGGTGGACGAACTTCTAGAAATACTACACAACCAGGGAATCGATGCCATTGGGTATGCCGACGACCTGGCCATTGTAGTCACAGGGAAGTTCGGTAACACTGTCTCCGAATTGATGCAAAGGGCACTCAATTTGGTCCTCGACTGGTGCACAAACGTGGGCCTCAACATAAATCCGCACAAGGCGGTTGTCGTACCGTTTACCAAACGGTACACCAATGACATTGGCCTCCTTGTCATTGGGGGGACCCCCGTAGAGCTCTCCAGTGAGGTCAAATATCTGGGAGTTGTTCTAGATAAGCGACTTAACTGGAACTCGCACCTCAACAAGACGATTACCAAGGCTACTAATGCTTTATGGGCATATCGTAGACTATATTGTAAGACGTGGGGCCTTGACTCCAAATCCATCATGTGGCTTTACTGCATGATGGTCAGGCCTGTTTTGACCTATGCTGCTCTTGTGTGGTGACACAAGGTGCAGCAGGTCTCGGTCATTCAGAAATGTAGCAAGTTGCACCGGCTAGTGTGTGCATCTCTATCGGGAGCTCTACGCACATGCCCAACTGTGGCGATGGAGAAAATCATTTGATTGACTCCGCTACACATTTATATAAAAGAAGGAGTCGCTAGAAGTCTTCTTAGAATCAATCTCACATCTGGATTACTGACAAATGATGGTTATGTCAGTATTTTGAATCATGTTTCTGGCTTAGAGATCTGCAGCCGATCTCATGACCACGAAGCTCTACTTTTCGGCGAAATTTAGGACTCATCCCAGACCGTAGGGCCTGGGATAATGGTAACTCTTGCTGTGACCCCGGTAGCCTGCAGTGGTACACTGATGGGTCCAAAACTGAGCAAGGGGCGGGAGCGAGGGTTTTTAGACCTAACACCAGAGTCTCGATTGCACTGGGCAAATGGCCCAGTGTTTGACTCATCCTTAGCAAAAGAATGAGAGGAGCTACAATAAATATCTACTCAGATAGTTAAGCGGCGATCAAAGCTCTATCCTCTTGGAGGATAAACTCCAATCTCGTCGCAGACTGCTGGACCAGCCTCCAGCAGCTCTCCTCCGGGAACAGGGTAACTTTGTGTTGGGTTCCCGGTCATGCCGGGATTCCCGGCAACGAAAGCGCTGAGCTTTACACGGCCCGGAGCCTTTTTGTGGCTTAGGGTGGGCCACTGCCAACGATATGGTTGGAAGATGGGTTAAAGGAGCTAAGTCCAGGCATTGGATATCCAGCTCAGAATGTCGTCAAGCTAAAGAGCTGATACATCCACTTTTGGGCAGGAACACTGATGGATGTTCCAGGATGGACCTAAGATTATTGGTAGCCTACCTCACTGGCCACCATGTCTTAAACTACCATCTTCACAAGATGCGTCTGTCCTCGGATACGGAGTGCAGGCTCTGTAAAGAAGACGACGAGACGACCAAACACATTCTTTGTGAGTGTCCAGCCATTATTTGGTCCAGAAGGAGGCACCTGCATAGCGAGCTCTTGACAGCTTCGCAGATCAGGCAAGCCTCGACCAGAGACCTGCTAGCCTTCATAAGGGAGGCTGAGCAACTCTTGTCTCATTAGGGAGCAACATAGGCACAAAAGATCGCTCGGTCGCAGTGCCTTAAGTCTCTGTAGGGAGATCTCCCCCCCAACATTTATTTATTATCGGTTAGTGTTGTTGCTCTTGTGGTAAATGTAAAAGTTAAAGTTTTTCTTGCGCATATTCTTTTCTCCTCTGCCACGAAAATGTAAACAATTATAAAGATGTAGTCGCAGAATGCATAAACGGTTGCGGAGAAGGTGAAGAGAGACAGAGTAAATGGTAGGATAAAAACAAAAGCAAAAACAAAACAAGAAAAATGCAGCCATAAAGTAGAGAAATTAACCTCATAAAACAAATCATTCATATTAAATTAACCCCCTTTAAACCTGAAATCAGCTCTTCACCCCTGTCATCGTGAAGGCCTTCAACGAGGATCGGAATGTGGGTAAGTAAACCAATCTAAATGGACATAAAATATATAAAGTGAGAGCAAATCAAAACAAGAAAGGAAGATAACTTCGGCATGCCGAAGTTTAAATATCCTAGCAGTAAGTAGAAGAAGAAGAAGAAATATGTTCAGACTTTCCGCTTTCTCGGAATGTTGCTAGCAAAAAATGTTGCTAGCGTAAAATGTTGCTAACGAAATATGTTGCGAACAAATTAAATGAATTGATATAATATATAATAGAAAACAATAATTAATATAATATAATATAAAATTAAAACCGAAATTCTGGAATAATACAAAATGGCCATGTATCAAATTATATGAAAATATATTGAAAATTGGCAAAGTAAAAATTTTTTTTCTCAAAAATTTCCAATCGTTCCTTTGGCAGCTATATGATAAAGTCGTCCGATCCGGCCCGTTCCGACATATACAGTAGTGAGAGCATATAGAAGACTATCTGCAAAGTTTCATTCAGATAGCTTCAAAACTGAGGGACTAGTTTGCGTAGAAACGGACGGACAGACAGACGGACAGACGGACATGGCTAGATCGACTCGGCTGTTGACGCTGATCAAGAATATATATACTTTATAGGGTCGGAAATGTCTCCTTCACTGCGTTGCAAACTTCTGACTAAAATTATAATACCCTGCCAGGGTATAACAAAGCAAATTACACAGTGCAACAGTGACTTTGAACTTTTGAAGTGACCTAGTAGAGATCGTTAAGCAGGTCGAATGCAACACAAAACCATGTTTGAAATTCTTCTAACACCCTCAAAATCTTGAGTTATGGTCAAAAAACCGTTTTTCGGCTCTTTTTCACTTTGAAAAATTTCTGCTCGAAAAGTTGTTGACCAATTTGAAAAACTTTTGGAGTTTTTTATACCTTAATAGCTTACAGGAAAAAAATAACTTATTGTTTGTTTCGAATGAGAAAGACAAAATTTTTGCTTCGAAATATGCAACTCGCACTTTTTTTCCTTTTTTTTTCGACTTTGATGCCATTTTTTTAAACAAATCACCAATATTTCGCAATAGTGCGCACCTAATGTTGTTGCCTCGTTAATTACGAATAAAACAAGACCAATTTCATGAAAAAATAACGAAAATTGATGAAGTTATGACGATTTTTCCCGATTGTAGATATTTCTTGGTGAAATCGTTCACCTTGTTCGTACCTGAATTGACCGAGATTATCCAGGAAAAATTCCTGATGCATTGCAGTGCAGTTAAGCTTGTGCATAAATGATAATAATTCGCTTATTAATGATCATTAAGAAAGTGCGCATATAGAATCTCGCTTTTAGTGAATTGATAATGCTCATTCTCTTTTCCCTTTTCGCTTTGCTTTACCAAATTCGTGTGTTAACTCGTTTAAGAATATGCTTAGGAACGATGCGCTTAATAATTAACCATGCATATGTAAGAAAAATAGTAACGAATGCAACTATACGACCCAAATAAATTTAGGCATTAAAATCAAATGCAAATCGTATAGTATATTAAAATTAGTAACGAAGGCAACTATGAGACCCAAATAAATCTAGACATTAAAATGAAATGCAAATTATATAGTATATTAAAATCAACATCTTACTTATTAATTCTTATTATTCTTAATTAATTCTGAATTTGTAATTAATAATGAAATAACGCAAACATAATCATAATATAACATAATTTGTTTACGTGTGGCTTGCTGAAAGTTTTTGAATAAATCATTATGTATTTCATATTTTGATCATCACAATTATGAGTGAGTAGATGACATCCTTTCGCGACCTGGGGATTTGAATGATTTGATCGGCTACAATATGGGGTCTTTGTTAACAATTAAAGGTCAAAGGCATTGGTAGGGTGGGTAGCGACTTTGTGTGCGTCAAACATCATCTAAGACGCCATAACATTAATCCTGATGTTTCACATATTTCCCTCTCGCTTTGATTTTAGTGTTTTGGTTTGAGTATTTCCTCGGATTTGTTTCTAAGGTAAAAAGCTTTTGGTATTTTAGCCATGATCGGATGGCTTATTAGTTTCTGACAGGGACTCTATAAAATTATCTTTAATGTGATGTCAGGAGCCGATACAGCAAAAACCCCCCATCCCGGAAGAGCTAGAAATAACAAGGGGTCCCGCTCCGCTGTACACTCTGCTAGCCTGGAAGAGCGCAAGCCATCCTTGTGTTGTCTACACTGATGACTAGTGTTAATTATATTGGTTTCAGTGTAGGCAACCATTATATACAGTTTTGGCGCACTCAAGTTGTATCCACTGATAACTAGTGTTCATGCAGTTTGTTTGCAGTGTATATAAAAACCGCCATTCCGAAACTTTTCAAGAAAATCATTACTCCACATTTGCATCACCTGTGCAGATCACTTTCTTCATGTCAGCATGGATTTTTAAAGCGTAGATCAACGATAACCAATCTTTTAGAGTTCAGTTCCTTCTTAGTTAAGGGCTTCCATAAGGGCTTTCAGACAGATGTAATCTATACTGATTTCAGTAAAGCATTTGATTCTGTTAACCATTCTCTTCTTGTTCGGAAACTCCATAGAATGGGATTTCCGGTTGATCTTCTTAGTTGGATCTCAAGTTATTTGAATGGCAGAACACAAAAGGTCCTCTTTTAAAATTCTTTATCTTATGTTCTCAGGGTTACTTCTGGCGACCCGCAAGAGAGCCATTTGGGTCCCCTGTTGCTTAAGTTATTTATCAACGACCTGCCGGAAGTTCTGACTAACTCCAGAGTACTTATGTAAGCGGACGACGTCAAACTTTGCGTGCAATTAGTCTGATTTACAAACAGATCTCAATAACTTTCACACATGGTGCCGCATAAAACTTATTGAACCTAAACGGCTCTAAATGCAAGCTAATGATTTTCTCTCGTGTCGCTCCCAAGCTCGCGACTTACACACTAAACTGCTGCTCTTTGGAAAGAATAATATAGTCGATGATTTGGGTGTCCGACTGGACCCTAAACTTGACTTTATCGATCATATTTCGTGCATGGTGAGAAAAGCCCGAGGTGTGCTTGGTTTCATTAAACGGTGGTGGAAAGAATTCAATGACCCCTATGTTACAAAATCCTTATATATTTCGTTAGTTCGTCCTATCTTAGAATATGGATCTTGCGTCTGGAGCCCTCAGTACGAGTATTGAGGCGTGTACTCACAGTACACGCATTGAGTCAGTTCAGAAGAACTTATTACTTTTCGCTTTACGCGGTTTGAACTGGGATCCAAACCAGAGGTTACCGTACTCTAGTAGACTTCTCCTAATTAACTTACCTTCTTTAGCTAACCGTAGAACCATGCTTGGCATTGCGTTCATCTTTAACCTTATCCACCGTGACGTGGAAAGTGCTGACTTGTTGGGTCAGCTTAACTTTCACGTACCGAGTAGAAATAATAGATCCTATATTCCTTTAGTTTTGCGCCACTGTGGAACGTCTTTTGAATTGCATGAACCCTTTAGAGTCTTATGTGCAAATAATAACGATTGGTACATGATAACATCAAACGTAGAAAGCCTTCCCAAACTAAAAACCTTAATATTAACCCACTTAGTACGCATGCAGGCAAACAATCTAGCAGCACGCCAGTAGTCACTTCCTCGTATTTCTTTTCTATACTTTGTCGCGCCTACTAACACCTAACACGAACACTGCTTGGTGTCAGAGTGGCTACATGAATGTACTGATCGTAGTGCATCAACTTCCAATAATATGTATTAAACTTTTCCACTTTTACATTTTCGGCTTGGGTTTTGCCTTGAATATGGGCAAGAACATCTTCCGATGCGAAGTCGGAGCAAGCCGCGAATCAAATATTGTTTTCGACGGTGGAGCAGATGTAAGGGTAACACTATGTTACCAACAGCCGGTAGTCCGGATGTTTTTTCGCCCTGGGCAGTATGCGGAGTCCGAGTTCCGATCTCAAGACTATTTGGGCTTGGTATCGGGGTCGGTGGCTGAAGGGGTGATCCCGATGGTAGGTTGCTGGGATTCGCACAGTTGCTGACGACCAGCAATAGATTTTTTGCGCTTTGGCGACTCGGTTAATAGCTTCAGACTATTAAACTGAGCGTCTAACGCAGTGAACAGATCATGCGCTTTGCGAAAATTGACCGTGAGCTCACTAAATCCATTTCTGGTCTGCCGCATGAAGGATTTCATTTCCTTCTCAACCTCTCCACAGGACTGGCAACCATAATGTAATCCCAATTTACTGGAAATTACAGCCGCAATACGGGTCGACAATTCGACACACTTAGCGTGTACAACCGTATCACAAAGCCAGCAATATATTCTTGGTTAGTCTGCCAAAACGGTTTTTTGGCAGAAATAGCGACGGCGAGAGAGCTTAGAACCGCTTAGCTGCAGCTAAACACTAACCGAACTTAAGTGGGGAGAAGAGGGATAGTCACAAAAGAGAATACAGAAAACCGTCTTAGCACAAAAACTGAAAGTGTTATTATATAATGGCAGGATAACGATTTCGGTTTCTGTTAATGTGTTTATTAATTGGAGCAGGGAAGGTCCCGCTCCATTCAAAAGTGGATTTATTAATAATCTTATGCTATTCATACAAAAGGTTTCTTAGCCTTATTCGGGTACCAGCGCTGCCGGCGTAGGCTGCAGCGCCGCAATGCTTATATGCATATATAAGTAAGCGTCGGCAAAGGGTCGCTGAGGTAGGGAGGAGGTATTATGTTCACGTAGTGACGGAGTGGTCGCGCATGTAGGGAATGCGGACTCAGCACTTAAGTGGCCCATTGCAAGAGTCTTTGACTTATAAAATAAGTGCATTAATATATTTGTATTTATGCATAACTCTGAGTACAGTGTGCATTCGCTATGTGAACATACTACATTTAATACAATATTAACATAAAAAAAGCTCATGCACAAGCGGTAGTAAACGCTGAAGTAAAGTAAGCAGTTTAGTGATGATTTTAATAAAACCCAGGTGGCTTAAAAAAGCAAAACAATACAATATTCGGAGAGAAAAACCAAAACACGACCGTTTATAAGTTCATCAACTCCGACATAGAACGGACGTGGTCTCGCGTGAGCTCCGGGAAAACAAATTTAAAAAAGTGGATGAAATAGTGAAAACTTAAAGAATATTATACTGGAGAAGTCCAAATAGTGCGAAAAGACGCTATCAAATCAAAAACAAAGAAGAATATAATCATAATTACTGTTATAATTAACACAAGCGCTTAGTTAATTTAAACAAATAAGTGCCACGCATAATAAGCTCAAAAAATGAGCAGCGATCAAAAAAATGAGCGTAGAAGCTCCGTAAACCCAAGAAACGGCTGTTACTCTTATTTTTCAACTCGCGATATCGACGAAAACTCGCGATATCGACAAAGAGCAACTCGGCTCTACTGACCGTCGACAGCAAGAGAGCCAGCTCTTACTCACCCTGTCAAACCCCACCATCGCCGGTTTCGATGGAAGAATCTCCAACAACAAGCAGTGCTACAATTTCTGCAGTCGCAGCAAAAGTTCCAACAATAATTAAACCAACTACCACTATTGCGAATTCCGTGCCAACGGCTGCACAGCAAAACATAATGGCATAAAAAACCGTAAGCTTTGATATGCAACAAGCGGTCCCGGTCCCAGTCCACTCAACACGGTTGGTTATAAACCAAAGATCAACCGCACCAACAAAAGCATCGACCAAACTAGGAGTTCCAATGATAACCGTTTTTTCATCTTAGCAGAGGCGGAGAACAACCAACCAGAGTTGGGGCAGGAGACCCAAAAGAAACCAATGCCACCACCTATTTATATAAGGGAAAAAAGTTCAAGCGCCCTGGTCAACAAAATTGTTGCGCTGGTCGGGGACGATAATTTCCATATTGTTCCGCTTATTAAAGGGAACATCCAAGAAAGAAACAAACAAACGTCGCACAACACTAACTAAATGAAATACAGAATGTATGTGAGCTCCCACATTGAGCTAACTCCCCAACTAAATATCGAAGCGGACATCGACTGCTCTACAGCCGCCCTGGAAGAGGTACTCGTCACAGCAGCCAGGATCTCAACTGCTAAACGGAAGGATCTGGAAATTAAGAAGTTCAAAATCAACCGGAAAATTGAACAGCTGATTTTGGAAAAGAGGCGTCTGCGACGAGCGTGGCAAACCAACAGATCGCCATGCGCATAGCAACGTCTAACGGAAGCCACCCGCAATCTAAACCGGGCTCTAAAGCAAGATGCTGAAAATGAACAACTTAAATATATTGAAAAACTCTCGCCAACTAGTACAAAGCATCCCTTGTAGAGGGCTCACCCAAATCTAAGCTATCCAACTGAAACCGTCATCCCTATAAGAATTTCCTCAGAATGCTGGGCCCGCAGCGACAAAGATAGAGCCGAAGCATTTGCCTTACATCTCAGAGGCGTCTTCCAGCCGAACTCCGCAGCAAGTGATTATGTTCTTCCGCAAATCCACCTCGAAGCTGAATCCACGCCAACTACATTTCGGCCCAACAAGATCACAAAAGTCATCAGGGAGCTAAAACTAAAAAAGGCTCCGGCTACTATCCAAGGAAATGGAAAAAATCAATTATTATAATGATACCGAAGCCCGGAAAAGATCGCACGATTCCGTCATCTTACAGACCAATAAGTCTATTATCATGCCTGTCTAAATTATTTGAAAAATGCCTTCTAAAGCACTTAATACCATATATGGGAGCCCACAACATTATCCAAGCCCATAAATTTGGCTTCAGAGTAAAGCACGGAACTATCGAGCAAGTAAACAGAATAACAGTAAAGATTCGCACAGCCTTCGAGCATAGGGAATATTGCAGCGCGATATTCCTTGATGTATCTCAAGCATTCGACCGCGTCTGGCTCAAAGGTCTCATGCATACAATTAAAACACACTTGCCTGGGTATACTCATAAACTACTTGAATCCTACCTCCACAATAAAACCTTCGCAGTGAGGTGTAACACAACAATTTCCGACAGCTACACTATCGAAGCTGAAGTCCCATTCACCTCGACATCTCGGCATCCACCTCGACAGACGTCTAACATGCCGTAGACATATCGCATGCAAGAAACGGCACCTAAAGCCTGCAGCCTCCACTGGATTATAAACTCACGATCGCCCTTGTGTCTGGACTACAAGGTCCTGCTCTACAACTCCACTCTTAAGCCAATCTGGACGTATGGCTCCCAGCTTTGGGGGATCGCGAGCAGAACAAACATAGACATCATTCAGCGCGCCCAATCAAAGATCCTGCGAGCTATCACTGGGGCACCATGTATATTCGTAACCAAAACATCCACAGGGACCTCCGCATCCTCGCAGTAAAAGATAAAATAGACAAGCAAAAAGCGTCCTACAATGAAAAACTCTCTGTCCACCCAAATCCTCTAGCAAGGGTCTTGACTCGGGTCTCCAGCCGAACCCGCATGCAACGTACAGACCTTTCAACCCAGCCATAATTTGTCAGGGCCACTGTTCCAGTCGATATGACTCCTAATTAGGTTATAGTATAAGATTTGATACACGCATTGTTAGTCTCGAAAATGAGAAGATTCAATAAATAAAAGCAAAGTATAATAAAAAAAAAAAAACGACCGTTCACTATGAAGAGAATAGACGATAAGTTGGTCCGTTAAATACCATTAAGGGAATCTCCTAGGCCGAAGCACTACGAAAAGGCATGGAAAATCCACTAAAGCCACACTCAGAAAATGCTCAGCAGGTTCCAGGGCAGCCGCAAAGCAATTTGGAAACTATGAGGTATATCATGCAACAAAGTATAATGGAACTCTTGTCATTTATGAAAAAAAACTAACTCTTGTTTAGAACCAGAATATGGTAATTCAGTTGCTTGTAGCACAACAGTCCAAATAATAAATGTCTAACCTACGCATTCCATGTGGAATGCCATCGGCATTTCACGGCATAAGCTTGAAATACCGCAATTCCTAAATGTAATCCTCCTAATGGTTGAAACGCACCTCACAGGAAGATATAACTTCTATATCAAGGCCCACGGCATAACCGGCATCTTAATTAGAGAACTTATCAAACACCACTTTCACGTCCATAAAAGTGAAGTCAGAAAACAGCAACCTTTGCAATTCCGCTGTCTATTGCCCACCTTGCTCTACTATCTCTGAAGGTCAATTCATGGACTTCTACAACACTCTGGGGGATCCCTTCGTAGCTCCAGGAGACTACAAAGGCAAACCCACGCCTCCTGACTCCGAAGGGAAGGCAACTGTATAATGCACTTATAAAAGTGAGCAATAAATTGGACTATGTCTCTCCTGGTAGAGCCACATATTGGCCTGCAGACCCCAGAAAGATCCCAGATCTGATTTATTTCGCGGTGATAAAAAAACATCCCACGCGATTAATAAGTGCCATAGCCCTCCGGATCTCTCACTTGACCACTCGCCTTTCTTGATAACCCTTCTTCAAAGCACAAAAATTACGGACCACCCCTACAGGCTGACGTCCCACACCACTAACTGGATGAAATACAGAAAGTATGTGAGTTCCCACATTAAACTAACTCCTCATCTAAATATCGAAGCGGACATCGACTGAAAATGCTCAACTTAAATATCTTGAAAAACTCTCGCCCACTAGTACAAAGCATCCCTTATGAAGAGCTCACCCAAATCTATGCTCTTGGATTGAAACTGTCACCCCGAAAAGGAATTCGTCAGGATGCTGGGCTTGCAGCGACAAAGACAGAGCTGAAACATTTGCTTACATTTCAGGGGCGTCTTTCAGCCGAACCACTCAGCAAATGTTTATGTTCTTCCGCAAATCCACTCCGAAACGGAATCTACGCCAACTTTATATCAGCCGAACGAGATCACAAATAATAATAATAATAATAAATCTCCCTACAGAGACTGCGACCGAGTGATCTTTTGTGCCTGTATTTCTCCCTTGAAGTTTTTAATTAGTTTATTAAAATTCAAAGACCGAAAAACTTTAGTGGCAAGAAATAATTAATTTAATTCGCAACGACGGGACGAGAGAAAAAATAGGTGCGCTTGATTCGACTTCATTTTTCGACATAATCTTCTATTTAATATATATGTACTTAGGCCTAGCTTAACAGAGGTTGGCGAAGGCGGGGCGAATTCGCAAAGAGCGAGAGAGAGCTTTATTATGCTGCCGCCTTCGCCCTAAACTAACTTACACTAGACTTCAAAACATATCTTCTTCAAAAATTAACAACAATAAACAATGAACAAATAAATGAGGAGCTGGATTCAGCCAACATACCTATTGAGACAAGAGGTGTTCAACCTCCCTTATGAAGGCTAGCAGATCTCTTGTCGAGGCTTGCCTGATCTGCGAAGCTGTCAAGAGCTCGCTGTGCAGGTGCCTCATTCTGGACCAAATAATGGCTGGACACTCACAAAGAATGTGTTTGGTCGTCTCGTCCTCTTCTTTACAGAGCCTGCACTCCGTGTATGAAGACAGACGAATCTTGTGAAGATGATATTTCTAGACATGGTGGCCGGTTAGGTAGGCTACCAATAGTCTTAGGTCCATCCTGGAACACCCATCTTCCTGCCCAAAAGCGGATGTATCAGCTCTTTAGCTTGACGACATCCTGAACTGGATATCCAACACCTGGACTTAGCTCCTTTAACTCATCTTCCTACCATATCGTTGGCAGTGGCACACCCTAAGCCACAAAAAGGCTCCGGGCCGTGTAAAGCTCAGCGCTTTCGTTGCCGGGAATCCCGGCATGACCGGGAACCCAACACAAAGTTACCCTGTTCCCGGAGGAGAGCTGCTGGAGGCTGGTCCAGCAGTCTGCGACGAGATTGGAGTTTATCCTCCAAGAGGATAGAGCTTTGATCGCCGCTTAACTATCTGAGTAGATATTTATTGTAGCTCCTCTCATTCTTTTGCTAAGGATGAGTCAAACACTGCCCAGTGCAATCGAGACTCTGGTGTTAGGTCTAAAAACCCTCGCTCCCGCCCCTTGCTCAGTTTTGGACCCATCAGTGTACCACTGCAGGCTACCGGGGTCACAGCAAGGGTTACCATTATCCCAGGCCCTACGGTCTGGGATGAGTCCTAAATTTCGCCGAAAAGTAGAGCTTCGTGGTCATGAGATCGGCTGCAGATCTCTAAGCCAGAAACATGATTCAAAATACTGACATAACCATCATTTGTCAGTAATCCAGATGTGAGATTGATTCTAAGAAGACTTCTAGCGACTCCTTCTTTTATATAAATGTGTAGCGGAGTCAATCAAATGATTTTCTCCATCGCCACAGTTGGGCATGTGCGTAGAGCTCCCGATAGAGATGCACACACTAGCCGGTGCAACTTGCTACATTTCTGAATGACCGAGACCTGCTGCACCTTGTGTCACCACACAAGAGCAGCATAGGTCAACGAAATCACAAAAGCCATTAGGGAGCTAAAACTAAAAAAGCTCCAGGCAGACCTTATAACTACAAAAATAATAATGGAACTTCCGTACTGTGCTATTGAGGTTGTAGTACACAGCTAGTCCCTTTTTTTGTGTATAGCAGAGACTAGGGTTGTCGGTTGTCCATTAGGACTTCCTGTATAAGGAGATTCGGTTTCGTGCACTCCAAGCATTGTTCTGTACTAAGCTTGTCGGATCGTCATGGGTTCTTCCTCCTCTTCCTTATATACACACACAGCACTACGCGAAAAAGAGTTTTAAGTGCACTTTCTGTAAACTACAGGTTTAAACAACAAGGATGTAATCGGACGGGGTTATTAAAGCCGGTCAAGAAAGACATAAGAAGTAAGGGTGGCTTGGTGTTGTTCGCCCCTGTTTATGTGAGGGGTACACTGTGCGGCCTCTTCGCACAGAGCTTTCGCTCTCGTCCGGGCTCGTCTCCTTTTGCGCTCGCTCCGGAGCTCGGGCTCGGGTTGCGAACTTCGCGATCGGCCGCCGTCGATCAGAGCCGGATAGGATATTCTTCCGCCACTTCTGTCCGCAGCTCCCGGAAATTGCTCCGTCAAAGTTAAGTACGAGCTTTCCTCTATCTCCTCACTGCCGGTCCTCAGCAGCGGACCGAAAATTCAATTTCGTTCGTACTGCTGTAAGACCTTTTTTATGTGTCAACTCCACATCCGAGAGTCCGCCTAAATTTTCCATTCGCCTCCGCTTTGTGCGTCGCCCTATTCGTCGCCGTTTTCCAATATTACAAATCCACACGGGCGGGACTGCGATTGTTTTTATGATTTTCTGCATCGGCCGCGGTGTTGTTGTTGCTGTGTTTTTCTCCCTCTCTTGCATCCCTTTGCATGCACTGTCTTGCCGACGGCAGCAGTGAGTTTTCGGTCGAACCAAAGCCAAGGTTTTACTTCGACATCTCCGGCTTCGCAATTATTATGTTGAGCAAGGACTGCTTTGCCGACGGCAACAGTGAGTTTTCTGCCCAACCAAAGCCAATGCTTTTAATACCACCTTTCCGGCTACGCAATTATTGCATTGGAGATTAATAAATAATTTTGTAATAATAAATGATTAATTCATTTATTTTGGATTACGGTACACAATAGAGCGGGTCGATTTGTATGGAGGCAAAAAAATTCGTGTTCTGGGGATCAAAATAAGCAACTTTGAACAAAGAACCATACCTCTAAAATGAATTCTGATATTCCTTTTTTTGATGCGAAGAAAAATCTCGTTGGATCCATAGGGAAATTCCGTTTTAGCCCATTTAGAGAACCCCAATCGGCTCTGTAAAATAAGTCCCCAATGAAATAAGTCCCCAAACGAAAAATTAAATAATTCCCAAAAAATTTGTATGGAGTACACAAACAACAAATTTTTGATATTATTTGATAGAATTTGGGTACTTATTTCACTTTTTTACCAAATTATGAAATAAGTCCCCAAAAAACTGTAAAGTCATAAGAATCAATAAAATGAAATATTGACTTAAAATATGACCAAACGGTATTATTTCAGTAGTCCATTAGTTTATAATTTTTATTTATCATATTATGTTAATTGTAGTAAATATCATTTATAATTTATATTGAAAAACCATACTCACAATTTCTGTTGAATACAAAGAGGATCACCCTGGGATTGAACCCGCGTCTCAGTTGTTAACAGACCGACAGCTTATACAGTGGACCACATACGCGTTTTAGTTTGCGTCGGCGATATACAAATACATGCATTCAGCGACTGTAAGGGACAATAGGTTGCAACTCCTAAGGCGGCAGTGTGTTCGAATCCCGAGCTCGACAAATTTTATTTTTCTTTTTCTTTTATTTTTTTTTCTTTTTAAAATAAAAATAAATATTTGTTTAAATTAATGCTTGTTTGTACATTTGTGATTTAGATTGTCAGATTTTTATCAGCGAAACAACAAACAAACGAAGTACCTACTTTCATACAAACATATGTATGTATGTACATTGTACAATGAACATGTGCATACTAACATATGTATGTAAGTAGTTTCCCTGTTAGATTGAACCAAAGAGTAGCACAGTGGGCGATTTGGCCAATCTAGCGAAAGAAAATAAAAAACTCAACAAATAAAAGATTTTTCAAAAAAAAATTTTTTTTATCGTAATAATAACTTAAAAAGCCATACAAAAAATTATTTTTTTTTAAATTACATTTTTTATTTTTCAAAATAAGTATAAAAAAAATTATTCGGAGTCGCTGCTCCAATCAGATCCTGATATTTCGCCCTCCTTTACAAATGTATACACAATTAGCGCGGACAAGTACGGCCATCAATAGTTATATTCTACAGAAGTTAACAATTACTCACAAAAAGGGTTATTTAAAGCTTACCACATTCAATCACCATTTAATAATTCAACACTTATCACAGGTCACAAAACGTTTTTTTTTCTATTACTACATACCTGAATTCTTGTAAAACCAAAGAAAAATCTTCGAAAAGGTTAAAATTTCAATTTTTACAAAGAATTGAAGTACCTCGAAAAAAGGCTGGAAATACTTATTATGATTGCATCGAAAACATATGCTCACTTTGAAAGCTCACAGCTGATCAAATATATCGATTAAAACACCAAAAATAGTATTTTTGTGCTAATTAAATATTTAGTTATCGGCGGAAATTCAAATTTTGGAACATTTCAACAAAAAATTTTTGAATTTCCTGTCGCTAGATCGGCCAAATCGCCCACTGTGAGTAGGGGAAATGTGGCAGTTGTGGACACAGTTTTCTTTTTCACTTATATATTTTTAACTGGAACATATTATGTGGACAGGTGCATATCAATGGAAAGCTAGAGACCTTAGCTTACTAGTTTTTGAATAATTACAGTGATATCTATTACTAAAAGAAAAATTTTTAAGTTTTTGTAAAATAGTCATCTTTGCTAATTTAAGATTTTAAGAGGGGTTGTGGAGACCTTTTTAGAATGTTCTAAAATTAGGAAAGTATTAAGTTAAACTCAATCAAATGAAGAAAAAAATTGAAGTTTATTCATTTGTAAAGAAAGAAAAATACTACGCATGACATTATTCCCTATCAGAATCACAATTCGCGCATGTGAAATAGCTGGCACGCATGTCAGCACAATTCAAGTGCACTGGCCGATCACAATCATTGCTGTGAACGCAGTTGGAGGCGGTCAATTTTTTTGGTAACAAACATCGAAGAAAATAATATAAACACCAATAAAATATATTTAATTATATAGCTGTACCTATAATTCAATCAACGGCGTTTTTTTTCAGATTTGTCAAACAAAAAATTGGGTGTCCACAACCCCCGACATTTAAGTGTCCACAACTGCCTCAAGCAGTCCTTTTAAAATCATATGAAAAAAATTTTTTTTTGTGAAAATTTTGTCTAAACCCGGTGTGGAATCTTAAACATAACTAAATTTCACGTCAAAAAATCTATTGCACCCACATTCTTAATTAACACACTTCACACGGTGACACTTTTAAAAACGTGCAATACAACTTTTGTGATTTTTTTCACGGTGAAAATTGTGTGTGTGACAAACCCTAAAAAGTGTAAAAATTGTAGTGCGAGACTCCCAGGGACAGATACTCACCAGGATCAACCCCGGCAGGCTTTCCGGGCGCACAGAATCTTTGCAAAGACCTCGAAGGTAAGAGGGGATCCTCTCTCGCGCCCTGCGAGTGCCTCCCTCTCCCGAAAATCACCTCCCACTCAGTTTCCACAAGCCACATTTTTCCGCGCGTTTTTCTCCGCCAGCTCGAATCACAACAAGATCAGCTGATCACAGTGTTGTGCAACGCTTGAGCAGGGAGCTTTTGAAGCTGCACAGTGTTGGTCAACACGCTTAGCCAAGTTCCCCACCCAAGGCCGACCTCAAGTCCAATTTCAAACCGAATTTGAATTTCAAAACGACAATTACTCCGCTGCACACTGCGCCAGATTCCCTATTTTTTGGCATAAAGTCTAATAATAAAGCTAGAGAGCTGATTTTTTGTAGAATTGGTGTATTTAAAATTTAAAATACTTACGCGAAATTTGAAGTCAATCGGACCACGCCCACCCATACCGCCCATATAAGAATATAAAGTCAGGGAGTAGATTTGGCATGATTATTTCTTTTTAATATAATAAATTTAAAATTAATTTTTCTTAAGTAACTATTTAATATATCATTATACTATTATATTAATCACAATTTTCTACGTCCAAATGCATAGAAAATGAATCATCGAGATCCGAATCCGAGTCGCTATCATCGCTTCCCAAACAATTAGCATTATTGATATGTTCTATATTTGGTACATCTAAAAGATTGATGACTTCTTTCGGCAAAGCAATTTTTTTATTCTGAGACGACCTTTTGTTTATATTTAGGCTTGAAAGTAAAGGATCCGATGAATCCATAGATCGGTAAAATACGTCCGTTAAATTGTTAACACGAGAACTTTGTCTCGAATATGATCGTCTATCGCGCTTGTAGAATTTATTACGTGCTTCAGATGCGTTCTCTCCAAAGCAACCGATAGGTAAAACCGAGGATGCTATTATCTGCGGACCGTGAATCAAAACTTTGTGGACAGTTGCTGACATCGGATACCATTTATAGTGATCCATATACATCGATACAGTTCGTTGGCAGAATTGTTTGAATTTCGAAACATTTATACGAAATTCGCAAGATATAGCTACTAAAATAATATAAAAGCTGTGCAAAATATCATAATTTAATCCTAATATTGATGAAAGTTGCCTTGTGCTTTTAAATGCTCTTCTTGCGGTGTTTCCGTCATTCGTATTTCCACTTCCGTTTTGTTTTGGCTTATCGACATGTAATCCCATTTGAGTCAAAAATAATTGTAACTCTTGTTTACGGCATGTTATCATGTCTCTTTCTTCTTTATCCCTCGTTTGCCACTTTTTCAATTTAAGTTTGTATGAAATTTTAAGTACAAACTCGAAAAATCTGATCCATGCGTGCAGAGGACTGATGCCATAATTTAGATTTTAAAATTTAGCCTTAAAGTTGGATATTTCGGTGGTTTTCATAAAATCCTTTGGACTGGCTCCACAGATAGGACATACCTGGCATGATTTCGTTCCAGTTATTATATTTAACACCTTTCCGTCAATTAATGTGAGATGAAGGGAAAAAGTGACAGCAATTTTTCTGTCGATTGAAAAATTGTAAGTAAAATCTGTGAGGTTTTGTATTTGAGACTCTAAACTAGACTTTTCCGCCAAAATAAGTTCTTTGGTTTCTTTAGCGAATTCAATCTTTAGAGGTCTGCAAAATCTTACTGATTGTGGGCTTTTATTAATCCATAACGGTGTCTCTAAATCATCTGTTAATTTTAATGGAATGAGGCTGGTAACGAAAATTGAGTCATCTTTGAGATAGGATTTGTCTTCTAGGTATCTCTGCTTGTACATACTCTGCCCTGTAGTACCGTCAAATCCATAGCTTGCGATCAGTTTGACAACTGTTATATTTTCATGCCTCTTAAATACCTCCTCTTGCATAAGAATAATTCGACTGGCCGTATGATTTAGCAAATTTTGGAGAGATACTTGGGCTCTGGTTTCTGTCACATGAACTCCCGCAGGTCTACACACTAATTTAGCTTCTCTGACTTTATTATACGATGGATAAATGTTGCTAAATTGTGCTTTATTCAAAGCTCTCATGTCGATGTATTGGGCTTTGGTTAGAGAGCTGTCAATCAAAAACGCAAGAGCCTGAATTGGTGTGAGCGGTACTGGCTCTGAGAAAATCAATTTCTTTCTTATTTCAGTGGATGCAGTTGAAGTAGAAATGGTATGCTTTAACAGAAAAGCAGTATCTCCCATTTTTTCCTTTTTGGCTGAAATTGATGCTGCATGGACAAGAAGACTTGTATTATTTTCTTCAATATTAGCCAGACCGTTGCCATTTTTCTTTTGAGCCGTGATCCTGCATCACTGTAGGAGAGTCGTGGGCGTCCCATTTGACAGTCTGAAGCGACTTGGTTGTTGTTTTGTTCCACGACAACCATCATGGTGGATGAAAGCCAACTTGAATGTTTTTTTTTAAATACTTCAATTGTACGGTTACATTTAGCCAGATTTTTCTGTATAAACAGGTGAAAGCTTCTAATCTGCTTAGCGATTTTAGCTTTCTCGTCAATAGTACAATCAATAAATTTAAATTCGCCAACAACCCAGTCAACTAAGGCTTTTTCATTGCGACCTCCTTTGATCCATTCATCCAGCAGAACCGATCGGCTAATCTCAAACTTGGCTTTAACGGCAAAATTTAAAGAGAATAGGCAAATTTAGGCAAAAGGCGATACTCACATCAATTTAATTACATTTTTGAGTAAACACATCAGTTATTAGTTTTTGGCACAAGTTGGCACAATTTATTTTTCACTCCACAATAGACGAACACTTTGGTTAGATTTTGGCTAAACTAAGACATAAACAAAGACAACAACAATTACAACATGGAACACATAATCTAAATCAGTAAGTTATATATGTATTAAGCATACCTTGACCTTTATTTTCCATTTTATTTGTAAATATTTGGACACGTGGTGTTTTTTTAACAGAAGCACAAAGTTGAGTAAAAGCTTTCCGCCAATTTTGCTTGAACAAACAGCTGATCAAACATATGACTTTGTTATCGCATAAAAAATGCAGGGTTGCAACTAAAATGTTTTTAAATATCGTTTTGATGTCCCTAATGTATGCTCTTTCATAATATATAGTTAAATTTAAAATAGAATTTACAAAATTTTTTGACTTTATGCCAAAAAATAGGGAATCTGGCCCAGTGTGCGCTGGGGCAAAGAGCACAAGGCCGAGGATCTGGCCACCTCCCAACCCCTCCGCTGAGGCTCTGGGGACCGAGAAGGAGCGGTATAACTCCCAACAGGCATCCGCCACACAGTGGGCGATTTGGCCGATCTAGCGACAGGAAATTCAAAAATGGCCGACGCCATTATAATGAAATGTAACGAAGGCTCATACGCGGATATGCTAATACTGGTTAAAACTGAGCCCTCCCTACAAGGACTCAAGGAGAACGTGCAAGGCGTAAGAAAGACCGCCAACGGCGGGCTTCTCCTAAGGCTGCAGAAACCGCAGGACCCTTCCACGCAGCAGCTGCAGGCAGCCCTAAAGACGGCCATCTCCGGCAAAGCAGAGGTGGCGGTTATGCAGGAAATGGTCCAAGTGGAGGTTCGTGACCTGGACGAGAAGAAGAATAAGTCACCTTGGCCCTATTCGCAGGAGAGGACTGCGATATTCCATGCTGTGCTGCACCCAGACTGCGTAAGGCGTACGGCGAGACGCAAACAGCAACGGTCAGCCTCACACCCGACCATGCGCGGAGACTACTTGAGAAGGGCAAAGTCCGGATCTGATGGGTCGTCTGCCGAATCAAGCAGAAGACGGAGCTGAGGAGGTGCTTCAAATGCATGGGCTTTGGGCACACGTCGGCGAGATGCAGAGCCTCTGAAGCAACAGCCAAGGCCACGCAGGATTCCTGCTTCAGATGCGGGGGCACCGGCCACAACCACTATACGTGCCAAGCCAAGCCCAAGTGCATCCTATGCACCCGAGGAGGCAAGCCCGTGAAGGGAGCAGCTCACGCGACCTTGAGCAGGACCTGCCCTGACTACTTGAAGGCCGTCAAAAACATGCAGAATGGTTAAGTTACTCCAGCTTAACCTAAACCACTGCAGAGCTGCACAAGATCTGCTGACACAGATGGTCCTTGAGGAGAAGATCGACGTTGCGGTGCTGAGCGAACCCTTCAAGTCGAGAGCAAAGAGAATATGGCAACAGAACGCAGACGGCGGCGCAGCCATCTGGAGCTGCGGGCAATCCCCCGGACACCTATCGCAGAGGGCAGCGAGACCAGGCTACGCCAGGGCTAAGGTCCGAGGAGCAACCATTTATAGTTGCTACCTAGCTCCGAGCCTGCACATAGATGCCTACATGGAAATCGCCGGAGACGCCCGTGGAAGATCCCCTGTGATCATTGCTGGGGACTTCAACGCGTGGTCCACCGCCAGGGGAAGCTCGAGGACGACTCAACGGGGAACCATCCTAATGGATGCCCTGGCCAACCTGGATGTTTGCCTCCTCAACGATGGTAACAGATGCACCTACAGCAAGGCAGGAAGGGAGTCTGTCATCGACCTAACATTCGCCAGCCCGGAGCTCGCTCGGAACAGCCACTGAGAAGTCACGGACCTGCTCACGTACAGCGACCATGCAGCAATAATCCTCCAGACACTGCAGTCAGCAGAGCCCACCTAGCCGGCAGCCTGCGTATACGGGAACAAACCCTTAACGTAGAGGATCTCCTAGCCAATATGGACGCCAGCGACATCGCTGGCGATGCGAACACATGCGCAGCTGAGATAGCGGGGAGAATTGCGACCGCGTGCGATGCCGCCATGGCGATCTCCTCTAGAGGAAATGGCAGGCGGCCAGTCCCCTGGTGGAACCAGGAAGTACCAGCAGCCAGGAGGGAATGCCTCTCCGCAAGGCGAAAATGCCAGCGGAACAGAGGGCGCCTAACCCAAGTGCTGTTCGAGGCCTGCTACAAAGAGAAGAATAAGGCGCCCAAGGCTGCTATAAAGTCCAGCAAGAGCAGGTGCTTCCAGGAGCTGTGCGATGCAGCAGACCACGAACCATTCGGCTCGGCCTACAAGCTGGTCATGGGCAAGCTATACAGGCCGCCGACCCCCACAACTGGGGGCAATAATCTCCACGCTGTTCCCTGCACAGCCGCCCCTATTGCTTCCCAGTACAGCTGCGAGCGAAGCGATCGCCATCAGCGAGGATGAAATCCTTCGCGCGCTATCTAGCAGCAAGGCAGCCAAGGTCCCGGGACCCGATGGCATTCCCAACGCCGCACTGCACGCTATAATGAAGGCCTACCCCAGCCTATTTGCATAGGTGTATAGCAGGTGCATCGCTGAGCACACCTTTCCAGCAATCTGGAAGCAGCAAAGACTGGTGCTCATCCCGAAACCAGGCAAGATGAACGACGACCCGTCCTCATATCGCCCCCTCTGTATGCTCAATACAGTAGGGAAGATATTTGAGCGTATCATCTGCAATATGCTGGATAAAGAAATCGAGGAGCGTGGAGCCCTTTCGAACCAGCAGCACGGCTTCAGGAAGAAGAGGAGTACGATCGACGCGATACGAGAGGTAACGCAGATGGCAGCAAACGCGATTGAGGGCGAAAGATGGCAGGGGGCTACCAAGCAATATTGCCTGGTCTGCACCCTAGACGTCAAAAACGCCTTCAACTCAGCGAATTGGAGCCTTGTCCTGCAGGCACTCCAGCGCTGCGGCATACCGGGGAACCTCATCCTCCTGATAGCAGATTACTTCAAAGACCGCGTCCTGCTGTATTCATCGGACGACGGGAACCAAGCCCACCAAGTGACAGGAGGAGTGCCTCAGGGCTCCGTGCTTGGGCCAATCCTGTGGAACGTCATGTATGACGGGATCCTGAGGCTACCACGGTGGGGAAGCATCTGGCCGATGTCTCTGCTAAATGCAGCCTTGCCGTTGACATGATGATGTCTTGGCTG
Source organism: Drosophila aff. chauvacae BK-2020 (assembly GCA_018903765.1). NCBI lineage: Eukaryota > Metazoa > Arthropoda > Insecta > Diptera > Drosophilidae > Drosophila > Drosophila aff. chauvacae BK-2020. The sequence goes on along the minus strand of JAEIGO010000057.1, from coordinate 524,529 downwards.
GCGGACAACGGGCTCTCCCTCGCAGAGCATAAGACCGAAGCAGTGCTCATAAGCAGCATGAAGGCGGTGGAAAAGGTCAACTTCCGGGTCGGCTCGACATCCATTGAGTCCAGTACGGCGATCAAATACCTCGGAGTCATGATCGATCATAGGATGAGCTTCAAGACCCACCTGGAGTACGCGGCTGCCAAGGCGTCCAAGGCCACCGCAGCTATATCGAGGATGATGGCCAATACGCGAGGTCCCAAGCAGCATAGTAGGAGACTCATAGCGACGGTGGTGACCTCGACCATCCTCAATGCGCGCCGATATGGGCTGAAGCCATGAAAACTACCAGCTACAGCCGGCTGTGTAAAGCTGTTTACAGACGCTGTGCGCTGCGCATCTCCAGCTCTTTCTGCACGGTGTCAGAAGAAGCGGCATTGGTGATATCGGGAGCAATCCCAATAGACCTTCTAGCGGAAGAGCGCCGGACAGGAACTTCGGGCAGCAGAACCCAGCGAAGCAGCACCATTGCTCGGTGGCAAGAGAGATGGGACAACGCGAGCACAGGGCGATGGACCTACAAGCTCATCCCTAATCTGGGTCCCTGGCTGCAGAGACGCCACGGGCAGTTGGATTTCTATACCTCGCAGATCATCATTGGGCACGGTTGCTTCAAGGCGTACCTGCACAGGTTTAAACACGAGGCCGACCCTTCTTGTGACCACTGCGGCAGGGAATCTATCGAGGACGCCGAGCACGAGCGGCGCTGGAAGCAGCCATTAACTGCCGCCCAACCTTTATCTGTTGTATGTTGGAGGTCCCCTCCAAATGGGAAGCGGTTGCTGAAATGGCAGCATCCGTGATGCGAGAGCTGAGGCGCCGGCAGCAGATCCGTCGCAGGGAAGATGACTGACGAGCGGCAGCATAACCGCCAGCCGCCCCGTGAAGTATAGCTTTGCGGCAGTCCCACGGGAGCGGACTCTTCATCTGTCCTTCTACTCTTTCTGTATACTTTGTATTATACTTTTATATTCTGTTTTAAATAAAAAAAAAAAAAAGAACAGATCCATATATCTGTCCTGTGTCAAAAGTTACACAGGGGTGTTCATTATTTGTGTACGCTCCAAATGGGTAGACGAAAAATATAGTTTATCCAAATGTTTTGGATTGAAAATAAAAACTTTGAAATAAAATAAATGACATTCATATAGAAATTCTAGGATTTCTCATTGAATTTTCTGACTGCATGCGGCGAAGCGCATAGGGGTCCGCTATTATTATCGTAAAATTTCAGTCATGGCCATTTTTTATAATTCTAGAATTTCGGCTTTAATTTTATCAAACTCGGACTACTATATCATATAGCCTGTCCTTAATTGTAGAAGAAAATATGAAACTGTTAATATAAGTAACTGTAAAACTGTAAATGTAGGTCAATAGGTGAACGTTAAAAACGAATTTTATGGTATATATAAAAGCTTCCTGTTAGTTTTTCTTTTCATTTGGTCAAATTTGATAAATTCATAATGATCTAAATGTAAGTTTCAAAGGTATACCGAAGTTTGTATACCTTTGTGGCTTACAATTGGATCATTATGAATTGCTTGCCGAATTAAGCTTCTCTTGATTTACAATGAAAGAAAACCCTGACATCGACAGCACGCTCACTTTCTTTCTTTCGTACGCTTCTTTAATCCAAATGGTAACGCTAAAAATTCATATTGACCCTCGGGATGGATTGGCACCTGATAAAAACCACTGGCCATGTTCAAACTGAAAAAATTGTTTCCGACTCGTAAAGATCAATTAACGTAAATTAACGGCAAAGGATAATTATCTCAAACTCTATTTGCGTTCCACTTGCGATAGTCAATACAAAGTATGCCACTGGCGTCATTCTTTTTGATAAATTTTTCTGTATTTGGTCACTATTCAATTCGCTCATTATATTCGATATATATTCATCGCGCTGCTGCTCGGATACTAGCCAGTTGAGTGTGATATTTGCCAAGTCAACTCATACTTCCACAACTTTGCTTGTATTCGGCTGCGCGTCTACAGCGACAGGATTTCTTGATAAACAATCAATATGAGCCATTTGGCACCCTTTACGATATTCAATCTGGAATTCAAAGGGTTGCATGAATGACCACCATCGATGCACTCGCGAGGTCATTACCGCCTTGTCCTGACTCGCCCTAATAGAATTGCAGTCGGTATATATGGTAAACTGTCTACCTGTCAAATAATGGCCGAAGGGCTTGATAGTATTAAAAACCGCCGATGTTTCAAGCTCGTAGAGTGATATTTTGATTCTGCTGATATGCATTTGTGCATTTGCTATAATACTCCATTACCCTGCGTTTGCCTTCTACTTTGTGCAATAATATAGCGCCATAACCATTTGCGCTCGCATCCGTGTGCAATTCAATTGGAAATTTTGGAAACTGGAAAAATATTTGCCGCCACGTAAACGATCAATCTAGTCTGATACTAAGGGCAAGGGATACTTATCTGACACTGTATTTGCGTTCAACTCGCGATAGTCAATACAAAGCAAGTCACTACCGTCTTTCTTTTTTACTAGTAACATAGGGCTAGCAAAGGGAGAACTAGTAGGTCTTATTACCTTTGCTTCTAACATTTCATCAATTGTACCATATTCTTTACTATCTGGCATTCGTCTTCGCTGAGACGATACGGTCGCCTTTAAACGGTCTTATTCATATCTAGCAAACGGATTTCCAGTGAACTCTTGGTCACCCGCCTACTAGAGATACCATCAATAAAGAATTTTAAATATTTGGCCCATATATCATTATGTTTTGATTTGCCATTGCCAATTCCGAAATTTTTACGTTTGACAGAATTGGCAAGTTGCTCTTGACAACATTGTCGCCTATGCCTCTTAAAACTACAAGAATATGGCATCTCTTGCCGGCAAGCTTCTCGCTAATAGCACTCGGAACCAGAATCAAAGAAAACTGGAAATCGCTCACCGAATTGTATTGCTGTCCCGTACCGCACACAAGTCGACTCTCCTCTCGATGTTTATATTCGCTGTTGCTGGTCTCTTCGTACAGGACGATGCAATATGGCATATAATCGGCGTTTGAATTTTGTGCCTCTTCTTTTCCTCTCTTTCCTCTTGCTCGATTTCAGCGAATTCCGCATTTCTCACAAACGAGTGAGCTCTGAGCTGTTGTTGTAGCTCCGCACGTGTCTTTACGTTTGTTGTAATATTAAGCGCTGAAGTCTGGAGTTAATTTGCGATGTATGTGCCTGGACCAATGGTACAGCAATCTCTTCGTGTGTCATTGCCTTCCACTTGGTCAGTAAAGTTGTAACAAAATGGCTAGAGTTCACCGAAACAGCATGTTTAGCAACACTGCAGCCGTTCTCTCGTTGCCTTTATAGCGTTCCATGATAATTCTTTGAACTGCGCCCAGCTTATTCCAGGAAAGCAAATTTGCGAAAGCTACTGCGATGCACTGCCGAAAAGTGATTTGCTGAGCATCATCCCCAAAGATGCGCCTTCATGAGGTTGTTCACACTAATCATGTTAGCCGTTTTGCACCATGCAGTTGCGTTGGCGTCAGCAGCTTCGAGGTTGAATGTTGGTAGCATTGCGGAAACAGCAAGCCCGCCAGGCACCGGCGCGGATTATATAGCTTTTAGTAGGGTAAAGGTGGCAGTTGTGGACACGGGGCGGTTGTGGACACTCTTGTGTAACTTTTGACACAATAGGACAGATATGACGGATCTGTCAATTGTTGTCAATTGTCTCTATTGTTTACCAAACGGAACGGACGCGTCTGCTTTTTGCTTATTGCACGTTTTTAAGAGTGTCATCGTGCGAATTTTCAATTTTTTGAAGTGAAATTTAGTTATATTTAAGATTTCACACCGGGTTTGAACAAAATTTTCACAATACAAAATTTCGTCCATATGATTTTAAAACGCCTGCTTGGGGCAGTTGTGGACACTTAAATGTCGGGGGTTGTGGACACCCAATTTTGGTTTGACAAATCGTAAAATATCGCCGTTGATGTAAACATAAATTATTTTAATAGTAATAACATTAATAACCTTTCGCTATCACTTTATTTTGTGTTATTATTGAATTATCTTGCAGGTGTGGTTATCCCACTTTTGATGTCGGAGATGGATCGCCAGTTTCGTCGTTCATTATTATTTTCTTTTCTTGCACTGTCGCGCAGCCAGTGCTACTTCTTTCCCTTCTGTTCTTTTTGGAGGGCCAAATAGTACTGACTTCTCTATCTTACCACTCCTTCTTTCTCACCTCATATTGCGCCACGCTCAGCAGGGATTTTCGCTCTCCTTCCCCACCGCGTTCCCATACAAACACTAACCCATGCAATCGCTTTCTCATTAAAGAAAAAAAAAAAAGAAAAAAACCAAAACCCGTTTACCCGCTGTCTCGTTCTCACGCTCTCTCGTAGTTATTATCTCTTCCTACGTAAAGGTACAGTGGTAAGTCTCTATAATGTCCGCAATTGTCTGTTTTTCTAAGACCTGTAAAAAGGCAATTTCTGCAATTGATCTTACAGTCGGCTGCTGGCTGTGCGAGAACATTGTGCATGCGAAATTCATTGGTGTTGTCGCTCGGACGGTGGACGATGTAATTAGAAACATCGGGTAGCGTTACTGCTGCGAGGCCTGTCGCGAGGTTGAAAGAGAGATGATGTCTTTTATGCGGCAGACCATACGGTTTATGCGGTTTTAAAGACATATATTCTCGAGTTTTCGTAAAACTCATGATATGCTCTTGGCGCTGGATACTCAATTCAATAGCCTTAAGCTATTAAATGAGTCTCCTAGGCGCAAAAAAACCGCAACTGGTGTACAGCAGTCTCTTTTGACACAGCCTTCGACCTCAGAATCAATTCAAAGAGTTTTGAGATCGAGTGGCAAGAAAGACTCGGCATCCGAATGTGTTGAGGGAGTGACCGTTCTCCCGGTGACATCCGTTTTGTCCCCTGGGGGGTCTCAAATACTGACCCCTCAGAGCCCCATAAAGTTACCTGCCCAGGGTGTCATGCCCGGACTACCGGCCGATATTGGCAATGCAGATAAGCAGTCTGCTTGCCCGAAAGCCCTTATTGCAGTACCACCTACGAAACAGATATTTGTTTCGCGGCTCTCCCTTACTCAGACATCCGAAGATGTTATTGCCTTTATCCAATGCAAAACAAGAGCAGACAAAATTAAAATAAAGGTGGAAAAATTCAAATTTTTCTTACGCTAGGGATATTTCATCTTTTAAAATAAATGTTCCTAATGAACTCTTTGACCGGATATGCTCCAGTAACTTCTGGCCAGAGTATGTGGTAGTCAAGGAGTACGAAGCTAAGAAAAGAAAAGCTTCCATTCCCGCTCCAAAAAACTAATCAATTCCCTCTCTATCTCCTACCAAAATGCAAGAGGCTTACGTAGTAAGCTTCCTAAACTGTATTCTGACAGTCTTTCGTTGCATCCCAGGTTATCGTGTTCACTGAAACCTGGCTTAGAACCTTCTTAAACCTTTTTAGCTGCGAAATTTTTCCAGCTGTGTTGACGATATATCGCCTGGATCGGCCTATCAGACGTGGGGGTGGTGTCCTCATAGCGGTTCACTCCAGTCTCACGTCTGAATTACTAACTGTCGAGGATTGCAACGATGTTGAATTAATCTGTGTAAAGCTATCAGTAAATGGTAGCTCAATTTGTATTACTTGTTCCTACATTCATCCATTGTCGGAACTTCCTATTTATTGGAAACATTATTCCAGTATCCAGTATTCCAGTGCGCAGTCCTTTAAATCAGCAAAGCGGCGGAGGACATCCTGTACCCCAGATACGGGAAGATGGCGTGGGGCATGGGTAGTGTCTACCTGCGCCACAAAAAGCGCCACCCGGGGGACAAGGACGCACATACCCTGCAGGCAGGCGAGGTGGAGAAGGACCTAGGTCTGGATTCCATTGTTGACGCCGCCCAGGAAATGACACCCGACGTCCCGGAGGAGGAGGAGGAGGACGGTGACCTGACAGTAATAGTCAACCCGTCCCGAGCTGATCCAGGTACCCATGACTCTAAGGGTACTGCAGCTCCATCAGAGCAAAATCGCGTCGGCGGAACTCCTGATTGCCATGGAGCAAGGGTCCGTCGCCATCCCTTTGGTCCAGGAGCCGTGGGTTGCCTCGGGCAATTCCATTGCCGGACTAAAGTCCTCAGCACACCATGTGTTCTACGCACCAACGGTAAGCAGGAACAGAAGCGCCGTACTCGTACGGAAGGGTCTCCACGCTAACCTTATGTCTCATTACAGCACGGATAACCTGACTGTGGTGATGCTTGAAAGCAAGAAGAAGCGCCTCCTGGCATCAGCCCCACCCGAGGAACTAAGGAGCCTGGTGGAAGCCAGCCCGAAAGACCAGCAACTGCTCGTGGGTGCAGACGCCAACGCACATCACTGCGTGTGGGGAAGCCCCGACATAAGCGACAGAGGTGAGTCACTCCTAGACTTTTTACTATCCACTAACATATGTATAGCGAACGTGGGGGAGGAGCATACCTTCGTAGGTCCCACCTCCTCGAACATGCTAGACTTAACACTCACAAAGGGACAATGTACAATGGTATCAGAATGGAGAGGCCTTGAGAGACCATCCTTCTCAGATCATAAGTACATACAATTCTAATACGATTTCGACCATTCTCCCAAACCAACCGTCTTTTGGAACCCCCGGAACACTAACTGGGGAAAGTTTATGAAGACAATCTCAACACGACTCGCGACTGGCCCGGGCCTAGTAAAATCCGCTGAAGACATAGAAAAGTCCCTAGAGACCCTCTCCAAGGAACTACTAGATGCGCAACGCGCAGCATGCCCGACTTCTACAGCTAGGAGGACCAGGCCACCCTGGTGGAACAGTAATCTTTCGCTCCTACTCAATAACCTCAGAGAATTCTTCAAAATCGCCAAAGAGGCGAACGAGGATGTGATTGATGAGGAATACACAACCCTACTTAGGGATTACAAGAAGGAAATACGCAGGGCACTGCGTATCGAGACGGCCCCAGAGACGGCTAGACTCCGGAAGTTGCTATCGAAGCAACACACCATACAGAGTCAGCTCAAATGCGACGACGGACAGTGGACTGAGGGCAGCGAGGAGGCCCTAACAGCACTAATGCATGCTCACTTTCCAGGATGCACTGAGATATCCGAAGCCAACAAGCACCAGGATCTCGCACTTGGAGAAGAGAGTCTCCCAACAAGTCTAATATCCTCTAGAAGAATCCAATGGGCTATAGATTCCTTCGCGGGAATAAAAGCACCAGAACTAGATGGAATATTCCCAGCCGTGTTACAGGTGACCAAAGAAGTGATCACCCCATGGCTACACGCTATATTCACAGCCTGCCTAAGCACGGGCTATATCCCTATCCAATGGAGGACCTCTAGGATTGTCTTCCTGCCAAAAGCAGGCAAGTGCAGCCATGTGAGCCCCAAGGATTACAGGCCGATTAGCCTCACCTCATTCCTACTTAAGACGCTAGAAAAGCTAATGGACATATACAACAGAAACGATGTGGGACGACTGCTGTCATCCAACCAGCACGCTTACACGAAAGGGAAATCAGTGGAGACGGCACTACACTCGTTAGTAGCCACCATTGAGAGGGCCCTGCATAACAGAGAATATGCTCTAGGAGTGTTTGTGGATATATCCGGATGATTCAATAACGTGACCACAGACGCTATAATGGACCGCCTAGAAGCAGTCAACACGCCCCCCTCCATCAGCTTGCGGATAAGAAATCTACTAAGCTGTAGGCGGGTACAATCCGATTGGGGCACCGCTTCCACGGTGAAAGGAGCACACAGGGGCACGCCGCAAGGCGGGGTCCTGTCGCCTCTTCTGTGGAATCTGGTGGTAGACGACCTGGTCAAGAGATTCGAGAGGAAGGCCCCAAAGATAACAGCCTTGCGGCGGGGTCCTGTCGCCTCTCCTGTGGAATCTGGTGGTAGACGACCTGATCAAGAGATTCGAGAGGAAGGCCCCAAAGATAACAGCCTATGCTGACGACATAAGCATAATTATCACGGGAGTCTGCCCATCGACCCTCAGCTCGATTATGGAATCAAGACTCAGGGAGATATAATATGTAAGTGGGCGAGGAAGGTAGGACTCAGTATCAACGCGGACAAGACGGACCTCATTTTCTTCACCAAGAGATACAAGGTTCCGCTATGGGTCCCCCAGAAAATTAACTCTACCAGGCTAATCCCGAAAACACAAGTCAAGTACCTTGGAATTGTATTAGACAGCAAGCTGGCATGAAAGCCCAATGTATTAGGGAGGGTAAAAAAGGCCACCATAGCGCTATATGCATCCAAGAAGATGCTTAGCACCACATGGGGCCTCTCACGCGCTCTAATGCACTGGATTTACATCTCGGTAGTGCGTCCAACTCTGATGTATGGAGTCTTAGTGTGGTGGCAGGCCATGGAAAAGAAGACTTATAACAAGCTCATGGAGAGGACTCAGCGGCAGGCACTGCTCTGCATAACAGGGGCGCTGAGATCAACCCCCACAAAAGCACTCGAATCAAGGAATATGTCCTTACAGGGATTCGGGCATAGTTCAATTGGTCGAGACATGAGCTGTATATCTGATGGTCGCCAGAACGTGCCCGGATGTAAAATCAACTACATTCATGGGACCAGACGACTGAAAAACAGATCAGGACCATGCTCAACACCTCAATATATACACCGACGGCTCCAAGATGGAAGGAGGAGTTGGAGCGGGCATATACTGCACAGACCCTGAAATGAGGCTGTCGTATAAGCTACCAAGCCAATGCAGAATATTCCAGGCAGAAGTATTCGCCATAGCGGCAGAGCTTGCGCAGAGCACAGATCGCGCATATGAAGCGGTCAACTTGTTCGTAGACAGTCAAGCGGCGATAAGACCCATGCAATCGTCAGCGGTCAGTTCCAAAAATGTACTGGCAAGCAGGGAGGTACTAGATATCCTGAGCACGACTACGTCAGTGCGGATGTACTGGGTTCCCAGCCACCAGGGCATCGATGGTAACGAGACGGCCGACGAACTTGCAAAGGAAGGCGTAGGACTGTCGAAGAATAGAAAACGTGTCTGTCTCCCTAAGAACGCTCCAAAGCTAGAGAGCTAGAGCTAGAGAGATGGGCCGACATACGAGCTAACAGCAGGTGGAGGAGTAATTCCACAACCTGCAAAACATCAAAAATCATGTGCAAAGAGCGCAACGCAAAACTTAGTCACTACGTGCTGCATCTTCCAAGGAAAGATTGCAGACTGTTAGTGGGAATTCTCACAGGTCACTGCCTAGCTGCGGCACATGCAGTCAAGCTGGGCATGCGATGAATCCGAGGCAACTGAAACCTTGGACCATCTAATTTGCAAATGTCCGGCCCTAGCAAGAGCAAGAATAAAATACCTAGGCGCTCCGGTTCTGGCATCGCTAGAAGATGCCTCCAGGAAGAAGCCAGGCGAACTACTTGCCTTCGCGAGAAACACCTCGATCCTTAATGATTTCGAAAACCGCGTCCACTCAGAAAAATTTTTCGGACAGCTAAGGGCTATATTGGCCTATGCGTGGCCCCGTGAGGGCCTTCCGACCTAACCTAACCTATTCCAGTATCCAGACAGTTTTTAGTCGACTTTCTGATAAGGATCATTTAGTGGTTCTTGGGGATTTTAATATCCCAGGTCCTCAAATAATTCCACAAACACTCTTTTTACCACCTCACAGCATGACTTTATTTCTGGCTTGTTCGACATTTTGCTGTCTCAAGTCAACAATGTACGAAATTCCCTAGAGCGCTTGCTTGATCTCGGTTTTGTCTCAGATACGGCAAGAGTCAGTTTAGCCAGGGTGGCGCCGCTGAAGCTTCCCGAAGATCCCTATCATCCTACTTTCGATGTGACCCTCGACATTAGGACTGACTTACAGTATATATCTGATTTTCCAGCCAAGAAAGTCCTTTGTTTTCGCAAGACGAACTTCGAACGGCTGAATAACTTTATATTAGATTTTAATACATGTGCACTGACATGTCAGAAGAAATTCCTTTTTTACTGAATGTGTTCCGTTATACTATCCATCAACAGCTTCTCTGACCTCCTTTGCTTGGTCAGTTATCCGCTGCTCATTCTTTTGCTCTCCAGATCCCACTCTGCATTCTTCCTGTTTGCGCTGCCCTTCTTCTTGGCGTTGCTCCTTTCTCCCCTCCACCTCGTATGCTTGATCTGTGATGCACTCCTTTCCCTCCTCCAAGTCGACCTCCTCGAGTTGGTCCATATCCATTTTCCCAACGGCAGACCTCATGTACACCTCGGTCTCTTTACCTTCCAGTGCGATCCATGGGTCTCGAATTGCCTGGCCTGTCTCTTCCAGTTGGTTCGCCGCTTCTACAGCAATCGATGGCTTTGGTGGCAGTTTTAAGCTGCCCCATACCGTCGGATCCCATGCAGGTCTCTGGGCTGAGCCTCTGCTGTGTTCGTGCGAGATTTTCTGTTTCGATCATCTCGACTATCTCCGTCAGAGAAACTCGGGAAGCGTTTTAAATCCTGATCTTCTCGTAAATAATTTTATTTCACTTCTTGAGTTCAAATATACCAGGTCTAATTTTTCTTTGCATGTATACTTCGTGAAGCTCATCATTAGGCTCATAATGTATGTTCTTGCCGATTCCGCCTCTTCTTGTTTTCGCTGGGCGATTTGCTCCTTGAGTTGTTTTTGATAACTTCGCGGTAAGACGTAATCCACTAGCTCTTCTGTAAGCATTGCCCAGCTTTCAATTTTGCTTGGCGTGCAGTTCCACCAATCGATCGCGGCATCTTCTAAAATGAATGGCATCGTTTCGACCAGTTGGTCATGTCGGATTCCATATCCCTTCGCCCAATTTTCCATTTTCCTTATAAACTCAAGTGGATTGGTTGTCCCATGGTACCATATTCCCCAGCTTCGTATCCGGTCCAGGATCTCCACGTTTATCTTTCCTTACATCTTCGTGTACGTTCGCTCTGCTTCAGTCTCACTCCGACAATCTTTCGTTGACCGCATCCATGTGTTCGTTGGGCAACTCCATATCACCTTCATCCACTTCGTCCGCTTACGCCTGTCTCGGGCGCCACTGCACATTGGGCAAAATGCCCACATTTTTGGAAAAAACTAAAATAATAAAGTTAGGAAGCTGAAACTTGGCGTACATTATATTTATAGGCCGGTAATTAAAAATAAAATGTTTGACGACTTTGGTCACGCCTACTCTTACCGACCAAATAAGGCAACATGGCGTATACGTAATTTTAAAGTTTGTAAAGTCTGCAGAGAAGCCTATTGATAACAAAATTGTGTAATTAAGAAACAATATGACAAAATATAATATTTTTTTCAAATTATTAACATATTTATTAATATTTTCCGTGCGGATGTTTCTCCATGCTTCAAGTAATTGTAAATTGCTAAAGACAAAAGCACCTGCAAACACATTCAATTTTTGCAAAAATGCGCAAAAATGCGCAAATGAAAATCATACCCTCTAAAACTGTATAATTTTATTTAAAACGCAACATATTTCATTTTTGGCGCAAATTCGCGCCGTGTAAGTTCTATTCCATAAAAGACGAGCACACGGGTTTAGTTATGAACATAAAATCGGTCTACAACACAAGACACACTTAAAGCAATTAACATATAATAAACAATTCTAACATACAATTTATATTAAACATACCTGGATCTAGATTTTCCATTAAAAATAATAATTATAAGTTTTTATTTCCAATAGTTATAGACGTTTAAACCTAGCGAAATTTCTAATTGTTCCACATGTAAACAAAGCGCTAAACACAAGTTTGACTTTGACGCCCTGGTACAAAACCAGGGTTGAAACTATACAACTTTAATTTACCGCATAAATGATCTTAGGGTATCTACTTACAAAATACAAAATCAAAACACGAAAAGCTTTCCATGAAAATTTTGGGTTTTTTCCAAAAAATCGGGCATTTTGCCCAATGTGCACTGTGACGATCTGTCATTGCTCGGGTGGCTCAGGGATGACCAGGATTCGTCTCAGGAATTTATATTTGGTTTAGGTGTGGTTGCTGTAAGATATTCCGACCCGGTCCCAGATTAGAACGCTAGCTAATACGGTACAAATTATCTTTATGTTTATTGACTTAATAGGTACAGATTAATGATAGTTTCATTTCTCGTCGCCTGGTAACGTCGTGATCCCTTCCATCGGCTCGTTGTGAGGTCCTAAAAACTGGGAAGAGTTTTTAAAGGCCGGTCAGGTCTACTACAAGTGGGAATAGTTTGAGAGGCCGGTCAGGTCTACTAACAAATAAGAAGAGTTTTAGAGGCCGATCAGGTCTACTACAGATAAGAAGAGTTTTAGAGGACGGTCAGGTCTACTAGATATGAGAAGAGTGTTCGAGGCCGGTCAGGTCTACTATATATGAGAAGAGTTTAGAGGCCGATCAGGTCTACTATATAATAAGACGAAATACGCAAAGGCTACTGTGATTAGTTAAATACCACGCTGTTTACCCGTCTCCTATGGCTCTGCTGCACTCCTTACTGCTGATCCTTGGCTGCTAGTCCTTTCCGCTGGTCCTGGTTAGGTGAACCTTTGCCGATCGCCGGCCGAAACTGAATGACCTCTGGAGGGCTGTGGTGCGCCTTATATAGCGGTTTGGAGGAGGCTAGTGTGCCCGCATATCCAAGCGAATTTGACCGCATTAGTGTGGCCGATCTATTTCGAGCCAGTGTGACCCGTCGCGCACGATCATTGGCGCGCGCGCGCATTTATTTCAAATCAAATTCTATTGTTATGTCTTCAATCGTTCCTATTGCTTATTTATGCCTAATATATTATATATGTGCGCGTCTGCGCGTCACATAAGCCTCCTTGGTTTACTAAAGAGTTGAGTCATCTTAAAAACAAAAAATCTAGGCTGTATACTAAATATAAATATACCGGTTCTAACTCTGCCCTATCCCTCTATTTATCGGCTCGGTCAAGATTTACCGTGTTGAACGCGCAGTGTTACCAGAATTGTTTGACTCGTTGTAGGGTCCAGAACTCTCAGGACCCAAAACAGTTTTATAATTTTGTTAACACTAAACGTAAGCCAATTACGAATCCTTCCTAGCTTTCTTTTGAAAATACAACCGTAAATAATGATCAAGCAATTGACGATCTATTTGCGGAGTGTTTTCAAACCACTTACTCAAATTCTACTGACTCAAATCAGCCTTATTTTTACATCATGCACAAACCAAATTTTCTTTTCAGTCCTAGTTTAATCGAAAGCCCTATCCTCTTAGAGCTTCACCGCGTTAAGCCCGTTTATTCGCCAGGTCCCGACGGTATAACTGGCTGTGTTCTCAGGCATTGCGCCGACGACCTTTGCAATCCTTAGAAACCTCCCTTTTTCCCCTTATTTGGAAGGAATCATTTCTTATTCCTCTAAACAAAAAAGATAGCTAATTGGATGGCAGCAACTTTATAGGAATCTCTAAGTTGTCGGCCATTCCAAACTTTTCGAGAAAATCATTACTCCACATTTGCAGCACCTGTGCAGATAAATTATTTCTACATGTCAGCATGGATTTTTAAAGCGTAGATCAACGACAACCAATCTTTTAGAGTTCACTTCCTTCTTAGTTAAGGGCTATCATAAGGGCTTTCAGACAGACGTAATCTATACTGATTTCAGTAAGGCATTAGACTCTGTTAACCATTCTCTTCTTGTTTAAAAACTCGATCTAATGGGATTTCCGGCTGATCTTCTTAGTTGGATCTCAAGTTATCGAATGGCAGAGCGCAAAAGGTCGTCTTTAAAAATTCTTTATCTAATGTCAGGATTTCTTCTGGCGTCCCGCAAGGGAGTCATTTGGGTCCCCTGTTGTTTACATTATTTATCAATGACCTGCCCAAAGTTCTGACTAACTCCAGAGTACTTATGTACGCGGACGAAATAGATTACAAACATATCTCAATAAACTTATTAAACCTAAACGGCTCTAAATGCAAGCTAATGATTTTCCCTCGTGTCGCTCCCAAGCTCGCGACTTACACGCTAAACTGCTATAGTCGATGATTTGGGTGTCCGACTGGATCCTAAACTAGACTTTATCGATCATATTTCGTGCATGGTGAATAAAGCCAGAGGTGTGCTTGGTTTCATTAAATGGTGGTCGAAAGAATTCAATTACCCCTATGTTACAAAATCCCTATATATTTCTTTAGTTCGTCCTATCTTAGAATATGGATCTTGCGTCTGGAGCCCTCAGTATGGGGTTTACAGTAAACGCATTGAGTCAGTTCAGAAGAACTTATTACTTTTCGCTTTACGCGGTTTGAACTGGGATCCAAACCAGAGGTTACCCTCGTACTCTAGTAGACTTCTCATAATTAACTTACTTTCTTTAGCTAACCGTAGAACCATTCTTGGCATTCATCTTTAACCTTATCCACTGTGACGTGAAAAGTGCTGACTTGTTGGGTCAGCTTAACTTTCACGTACCGAGTAGAAATACTAGATCCTATATTCCTTTAGTTTTGCGCCACTGTAGAACGTCTTTTGAATTGCATGAACCCTTTAGAGTCTTATGTGCAAATTATAACTATTGGTACATGATAACATCAAACGTAGAAAGCCTTCCCAAACTAAAAACCTTAATATTAACCCACTTAGTAAGCATGCAGACAAACAATCGCGCCTACTAACACCTAACTCGAATAGGCACTTGCTTGGTGTCAGATGGGCTACTTGAATGTACTGATCGTAGTGCATAAACGTCCAGAAGTATTATTCTTCTTATTTATTTCTTCCTATTTATTTTCAAAGCGAATACACAGAGATGCTTACAATTAACATTAAATCCAATAAAACAATTAAATTCCCGACAAATACATATGTACATATGCAAAAGGAAAATAAATGTTGTCGAAAAAGCACAGCAACATACAACAGGAATTTTATAAAACAATGCATAAAATAGTAAAATGTTAAAATAAAAATATAACCTTTTTTATAAATTTACGATTTTTTTATATTTACGAATATATTCGTCATAATTATTTACCATTTATATGAGGCACTGAATGAGTTCCACTAATGCTTAGCGCCTCAATTAGCAACAAAATTACACAACAACCAAGCGCACTTTGTGACAATTTTAACAGAATCATTGCACAAGTCTTCCAAGTAAACGTTCTGCTTCAGGTACAATATGTTAACATATACACGTAGTCCCTTTACTGGTAGTGATCCCTTGTTTTTATTTCGGAATATATCGTTTTCAATCATGTACTTGCATTTAACATCTGAAAATAATCAAATGAAATTTAAATGATTAGCGCAATATTAAGTTTAATAGAACTTACTTATTAAATTGGATCTTTAAACTATTTTTAAAGTTAATACATACTTAAAAGCCTTTATAATAAAATAATATTGGAAATAAATAAAATTGGAAAAGCAAGTGGGAAAAGTAACAGCAAAAATTACTCCTCCATAAAATTTGGGTGTCCAGTGTGATTGTGAAACCCTCAGTACATTATTTAACACTCAAACATTCTGAATAATGCTGCGAAAAATGTTGTTGATCCTTATAAAAAATTTAAATTCAAGAGAGTTCGGATGAAAAAAAAATTAATGCGTTGGGCCGCCGAGCCCGAACGGCTGTCTATTTCTTCCATGAATTTTTAGTTAAACTTATTTAAGGTAGACAACCCAAAAATATGTTTTTGTATATGTATGTTCCTTTATCACATTCTAAAACAAATTTCGAAATATTCCAAGGCATACTTGAGCAAATGCGATTTTTCATCATTTTTGATGAAAAACACCATGAATAAGATCATCTTGTGTTTCGTTAAAAACTTCCAAAGCACAGGAATTATGCTTGGACTTTTGCATTCTATCATCACTGGGAGATTGCAAAGAGTCAAAAGTGACCACATTTATACTTTTCTGATTTGCTTAAATAGTAAAAAAGCATCATGAAAAGTACGATGGAAAAACATGTCCCGTGCGACATCGATACAAAGTGAATTTAAAAAAAAAGTAAACGATCTTTTTGCTTTAAGACAAAAACATTATTAAGATAAATGATGGCACAACATTTTAAAATTAGACTCATTAAAATATTCCTTTAGGTTTCGCTAAACTTTGACTTTAAACGGTAGGCCGACAAAACGACTTCTATTTTTTGTCCCGTGCGACATCGGTAGTTTTTTGCAATTATCTTGAAAATGAAAAGTTGACCGAACTCAACATTTTCACCAATAATTGAGCTATGGAAGAGTACTAATTTAAACATACTCGCCAAATTTGTGTTGCTTTAATTGTATCTTTTTTTTTTGCTTTAAAAGCGTAAAAGTGTCCCGTGCGACATCATGGAATTGCCCATATGGTCATTTATAATTACATTTGATACATATATTTTTAATTTCTTCACAATTTTAAGAAAATCTTGGTAAAATAACGGTATATTTTGGCACTTTTCCATAGCTGATACCAGAGCTGACATTGGGCTTAAATAAAAGCTAGATCTCTTTGCTTTAATATTTATAAATGATCGCTAATGATTGACCTTAAGTATATCAGTTATATAGCTTTTTCCGCACTTCCTTCCTAAGAAAGTATGTATATCCATTTTGTCACTTCTTTTCATTCCATTCCAAGTCACACATAATTTTCCGCAGTGTACACACGGTGTTTCTTTTTGTCTCTCTTTGAATTCTGACTCCTATGGAAGCGTGGATGGGTAAGAAGCCTTGCGTGAAACCACCTAAATGTATTTGGATCTCTTGCTTTGGACAAGGGTCCGAGAAAGGGCAGCAAGTTCCAACCCAAGGGCGAAGAGTATATCATGTTTGGGTACTCGGTGGCAGCCAAAGGTTATAACAAACCAATCGAAATGGCTGGCAGGGTTGCCAGATGTAATCACGCATGTGTTTGATTAGCAAACATTTTATTTAAATTATTGTAAAATGGTAGGTTTTGGGTTATTTTATTCTTTTAATAATGTTATTTAAACTATTATGTTATTTTTTACTTTTATTTAAAAAAAAGTTAAAAATGTTAAATAAAAGTTGTTCGACAGCTCTACTAAACCCGATTTCAAATTTTCGAATATATCGATGTGGTAGGCATCGAAATTGACGTCAAGTTGTGTGTTTTCAAATGTAAAAAAAAAAATATTTTTGTGGAAGTGCTATGGCACCTCGGAAATATTTTTCAGAGATTTTTCAGCGGTAGTGGTTTCTGTGGCACCCCTGTATATATGTATATATATTTAGCTTTTCTATTAATCCTATAGCACCTTTATGATAAAGTTGTCCGATCCGCCCCATTCCGACTTATATCCTAATAATCAGAAGAAAGTTTTATTTAGATACAAGGTTAACAGAGACTTATTTGCATAAAAATCGTATTTCCCTTGCAGCTTACAATTGGATCATTATTAATGAATCAAATTTGATCAAATGAAAAGAAAAACTTACAGGAATTAAATAAAACATTTATACCTACCAAAAAATTCGATTTTCACGTTTGTCTTTCATACTATATTTACAGTTTTTGTTTTTTTCTTGGACGTTGATGCACTAAGGTCAGTACATTCAGGTGGCACGTATGACACCAAGCGTGCTTCTTCGTGTTAGGTGTTAATGGGTGCAAAAGATGAAAATATACTAAAGGAATACGATGAAGTGTCTACTGGCATGCTGCCAGATTGTTTGCCTGCATGCGTACTAAGAGGGTTCTACATCTGTAGTTATTTTGTAAAAATCGTTATAATTTTCACAAAGGACTCTAATGGGTTCATGCAATTCAAAAGACGTTCTACAGTGGCGCAAAACTAAGGTAATATAGGATCTAGTATTTCTACTCGGTTCGTGAAAATTATGCTGACCCAACAAGTCAGTATTTTGCCCGTCACCGCTGATAAGGTTATAAATGAAGGTAATGCCAAGCATGGTTATATAAAGATGGACAACACATTTTCGAGCAGGAATTTTCCAAAGTGAAAAATTGCCGAAAAACGGTTTTTTGACCATAAATCAAGATTTTGAGCGTGTTGGAAGAATTTTAAAAATGGTTTTGTGTTATATTCGACCTGCTTAACAATCTCTACTAGGTCACTTCAAAAGTTCAAAATCACTGTTACACAGTGTTAGTATCAACAAGACAAGAAATTGAGCGTGCTGCGACAAAAAAATAGCTAGAACTAAACCGGAAGATATGATAAACAAAATTCATTGAAAGGGAAAAGTTAGAAATAAAAGAGGAAGTTAAGAGGATAGATAGAAGGACAGAGAGAAAACTTATTTCTTTGCGGAGACACAGATGTTGTTGTGCTCGCATAATGCCCGCCCTACCTACGATCACCTGCCGCAAGACCACGGCTATGGTGTTCCCTTCTGATCCTTACGACCTTGGAGTTATCATTCGAGTCGGTAAAAACACAGGGATTTAAGAGTTCATGTTTTCATAAGATAATGAGATTTAATATAAATGTACTGATTAAGGCTAACATTACGTTTTAATTCATTTTGGGATAGGTAGGGAAATAGATTATATATATATCATTTTCATAATAAATATAGAATTCGAAATTAATATGTTTAATGGTTGAGGTTTACTTTAGTTTGATTTAATCTTTTAATGCTTTTAAGTAAAATTTTATTTGATTGTAAAGTTTAATTTGAAGTAGGGACAGTTTATTAATTTAGATTCTTTCGATCTTAAATTTAGGTTTAACTTTTAGCATAGAGTAGATTTAATTTAATTTCTTTAGGCTTTTGTCTCTTTCTTCCAAAGACCAACAAAAAAATTGGTTCTATTATCAACACTCACTCATTATGTCCATCGGTGAAAGATCGATCTCCCTCGAAGGTGGCTGAAAATTAATTGCGGTTCTTGAGCTAAACAAAAGCAATAAAGAGACATTTTCTTTATACCCTATTCTTCACATTGAGTAAGGAATAATTGAAAAATCTACTTAAATTTAATTTGGAAATATTTAATAATCATCTGTTTCACAATTTCAAAGGCAGTTCTTTTTATTATTTTTGGCTTCTATTCAAAGCAGACGACGGACGTTGCCTATAGCCACTGGTCGAGACTACCCTTTGGATAAGTTCACTACTGATGGTTAAATTAGCAAGGGCACGAAGGTCATATCAGGGTCAAATAAGACAAACAGCCGAACACTGTCAAACTCCTACGAAAATTCTCCGCAACTGCATATCCGGCCACTGAAGAATGTTGCGCAGCCGCGCTGGTGGCCGATTAAACTGCACTTGAACTCATATCTCCATTCTTCTGCTCGCTTCCTAGCCCGTCATGCCCCGCTTAGGGGGCTAATTTGAGCCGTAATTCTCGAAGATTACTATGCAGAAGAGATGATAGAACAGAGGAGCAGATCCAGCAACTTAATACTGATGAGCATGGGGCAATTGCGTCAAGAACAATCAGAAGATACACGAACCGAACGCAATGAAGCAAGAAGACTCGAACATCGACAATCACGCAGGTCTACAGTCGATAGACGCAGAACAAACAGTTACATCGAGATTTTACATTAGATAGACGCAGAACAAATGACCAACAACGCCTAAAGGTACATCGAACATTTACATTCATTCATGCGTCTTGCATTCCAGTACGAACCCGGTATTGAATATTATGCTCATTCAAAAGTTTTAATAGGTGCTATTCAAATTCCCTATGTTCATCGTTTGGAGCAACAGAACTAGTTTGAAATATTAATGGAAAAGGGTCAACAATACAATTCTACATTCAAAATAACAGGACAAGTTTAACATAAAATGGGCTCATTGCTGCCATTGCCAAACGAACCCCACAAATTTTTACAGATTTCCTTTATGGGCGGCGAGGATTGCAGAAGCGTACTTGCCAATTGCGTGAATGCACCTTGTGACTATAATCACCTTGATTCAGTTTTTGCAAGACGTATCGTCGGCGAGCTAGACCCTCTACTAAAATATAATTGATTGAAGCTAGAATTGAATCAAAAAAATTACATCGAAAATTGAATTGAATCACTCTCTCGTTTCTCTCTTCCAAGTGAACGGACGGGTTTTTTTTCTTGCGCTCTCGTTTTGTGTTAATTTTTGCATTAAAACAACCGGGGTTTTATTTAAATCTTCTACTTTGTGATTAATAAAGTTCCCGTTCACTTCAAGTGCATGCAGCTATTCTGTTTTATGTATTTAATTGTTATTATTTTCACAGTTTAGTTGTGCTGCCGGTGTTTGCTTTGCATTTTTTTCTCTTTGTGCCTTCTCCGTTTAGTTTGCGCCGTCGCGACAGCTAAACGTTAAGCTCGCTCCCACGCTGACCCGTTTACCCGCTCTCTCGTTCTCCCGCTCTCTCGGTGCAGCTGCACACTTATCTCTTCTACCTAAAGGTACAGTGGTAAGTCTTTATGATGTCCTCAATTGTCTGTTTCGCTAAGACCTGTAAAAAGGCAATTACTACTAATGATCTTACAGTCGGCTGCTGGCTGTGCGACAACATTGTGCATGCAAAGTGCATTGGTGTTGTTGCTCGGACGGTGGACGATGTAAGAAGAAACATCGGTCTGCGTTACTGCTGCGAGGCCTGTCGCGAGGTTGAAAAAGAAATGATGTCTTTTATGCGGTTTTAAAGACATATTATCGAGTTTTCGTAAAACTCATAATATGCTCTTGGCGCTGGACACTCAATTTAATAGCCTTAAGCTATTAAATGAGTCTCCTAGGCGCAAAAAAAACCGCAACTGGTCTGCAGCATATAGGCGGATCTCAACAACCAGCGGCGGACTCCCAACAGCAGCCTCTCTCAACACAGCCCTCGACCTCAGAATTCAGTCAAAGAGTTCTGAGATCGAGTGGCAAAAAAGATTCGGCATCCGAATGTGTTGCGGGAGGGACCGCTCCCCCGATGATTTCCGTTTTGTCCCCTGGGGGGTCTCAAATACTGACCCCTCAAAGACCCGTTAATTTACCTGCTCAGGGTATCAGGCCCGGACTACCGGCCGATATCGGCAATGCAGATAATCAGTCTGCAGCGCCGAACGCCCTTGTAGTAATACCACCTACGAAACAGATATTTGTTTCGCGGCTCTCCCCTGCTTAGACATCGGAAGATGTTATTGCCTTTATCCAAGGCAAAACTAGAGCTAAAAAAATACAAATAAAGGTGGAAAAATTCATATTTTCTTATGCTAGGAATATTTCATCTTTTAAAATAAATGTCCCTAATAAACTCTTTGAAACAATATGCTCTACCAAATTCTGGCCAGAATATGTTGTCGTCAAAGAGTTTGAAGCTAAGAAAAAGAAACGGCGGCCCGTAGGAATAAGTCTTCCCAGGCCCGACCAGACCACTGCGCCCTCTACGATATCCACTCCAAAAAACTAATTAACTCCCTCTTTATCTCCTATCAGAATGCAAGAGGCCTACGTAGTAAGCTTCCCAAATTGTATTCAGATAGTCTCTCGTTTGCATCCCAGGTTATTGTGTTCACAGAAACCTGGTTAAAGCCGGAGATTCTGAGCTCCGAAGTTTTCCCAGCTGTGTTCACAATATATCGGCTGGATCGGCCTATCAGACGTGGGGGTGGTGTCCTCATAGCGGTTGACTCCACTCTCGCGTCGGAATTAATAACTTTCGAGCAGTTTTATGTAGAATTCCTCTGTGTAAAGCTAACCATCAATGGTAGCTCTATTTTCATTACCTGTTCTTACATTCCTCCTTTGTCCGAAGTTCCTATTTATTGGAACCATCTTTCCGCTATCCAAACGGTTTTCAACCGACTTTCTAATAAGGATCATTTAGTAGTTCTTGGTGATTTTAATATCCCAGGGGCTATTTGGTCCTCAAATACTTCCTCTAATGTACTTTTCACCTCCACACATCATGATTTTATTGCTGGCTTGCTCGACATTTCGCTGTCTCAAGTCAACCATGTACGAAATTCCCTAGAGCGCTTGCTTAATCTCTGTTTTGTCTCAGATCCGGCAAGAGTCAGTTTAGCCAGGGTGGCGCCGTTGACGCTTCCCGAAGATCCCTATCATCCGACTTTCGACGTGACTCTCGACATTGGGACTGACTTACAGAACATATCTGACTGTCAAGCCATGAAAGTCCATTGTTTTCGCAAAACGGACTTCGAACGGCTGAATAACTTTATTTTAGATTTTAATTGGTCCGATTTATACATGTGCACTGACATGTCGGTAGCCGTGGATATTTTTTACAGTGCCATAAATTCCTTTTTTACTGAATGTGTTCCGTTTACTATCCATCAACATCGTATAAGCCTCGTTGGTTTACTAAAGAGTTGAGTCATCTTAAAAACAAAAAATCTAGGCTGTATACTAAATATAAATGTACCGGTTCTAACTCTGCCCTATCCCTTTATTTATCGGCTCGGTCAAGATTTACCGTGTAGAACGCGCAGTGTTACAAAAATTATTTGACTCGTTGTAGGGTCCAGATCTCTCAGGACCCAAAACAGTTTTATAATTTTGTTAACACTAAACGTAAGCCAATTACGCATCCTTCCTCGCTTTCGTTTGAAAATACAACCGTAAAAAATGATCGGGCTATTGCCGATCTGTTTGCGCAGTTTTTTCAAACCACTTACTCAACTTCAACTGACTGTAATCAGACTTATTCCTACATCATGCCCAAATCGAGCTTTATTTTCAGTCCTACTTTAGACGAAAGCACTATTCTTTCAGATCTTCATCGCGTTAAGCCCATTTATTCGCCAGGTCCCGACGGTATACCTGGCTGTGTGCTTAGGTATTGTGCCAACTCCCTGTGCAATCCCCTTCTAAAATTGTTTACCTTGTCCCTAGAAACCTCCCACTTTCCCCTTATTTGGAAGGAATCATTTGATAACAAATTCCTCTCCACAAAAAAGGTAGCAAATCGGTTGCCAGCAACTATAGAGGAATCTCTAAGTTGTCGGCCATTCCAAAACTTTTCGAGAAAAACATTACTCCACATTTTCAGCACCTGTGTAGATAAATTATTTCTCCATGTCAGCATGGATTTTTAAAGCGTAGATCAACGACAACCAATCTTTTAGAGTTCACTTCCTAGTTATCTAATGTTACTTCTGGCGTCCCGCAAGGGAGCCATTTGGGTCCCCTGTTGTTTACATTATTTATCAACGACCTGCCCAAAGTTCTGACTAACTCCAGAGTACTTATGTAAATTATTTTAGATGTCTCGCCCTGGGTTGTCCCGCGCCGCAGTCCGACGGGAAAGGGGTGATGACTTCAGCTCCGCCGTGGCCGGCTTCTCGGTCGGGGAGCGGAGCGGAGATCTTCTCCGCAAGAGGTGCGCAGACGTTTCGCTGCGCAGCTCGGTTCTGAATAAGTTAGTATATGTTGGGAGAACTTTCTCCGTTACTGTCTGCCCTTAAGGCTAGACAACCAATATAAAAAATACAGCGAAGGCTGGAGTAAGTTTCTGGAGCGTGTGCTATTTATTGTACTTGAAATCAAACTGCTTAAAAGCTAACAAAGTAAGAGCTTCATAGCGGCCTCTGCAAATGTGCAGAGCTTTTGCCGGCTATGTGGGAGCTTCCGGTCAAATGCTTGGTCAGCAATTTGGCCGGTGTTGGAGTACGGACGATCAGTCCGGTTAACTCAGTTAACTACTCCCCCCTCAAGATTAAGGCCGCCCTCGGCCGACCCTATTTGGTCGAGGACCTCCTTCAGTTGGGCCGCGGATCTTTTGGCCCTTGTGGCTCGCTGGTAGGTTAGGCCGACACAGATAAGAGCGCAGAAAATTGCTCTCGCAATTAGCGCTATCTGGCTCAGTCGGTATCCGTCGACTTCTTCTTCGAACTTCCTGATTTGCTCCAAATTTACTTCACTCAAGCGGTGAAGATATGGGAGACTCAGGATCTCGTGATTCACAGAGATGTTAAGGACAGGAGAGCTAGCTACTCCTGGTGCCCTTTTCTGGACCATGTTGTGGTTTACAAATACGGTCTCATTGACCATAGCACTCTCAGTAAATGTTATCAAATGCGTGCCTCTAATGTGGATGGTAGTTCCATTATCCACGCGCACGAGTGCTGGTCTATCGTTAATTACGATAATCCCTTCGTCGACATAGGTGATCGGGTGAAGATTGCTCTGTTGCGTATCGCAATGGGCCACTACTCCAGCGTGGAGTTCTCGGGCTCACGAGCTCACCGAAGATAACTGACAGAATGTTGCTCCAGCAGTTCTTCACGGTACGGATTTCTCCATTGCATTCTACCACCATATTGTTCTCTAACCTCAATATTGTATCATTGTGAGCCACTGGGAAGATGGTGATCTTGTTACAGGCCATAACAATCTTGGGAAATTTTATAATAAAATGAAAAACGTTAAGGGATTGTAAACCTTTACGGACGCAACGGACAAAATATTCCTTATGGGGGTGTTGGTGGGCTCCTCGCCCCAAACATTCTCCAAGTCTGCATGGTCCAGGAAGACTGGACTAACTACATTTATTTTTGCAAGTGATATTGTGAGTAAAAGGTTCTGCAGTTCCATGACAATGATCCTATTGCGTGTTAATAACGTTTCGAATAGGTGTCCTGTGTCTACTTGCTTCTGTTTTGAAATTTTTAAAAGCTCATTAACGGTGTCGGTAAGTTCATTAATTCGAACTTGTGTTTTGGTGTTAATTTCGATTTGGCCGTTGTGTGCATCAATAAGTCTCGCTTCGGTGAACTTAATGTTCTCTAAGTCTTCGGCGTCAGGTGTCCCTGCGACAACCTTCAACACAGTTCCCAAGAAGTCAAGGCTCCTTGCCACTCTGTGATGGACGCTCAACGAGTCGAGCATGTCACGAAGGTGAGCGATGTCAATGCTCAGGAGCTTCTTCATATGGGATTCGGGGAACATATCGACCATGCCGTTGGTTTCGTCAATCACTCGCCTATACTCGGAGAGGTTAGCAGAGTGTCTGACGTAGGCATATTCCTCCCATACCAAGACTTGACCGTCGATGACGGGAATATAATTTGCGTGGGTATAATCTGTGACGTGGGCTGATGCCACTGCCAGGAGACAGAGTAGAAGCGTTGTAAACGACCTGTAATATGTGTGGTTGATTAATAAATATTCGGAATGGAGTTGCCCACCACCAATAGACAAATAAGAGGAAGCAAATTAAACTCTAAAAAATTAAGCCGCGTGGCTATGAAGAATGTAAGAAAACTTACGCCAAGTGGCTATAAATGAAATGAATAAAAAGAAAATCCGGGGGAACCGCAACTGGGCTCTGTTCGGGTCACTTGAGGTTGTCTTTGTGGACCACCCTCCCTTTAATTAGGACTGTGGTCCCCAAGTCCGCCTCGATAGTTATCTCCTCGCATAAGGGAGTGAGTTTGTTGCCTAGTCGTCTGTTTGACTTTACTGGGACTTTTCTGGGACTTTTCTCGGTTTCTTGTCACATTTTGGGCATTTTTGATTTCTTCCTGGACATCACTTTGTGGATCGTCCGGATCTGCCCGCATGACCTCGGCCGGTTTCTTGTTAATGACAGAGTGGATGGACTTGTTATATCTGGCTGTGGCCAGCAAGATCAACTCTACCGTGTCATTAATGCCTTTATCGATTTTTAGGCATCTAGCGAGCTCGACCAACGTGCTGTGGAAGCGTTCCACCTGTCCGTTGGAGACGCTATGGAGGGGCGGTGCATTCGAGATGCTGACGCCGAAATGGTTTTCCAGCATGGCCACTATTGTGTGCGATTTCAATGATGGTTCATTGTCCCAGTAGATGGCTTTGGCTCTTGGGGAAACATTCAAAAGTTGAAGCAGTGGTGGTTTTAGATTCTCTATGATTCTAGACTGGATCGGCTGCACCATGGTGAATTTCGAAAATTTGTCCACACAGGTGAGGAAGTATTTCCTATCCGTTGAGAAAATATCGATGTGCAATATTTCTCCAACGTGGCCCGGGATTGGTGTTTTACCGAGCTCCTGTCTCTTTGGATGTCCATCATATTTCGTCGTGGCGCAGGTTTTGGAATTGGCAGCTATCTCGCTCGCCAATTTAGTCATCTTGGGGAAGTAGTACTCGGAGAGTACCTGCTTCACATTCTCTTGGGCCGACCTGTGAGCTCTGTTGTGCTCTGCGGTGAGGATTTCTTTCCTCTCTTCAACCGCGAAAATGTCGGTGAACCTTTTTTTACAATGCCAGAACTTTGTGGCCGGAAATTGTCGGACCACCTCGTCCTGGAATTGTGCCAACGTGTGAAGATCACAGTGGAAGGCATTCACACCATTAGGGATAATGATGTTGGCAAGTTCCTCTAGCAAAGTCTTTTTGCACGAGAAGCTAATCGAGTGACGCTTCTTATTTCCAAATAGTATAAAAGTGCGTTTCCAAGGGGAGCGCGCCTCTTCTAAAATTATTTGGTTCTGGAAGCAATTTACGGGTTTGTCCTTAGACTCAATTGTGTATGTGAGCGAAAGCTCACTGTGCACCGTGGCCGCGCACGACTCAGGTTCCTGGTTTTCAACAACGTTGAGTTGTTGCCTCGAGAGGGCATCTGCAACGAGATTATTTTTTCCGGGCTTGTAAAAAATTCTTGCGCCGGACTCATCGATGCGTGCTTTCCACCTCTTGATCTTGGCGTTCGGATTGGATTCCGATACCGCAAACGTCAAAGGTTGGTGGTCGGTAAAGATGTTTATTTCTTTGACCGCATAAAGGTAGTATCGCAATTTGGCTAGTGCCCAGACTATGGCTAATAGCTCTCTTTCATTGGTAGCGTAGTTAACCTCTCTGTCACACAATGTCCTAGAGATCATTGTAATGGGGCGTCCCTCTTGGGAGAGCACTGCGCCAATGCCGTAGGCCGAAGCGTCTGTCGTTAGATCAAACGCTTTTTTGTAAACAGGGTATCTAAGTATGACGTCCTCAGACGCCAAAATGTTGCGAAGTTTCTCGAAGGCACGTTGCTGCGCTTCGGAAAATTCCACCTTGATACTCCTGGACCTGTGTCGGCTAACACTCCCGTTCTCGCCCTTCAGTATGTCTGAAATGGGTCTTGCTACTGATGCGAAATCTTTGATGAAGCATCGATAATAGCTGGCTAAGCCCAAGAATGACCTCACCTCAAATACGTTTTTGGGTTCTGGAAATTCCTTTATGGCCTTAACCTTTTCTGGGTCAGTCGCCGCGCCATTGTTGGTGACGATGAACCCTAGGAAGCTCACGCTTTTCTTAAAGAAGCGTGACTTTTCTGCAGATACTCTCATGTTAGCGTCGTACAGGCTCTTCAGAACCCAATCTACGTGCTTGACATGGGCATTTTCGTCTTCTGAGAAGATGATGACGTCATCAACGTAAACGTAGCAGAACTTTCCGACCTGCTCTCGCAGAATATCGTCAATTGTCCTGTGGAAGATGCTTGCAGCATTCCTGAGTCCGAATGGTAATCTTCGGAACTCATACTTCCCTCCTTTT
This sequence comes from Drosophila aff. chauvacae BK-2020, assembly GCA_018903765.1. Lineage (NCBI taxonomy): Eukaryota > Metazoa > Arthropoda > Insecta > Diptera > Drosophilidae > Drosophila > Drosophila aff. chauvacae BK-2020. The sequence continues at coordinate 496,963 of JAEIGO010000057.1, read as the reverse complement.
ACTGAGAATGATGTTTTCTCACGGTCGCGTTCGGCGAGCGTGATTTGGTGATAGCCAGACTTCAGATCGAGTGTTGTGAAGTACTTGGCCTTGCCGAGATTCCCCAATATCATTGAGATATTTGGCATAGGGTATCTGTCTGGTACAGTACTCTCGTTCAGTTTGCGGAAGTCCAGTACCAAACGCATTTTTTTGTTGCCAGCTTCGTCGGTGCCCTTTTTTTCTACTACCCATATTGGGTTATTGTAGGGGGACTTCGAATTTTGGATTATGCCATTTTTCAGCAGCTCTTCAATTTCGCCGTGACGAAGTCAGCTGCTCCCATGGGATATGGGTATAATTTGGCATAAATGGGCTCCTCGTCAGTCGTCCGGATGGTTGCTACCACCGACGTATTGTAAGGAAGAGCCTCATTAGGATTAGCAAAAGCTTTCTTCCTATTGCCGAGCATTTTTAAAAATGCACCCTTAATTAAGGGCGGTGCGTCCGAGCAATCTACGTTGGTAAAATTGACATCGAGGCAAGTGTGAAAGTCAATATGCTCTGTTTCGGAGCCCCATTTGAGGTGGCCGGAAGCTAGGCAAAGCGACGCGCCGGCCTGTTTTAATAGGTCTAGGCCAATGATCGCGTCGAAGGAGGTCAAATCTGGTAGTAAGAAAAAAGTAGCTTTAAGGTTAAAAATAGACACAAAACATTTTTTTGTGATTGTCGTCACACCATGAATCGAATGGATTGCAAATGGGGACTCTACCGGGCGGACGCCTTTCAACCCCTTAAATGGTCGGATGAAATGTTTTGACGCGCCCGTGTCAACCAGCAGTTTCATGTCAATCCCCGCTACTCTTCGTCTGATGACGGGTAGCAGGGACTCTCCCCTAAAAAATTGATGGCATCCGAGTCATACTCCAGGATGGCATCATCGTCGACTTTAACCGCTGCACTGGAGGCTGCGGTGGCATAAGCCTTGTCGGAATCATCCGAGGCCTGGGCCACATGGTTGACCCTTTGCCTTTTAGGCGGGACCGAGCGGCCAGACGCGGCCGGCTTCGATTTTGGGAAAGCCGGGGCGTGGGATGGCTGCATCCTGGACAATGATGGGTCAATGTCCATTGGTTCCGGCGTGTTCTCTCGAGCCATTCGGTCGCTACGTGGAGCGGAGTGCACCTGTGCTCTATGTTGTTTAGTAAAGTGCGGGTTCCTCCCGGCACTTCCCTGCGGCCCGGTTTGTGTGGGGGCCTGCTGGCGCTCCTGCACTTTGGGATATTGCCTGCGATCCCTATTTTCCTGGCTTTGTGCAAACGAAGTTGCGAAGGTATACCGCTCGTGGTTGGATTCCACTTCTTGCGCCAAGGCGAGGGCTGACGGCATGTCTTTTAGCTTTTCCGCGAACAGCACATCTCTGAGGTTGCGCCTGAGTCCCGAGACGAAAACTCTCAAAGCATCATCCCGGAACTTCTCACATAGAATCGCTGCTGCCGACGCTTCGTAGGACATGGTTATCTTGTTGGTCAGCAAGGTGAGTTTTTTCTCGACCTCGTCATAATATTGAAGGAGCGTTAGGCTTCCCTGTCTGAGGGTGCCTAGCTCCTGCTCGATAACATGTATTGGGCGTTTGTCGCTGTATGTGAAATCGAGACGACTTATGATCGCATCGAAATTCAGTACGGTCCCAAAGGACGAAAGAACTGCATCAGCAGGGCCTTTAATTTTGCTCCTGATGATGACCACAGCCTGATAGTGTCGCGAACTATCCTCATATTGTCTAAACATATGGTAAGCGGCATTTGCCGCTTGCCGCCAGGAGACGTATGTCTCCTGGGTCCCCATAAAGTCTGGAAGACATTTAACGGCATCCAATGTTTCGCTACAACTGACCTGTCCAGTGATAACTACTGGTTTGTAAACTTTAATCTGTGGAGTTTCAGCCTGCACCGGGGCAGTCCGTATAGCCGCGACCTGACCGGCAAATTCCTGAATTATATTACGCAATTCAATCTCCCTGCGTTGACTGTCATTGGCCTGATCTTGTAACGCTTTTATGAGAGTCTTAATTTGTTCCGTTTCGAGCGACATTTTATATGCAACAAATGCGTTAACTGGGGTGTTTTTACGTACAGAGTTTTCTGTAGAATCGTCGCCTTCGGACTCTGAGTCGCTAGCGAATGGTTTAGAATTCCTATACTGTCGGAATGAGTTGCTCATGAGGAGCTGAGTATATAAATACTCAAGTCGTATTGCCCATAGGGAGTATTAGTACGGCGAGGGGACGCGGGGGCTGAGTCGGCGTTTAATAACATTGGCCGAGGGCTCGTTGAGCGGAGCCGTAGGTTTGTCCAGCAACGATAAGGTGAGGGGCTTGCGGGGAGTGTGCATCCGCTAAGCCAAACAAATATATAAATGACAAACAAATCGTAACAGCAAAGACAAAGAGATATATAAAAGGCAAAAAATTGCTACAGCAATGCGTGCGCTGCTGTATCGGGTGTCGGGGCAACGATAGGAGGGCCCGAGACGGCTGTGGGGAGAGAATTCAAGTTCAAGTGGAACGACAGTGTCCAGACATATGCAGAAGTGGAACGAAATAATGCACACAATGTAAATTGCAAGTCAATAAATCTCTGCGATAGTGTCAAAGAATAATTTAATCCGCACAGTCAATCAAAATTTAAAATTCCGTGTTTAAATTTCATTACATTAATATAATTTAAATTCACAACACATACACAGGTTAGGATTGTCATGGAAATACAGATTATGGTTTAGTGTAACCCGCACAAATATTTTAAATATTTTTTAAAACTTTATTTAAATGCAGCTGGGGTTTGGAGATAGGCGCTCACTTACATAATCTGTGTGTTTGTGTGTGTTATTGTGGGTTTCCTTAGTTGGGCGCCAATTATTTTAGATGTCTCGCCCTGGGTAGTCCCGCGCCGCAGTCCGACGGGAAAGGGGTGATGACTTCAGCTCCGCTGTGGCCGGCTTCTCGGTCGGGGAGGGGAGCGGAGATCTTCTCCGCAAGAGGTGCGCAGACGTTTCGCTGCGCAGCTCGGTTCTGAATAAGTTAGTATATGTTGGGAGAACTTTCTCCGTTACTGTCTGCCCTTAAGGCTAGACAACCAATATAAAACATACAGCGAAGGCTGGAGTAAGTTTCTGGAGCGTGTGCTCTTTATTGTACTTGAAATCAAACTGCTTAAAAGCTAACAAAGTAAGAGCTTCATAGCGGCCTCTGCAAATGTGCAGAGCTTTTGCCGGCTATGTGGGAGCTTCCGGTCAAATGCTTGGTCAGCAATTTGGCCGGTGCTGGAGTACGGACGATCAGTCCGGTTAACTCAGTTAACTTGTACGCGGACGACGTCAAACTTTGCGTGCAATATAAGGACGCATCCTGCCAGTCTGATTTACAAACAGATCACAATAACTTCCAAACATGGTGCCGCATAAACTTATTGAACCTAAACGGCTCTAAATGCAAGCTAATGATTTTCTCCCGTGTCGCTCCTAAGCTCGCGACTTACACGTTAAACTGCTGCTCTTTGGAAAGAATTAATATAGTCGATGATTTAGGTGTCCGACTGGACCCTAAACTTGACTTTATCGATCATATTTCGTGCATGGTGAATAAAGCCAGAGGTGTGCTTGGTTTCATTAAACGGTGGTCGAAAGAATTCAATGACCCCTATGTTACAAAATCCTTATATATTTCGTTAGTTCGTCCTATCTAAGAATATGGATCTTGCGTCTGGAGCCCTCAGTACGAGTATTGAGGCGTGAACTGGGATCCAAACCAGAGGTTACCCTCGTACTCTAGTAGACTTCTCCTAATTAACTTACCTTCTTTAGCTAACCGTAGAACCATGCTTGGCATTACGTTCATTTTTAACCTTATCCACGGTGACGTGGAAAGTGCTGACTTGCTGGGTCAGCTTAACTTTCTCGTACCGAGTAGAAATACTAGATCCTATATTCCTTTAGTTTTGAGCCAATGTAGAATAAGACTTTTGAATTACATGAACCCTTTAGAGTCTTATGTGCAAATTATAACGATTTGTACATGATAACATCAAACGTAGATAGCCTTCCCCAACTAAAAACCTTAATATTAACCCACTTAGTACGCATGCAGGCTAACAGTCTGGCAGCACGCCAGTAGTCACTTCCTCGTATTCCTTTTCTATACTTTTATTTGTCGCGCCTACTAACACCTAACACGAACAGGCACGTGCTTGGTGTCAGATGGGCCACTTGAATTTACTGATCGTAGTGCATCAACGTCCAATAATGAATTATCTGCGTATTATTATCACTCTAAAACCATGATACAATTAGAAAGGTAGTCCAGTCAGCTCTCGTCGCTCTCTCGTCAGGCACTGAAATCAGTACATGTTTGATTGTTGACAGGGAAGGTTGTGCTTGGACGATTTTGTTAAATTTGAAATCTTTAACCCTTGTGTCAACATGGCATATTGCTCTAATTGCCGCAAGCATGTACTTGGTGTGACATTATTGACAGCACCGCAATGTGAAGAAAAAAGAAAGTTGTGGGAGCAGTCTCTAGGCTGTACCCTGACTGCGAGCTCAATAATAAATTGTTAAGAATAAAACTATAAAAAAACCAAATTCACCTCTTTGATATCTAGTAGGCTAGTTTGAACTACAAGTTCCAGTTAAGGGTTAATAAGCACACTCTATTTGTCAGTTCAGTTCAGTGCCTTTCAGTTCATTCCGGATTTTACTGTCATAGGGACCGGTTGTGTTTGTTTTTGGAGCTCCAGTAAATTTTGTTTGGCAAAATATAAATTTCTATCTGGAAAATTTTTCAAAGAATTCGTCGTTCGACGTTCCCTTCTCTAGGTTCAGCGGATTCAATTATCGCGTGCTCTGCCCTTAGGGCATTTTATTCCCCCCTGCGCGTAAGCGTAGTAGGGGGGTAATTAAGGATGGAGAATTCGGAGATGAGAAAAATAGATGGTGCTGTTCCAGCTGAGATAAGATCTCAGCTCTCTGTTAATCGTTCGGATTTATCAACATTATTTGATTCATTAAATGCTTCGCAAACAGTCTCTGTTGCCAATAGCAATACCATCAACATGGAGATTGATAATGTTGCTGGGGCTACTTTAGGGAAGGCTAATTGGCAATCTCTGCAGCCCAAATGCTTGCCAGTTAAAAGGAGTCTTAACGCTCCGGTTCCGGAAATTGCGGCCAAAAAATTAAATTCATGTGTCAAATTTGATAATTCTCTAAGCCCCAACTCCAGCAGCAGTGTCTTGGAGCTTGAAGAAGATGAGGCCCGTCCGTTCATATTCCCGAAAAAGACTGCCAGGATACAGGTTCGTGACAAGCAAGCTTCAAAAATGGATGTAGAGCCCAGCACTTCAAATCAATTTGCAACATTGTCTGTTGAGGACAGTCATGCCAATATCAATGAAAACGCAGAGCCAATGGCTGCTCCCAAACCTCCCCCAATCTTTATTCCGGGGGTAAGGAATATAGCAGAGATGCTAAATGATGTTCGCAAAATTGTAGAAGCAGGCAGTTTTTCATACAAGTCTTCGGGCGGAGGAAACATAAGACTTTTGCCAAAGGATAGCCTCACTTACAGGAAAATTGTTGCCCATTTAGATAATTGCAAAGTGGCCTTTAGTACTTATCAATTAAAGGAGGAGAGAGCGTTCCGAGTTGTCCTTAAAGGTTTGCATTTTTCTACTCCCACAACCGAGATTGTGGAGGCTGTTGAGAAGCTCGGTCACAAGGTACGAGACATCAAAAATGGTCTTTCAAGGTCAAACAAGTCCCCGATGTCGATATTTTTTGTCAACTTAGAGCCAGCTATTAATAACAAGGATGTATTTAAAATTACCAGACTGTGCCATGCTGTAGTCAAAGTGGAGGAGCCCAGAAAGTTTGACGATGTTGTGCAGTGCTTTCGCTGCCAGGCTTTTGGCCACACAAAAAAATATTGCCGATTGCAGTTTTCTTGCGTGAAGTGTGGGCAAGAGCATGACACTCTTGTATGCAGGAAGGCCAAGGAGGACCCACCCATGTGTGGAAATTGCGGTGAAGAACACACCGCCTCTTATCGGGGTTGCCGAGTTTATCTGGAAGCCAAAAAGCGCTTCGGAGCTAAGCCAAAGGCAGCGGTAGCAACACCTTTCAGTCGTGGTCCGCAGGCAAACTTTTCTCCTAGTTCTGGTGCAAGTCAGAAATTCAGCTATGCTAATATTGTTAGGGGTGGTGACTCTACATTGGAGCAGAGACTAATGAGGAGAATGGAAGAAATGATGAATACCATGTTCATCCAGCTAAAAAATATGATGATGGCCATGTTATCAAGTCAATTGAATACCTTCCAATGTCCATAAACACGCAATTAATAATCTGGAATGCGAATGGCTTGACTAAGAGCAAGCCTGAAGTGGAGCATTTTATCAAAACTAACCAAGTTGATATAATGCTCGTGTCTGAGACTCATTTTACCACCAGAACTCACTTTTCCTTCCCTGGCTATAACATCATAAACGCAAAACATCCTGGCGACAGAGCACGTGGAGGAGCTTCTATTATTATAAAGCGTGGTATACAGTACGAAGAGCTTGAGCCCGTACAGCTTGAGTGGATGCAGTGTGCGCAGATATATCTTCTGACGTCGACTGGCAGGATCACAATTGCCGCTGCGTATTTGCCCCCTCGTTTCACAATAACTCATGCGGATCTAGACCAAGTACTGACGGGCTTGGGACCTTGATTTATACTTGGTGGTGACTTCAATGCCAAACATACTTGGTGGGGCTCCAGAATCGTCAATCCTAAGGGCAGATTACTTTTCAGATGTATAATGGAATTGGGTTGCAGCGTACATTCTACTGGTGAGCCCACCTACTGGCCTACTGATCCAACTAAAATTCCGGACCTCTTAGACTTTGCTATTAGCAAAGGAATCGACCCATTAAATCTTTCCACTGCTGCCTGCTACGACCTCTGTTCGGACCATAGTATGGTCAAATTACTTTTCAATAGCTCGTACTTGAGGAGACCAGCCACTGTAAAGCTTATTAGGCGCAACACAAACATTGGCACATATAAAAGTTGGCTCGAGGAACACGTTGACCCCCAACCGGTAATCCTAACTCCAATGGATATTGATGAAGCGGTGGAAAGCCTTACCCGAAATGTACATATGGCAGCAAGTTTTGCAACCCCAACGGTAGAAGCAACTCGGACGACAAATTATAGAGCTCGTCGAGACAATTTCAACAGAAAGCTACTAGATCTTAAAGGTAAAGCTCTGGAAGCGTATTTGAAGGACCTTGAACCTTGTAGCGCTGAACATAATCTCTGGAATGCAACCAAATATCTCAAGAGACCTGTAAAGAGGGTTGCACCTGTCAAAACAAATACTGGGACTTGGTGCCGGACCGATCAGGAAAAAGCTGATGCCTTCGCAGAACATCTAAGATGCAGCTTTCAGCCCTTTAATTTATGTGATCCGGAAGACCTGGCTGAGACGACGCAGTTCCTAGACATAGCATGTCCCATGGACCTTCCCATATCTGAAATAGACAGTGAAGAAATTCAAGAAGAAATCTGTAATCTGAAGTCGACGAAATCTCCTGGATACGACCGCATAGATGCCTTAGCCTTAAATCACCTCCCATTGAACTGCATAGATAATATAAGATCTATAATGAACCAAAGCCTGAGACTTGGTCACTTTCCATCCCAGTGGAAGTGCGCAGAGGTCATCGTTATTTTAAAACCAGGAAAACCAGAGATTGACCTGACGTCCTACAGGCCAATTAGCCTCTTAACAATCCTGTCTAAAATTCTAGAGAAGCTATTCGCAAGGAGGTTGATGCTTATAATAGAGGAGAAAAACATCATCCCAGACCATCAGTTTGGCTTCAGGAGAGGTCACGGCGCCATCCAGCAATGCCACAGAGTCGTTAGCAAGATTCTGGACTCCTTCGAAAACAAAAAATTCTGTGCTGCAACTTTTTTTGGATGTTAGGCAAGCCTTCGATAGGGTGTGGCATCAGGGACTCCTCTATAAAATCAAACAATGTCTGCCTACGCCATTCTATCTCTTCTTAAAGGCCTATTTAAATAACAGACGTTTCTATGTGAGGTATAATCACGCGGAGTCTCCTATTCAGGATGTGAATGCTGGAGTACCACAAGGTAGTGTCCTAGGACCGATTCTGTATTCAATTTACACAGCTAATATGCCGATTCCAATGGGTACCCATATTATATGTACATATGCTGATGACACATCATTCCTGGTCTCAGCTGATACAATTGCTTTGGCAGCTCATAGACTCCAACAAACTCTGGACAACTTGCAGACGTGGCTACACAGGTGGAACATCGTCATAAACGCTGAGAAATCTACACACGTTACATTCACACTAAGACCAGGCATCTCCCCGGCGGTTTTTATTAATGGAGCAGTCATCCCACAGAAGCCAGCAGCAAAATACTTGGGGTTGACACTTGATGCTAAGCTGTTATGGAGAGAACATATCTCCAGTAAAGTCAAGCTTCTGCGGCAGAAAAGTGGGCAATTGTACTGGTTACTAGGAAGGAGAAGTAAACTATCAATTAATAATAAGCTTCTTATTTACAAGGCCATTATCAAACCAGCATGGACTTATGGCATTGAGATGTGGGGTTCTGCCGCTAAAACAAATATTAAGAAATTGGAAGTTGCAGAAAACAAAATACTCAGACAAATTGTTAATGCGCCTTTTTATGTACGCAACACCACCATTAAGCGTGATTTAAATATGCCTTCGGTCCTAGAAGAAATTGCGAAATCCAGCAGAAGACACCTGGACAAAATGCAGGAACATGTAAACCCACTAGCCACAAGCCTTTTTGAAAACACAGATCAACGAAGACGACTACATAGATGTCACCCACAGGACCTGCCGTTCAGATTCCCATAGACCCATACCTCCCATACATCAACCATTTCCCCAACATCAAACCCGCCAAAATAACACACCTTAATTAACATAATTTGTTAATCAAAGAGTCAATTTTTATCAAACAATTTAATTTATTGCTCCCAGAGGGCAGATGTAAATAAAGGTATATTAAACTAAAAAAAAAAAAAAAAAAAAAAAAAAATTTGGATGCCTGTCAAAATCAAACTGGACTACCTTTCTAATTGTATCATGTCTAAAACAACAATTAGGGGCGAGACAAAGTTCGCCTGGCCCGCTAGTTATTATATAATATTAAACAAATTACTAACGGTTTTTTTTTGAATGAATTAACTTAAAAAAACTGTTTCAATTGTGCCTTAGCGAGCATTAGTCCGGTAGGATTTTGCAATAATACTCGTCGTATTCTTGGGTTCAAGTAAATTCGACAAGTGACTACATCGCTTTCCAACAGACTTTTTCCTTTTCACGGATGAACTCACTCAAAATGTTACTTTCATGTGTATTCAACAAGAATATGATATAATATTGGTAAAAAGTCTTACACGGAACGAGTGATTTGGTCTTGAGTTTTATTTTGAAAAAAAAAAAATCATGAATAATCAATATTTTTGATTTTATTTTCATCAAAAATAATTTTTATTTAAATTATGTATTTTTTTTCCTCAAATGTAATGATTATCTTCGAAGAAATTGAAAAAAATCATAAATGTACTTGATTATATTATTTGAAAAATACAAATAATCATTATTTATGGTCCCTGTTACGTATTGTTTTTGCCATTGTTTTATAATTTTTTTTGTTTGTTATTGGGTCTTTATAGAAGAAGAAACATTTGCCGCATCAGGGTTTAGGGTGACTACCGCCATTTAGAGATTTGCCATATTAGTGTCGCCTTTTCGCCCGAGGTGGCCTTGTGGGCGATTCATTTACCGCACTTTTTGAGATTATAGTTCGAAAATAACGGTTAAAATCTTTCTTGGAGCTACTACTCTTGCACGCAGATGCTATATTTAGATAAAAACCTGGAACCTGTTTTTTCGCAATGATGGCAACTTTAAAGAAAACGGAATAAAGCCATATACATATTTTTAAAATTCCAAAGTTTTCGCTCCCCGCAATTCTAAATTTTTTCCCGTTCAGATCTTCCAAAAATGCCTAATATGACGGGAAAAAGGTAAAAAGGGCAGCCTTGAGCATTCCTTTTTTGACATACATGGACTGCGACTTCTGATTTTTTCAGAAGCAAATGCAAAATCATGTGAAATTAAATTTACTACAGTTTTTTAAACACTGTACACAACGAATCAAAAATTCCTACTATGTGGAACAAAGAAATTCTTTAATGTTTGAATTTAGTTTTATTATAAATAAATTTAATATCTGCCTTTTGGATATATATACCCCTATTATAAAACTTTTGTTTTAAAACACGAATTCATAAACATAAAGACAAGATATTAGTCAATAATCCCATTAAAAACAATTTCGCTGGCAAAAACAATCAAACAAACGTACGAAACAAAAACGAACAAGAAAATGAAAACACAAAGGCATTGGCCATGAACACATTTTTGTTTGCTTGTGCTTGTGTTAAAGCGTAATCCCTATAGTAGGTGGTACTGCCGCCACATGTACATTCGTACCGGTCATCCATTCGGGCGTATGCACCATTGCCTTGAACTTGTCAGTTTGTTGGTCCGACTGAAGCTTTTGCGGCAGGCTCCCAGGGTGTTGCCCCCATCTCGTCTGCTTATCCATTTGATGGCGAAGACCTACCATCAATTTGCAACAGTGCCACTACCCCCATTTGACTCTCACACCAGCTATTATGTTCCCTGATCCAAGCTTTTGCATCCCACCCATTTTGAGTGTAAACACATAATCCATTTAAATTGTTTGTGGTTTTTCTTATTGTTTGTTTCTCCACTTTCTACTGCTTGTGTTTTTTATCTGCCTGTATAATTTCAGTGAAAGCTCAAGGTTTGATTAAATTACATTTTTAAATATACTGGAATTTTAAATATTCACATAACTGTGTTACTTTGTCTTTTAAATAGCGTTTTTATTCCCGTTACCCATAAGGTATAAAAGGGTACTAGTATTATAGCTCAAGAGCTTTATGGACATGTCCGCCTGTTCGTTCGTATAAAGCAAGAGATACTAACGGTTCTATCTGTTCCACGTATATTAAATTGGTTTTAAAATTTAGCAAGGTAGTCGAAAACGTCGTAGTCGAAAACGAAAATATCATTACCTTAGCAATGTAATAATTTTGCTAAAATTGTATGACAAACCTTTTTTTTTTTTTTTTGTAATAGGTTTATTGCAGTGGCTGTTTTTACGCTATTAACTATATCTATTATTATCAAAATCAATTTGTATATAGTGGTTCTTTAAATATGACAAACTACATAAAAATTAGAACACGGATTATTACCAAAGGGTTGTTAGGAATTAAATTGTTCATACATAAAGAACAAAAAGAAATTATTTCAAACTAAAATATATAAAAAACGAATCCCGTTTGGGCGGTTAAAAACGCCCGCTCTTACTGGCCTATATAATATAATATGTAATGTAGAAAAACGTGGACAAAAGTATTTAGACATATTGATCCAAAGAATATTAAAGATATTTATTTATGATAACAGTGCACTATGGGGCCAACGACCTTTTTCTGGCCAAAACCCCAAAAAAGTGCTAAATTAATTTTTTTTTATTGAAATGTATTCATAAAACACTAATCTGTAATGTTAAGTTAAAGAAATTTTAACAGAGCGTGCCACTCTTAAGTTAAAGGCTGTTAAGTCAGCTGTTAATGCAACGAGAAGCTGGCGCTGCACAGTGGCGCATTAGATAGTTTTGGGTTGCAAAAATCATAACTCTTGAACCAGTTGGGATATTTTCATAATTTTTTTTCTTATGAATGGTAGTTTTAGTACCTTTCGATTGAGTGGTCATACTATATGGTGTGAAAAATAGTAGATTTTATACTCGAAAATTAATGTTTTTTTGAGGCAGTTTCCTCAACTTTTATCCAATTCCGAAAAAGACTTTTCGTTTATTTTCTCTGAAAATGCTAATATGGTGCATATTTAATTTTTTAAAAACAAAAAAAGGATACATTTTAAAGAAAAAAAAAATTTTTTTTGTGACAAAATTTTTGACTAATTTTCAATAATTTATGCACTTTTTGTTCGAAATAATCATTAAATTTTACTTTATTTAATATTTTTGAAGAATAATTATTCATTATACATTAATTTCAAATCATAAAGTGTCCTTACAAAGTCAGGAATTGAAAAACAAGCCGCCAATACCCGCCATACAATTTCGTACTGCGCAGCGACTGCGCTCGTACCAGAATTTGCACGAAGCCGCGCGTTTTTTACGCTGAGTTGAAAGTATCTTTTCCTTTGGAAATTCGGGGTGGCAGATTGGGGCAGCCGATCTCTCTTGAATATGAAGAAGAACATGTTCAAGAACAACACCTCATACGCCAAACCCAAAATCCACCAAAAACCCATTTTTGACATTTCATCAAAGTTTAAAAATATGTGAAAATTAGTACTTCCGTAAAACAGGTATGCCAGCATGTGCAATAAACATTATAATTTTATTTTACCTTGGTTTTACCGAGATTTGATGACCCTTTCGATAGAGACCATAACCATGCCGGTCGGTCACATATTTTACCTAAAAATCGACCGCGAAGTCGAATGCAATAAAAAATTTTACGATCCGTTGTCATCAAAAAGTTAATTTTTGCAACCTATATGTATTTTTTGCTCCATAGTGCGGCGTTGCTCCAAAGAAGCTGATTTTTGTTTCCCGCCTCAATCCAGAAGCCTCTGAAATCGATGTAAGGACCAATCTGAGCAACAAGTTGAATGTTTCTAGTACCGAATTTACTGTCACTAAATTCAATTTTAAGCAAAGACTTGATATATCTTTCTGATGTACTATTTCCTATGGTTCTTGATACTTCCTTATGGCCTGAACACGCAATTGTTCATGAATTCGTCAACATGAGTGACCCTCGGGCTCGCGTGCCTCGGTCTCCCTCGGCTAGAACTAAAAAAAAACTAAAAAATTCCGCTATCCTACAATACCAGAATGTTCGCAGCTTACTAGGCAAACTTAGTAAACTACACGACAATAGTGTCTACTTTGATGCCAATTTCATAACCTTTACTGAAACGTGGCTCAACTCCTCCGAATTATTTGGAGGAAACTATCTCGTTTATAGACGTGATCGTCTTATGCGTATCGGCGGTGGTGTTCTTATCGCTGTTAAGTCTGATCTTGTTTCTAACTTGCTTCCGATAACTGACACGGATTGTAATTTAGAGTTTGATGCAGTTCGCATCCATGTTTATGATTATTTTGTTTATGTCTTATGCTCGTACATCCCACCCCGGTCTGACACTGATATATATTTGCAGCATTTAATGCTAATTCAAAATAATCACTCGTCCCTTGGTATTAATGATCTCCTCATTGTTATGGGTGATTTCAACCTGCATTTCCTTTCCCACTGCACCTCACGATCTTATTCATGGCCTTATCGACCTGTCATTGGGACAATTAAATTTTATTAAGAACTGTGGAGACAAAGTCTTAGACTTAATTTTTTCGTCGGAGTCTGTCAATGCTTACGTCTCTAGAATCGATCCTCTCTCCAGCCCTGAAGATGCTTATCATCCCACATTGGATATAATTCTAGAAGCCTCGACTCCACTACTGCCGTGTCCTTTAGCTGAGCCAGCAACTATTCACTGCTAATTTCACTGACACTGATCTCTTATTTATCTTCAATCGATTGGACTTTTCTTGACTCCACTGACGATCCCTTGCTCATGGTTAAACGGTTTTATGACATACTATACTCTGGTTTTGATATGTTTGTTCCATCGTTTCCCTCTCCTGACGTTTCGCATAAGCATCCCTGGTTTTCTCGTCGACTCTCCTATTTAAAAAACGTGAAGTCCAGACTTTTTAAAAAATTCAGAAGAACCGGGCTGCAAGTCGATCGCGCTAGATATTTAATAGCCAGCTCTGATTTTCAGACTCACAACTCAGAATGTTACAAGAACCACCTAAATCGCTGTTAATTCGAAACGAAAATCTCACATTTTTCCGTCCTGTCTTCACCTCCATAATGAATCCGCCTCGAACGAGCACGATATCGCGAACTTATTCGCAAAATTTTTCCGGACTACTTATACATCTATCAGTTTTGACTCAACCTCACAATATCCATACTCTTTTCCGCACTCAGATAGTATTTTTTTGCCCACAATCTGCGAAAACGCTGTTTTCAGCATCTCAAAACACTTAAGCTATCCTTCTCTTCTGGTCCTGATCTTGTTCCTAGCTGTGTCTTGAGATATTGTGCCAGGGCATTATGTAGTCCTTTGTCTAAATTATTTAAGATATTCCTTCAGCTTTCATTTTTTCCCGAAAGTTGGAAGGAATCTTTTATAATTCCCCTTCACAAAAAGGGTAGCAAGTCCAACATTGAAAACTATAGAGGGATTGCAAAACTTAGTGCGATTCCTAAGCTCTTCGAATCGCTAATTACTGCTCAACTTCAGCACCAATGTAGCTCTATAATGTCCCCCTACCAGCATGGTTTCATGAAACACAGGTCAACTTCCACAAACTTTCTGGAGTTTAGTACTGTTATTAGAAACGGGTTTAAAAATAACACCCAAGACTTTGACTGCGTGAATCACCAGCTGCTGCTGAAAAAACTTATACTCTTGGGTTTCCCTGTCTTGTTGACTAATTGGACCGGCACACAGTGGGCGATTTGGCCAATCTAGCGAAAGAAAATGAAAAACTCAAAAATAAAAGATTTAAAAAGAAATAAAATTTTTATCGTAATAATAACTTAAAAAGCCATAAAAAAAATAATTTTTTTTTAATTAAATTTTTTATTTTTCAAAAAAAAAAAAAATGGTATTTCTTAATTTAACAAAATTTTTTTTTTTTTTTTTTGTTTATTATTTATTTTTAAGTAAGTATACAAAAAATTATTCGGAGTCGCTGCTCCAATCAGATCCTGATATTTCGCCCTCTTTTACAAAGCCCAAAAGCAGCATGCCATACTGAAAAAAGGGCGTTTCTGGACCAATTACATGATTTCTGCAATATAAAAAAATATTAGATGACGCACTTTGACGCAGCTAAGTTTGGTCATTTTGAATAGAGGACGATTCATATTTTCAAATGTATACACAATTAGCGCGGACAAGTACGGTCATCAATAGTTCTATTCCACAGAAGTTAACAATTACTCACAAAAAGGGTTATTTAAAGCTTACCACATTCAATCTTCATTTAATAATTCAACACTTACCACAGGTCTCAAAACGTTTTTTTTCTATTACTACATACCTGAATTCTTGTAAAACCAAAAAAAAATCTTCGAAAAGGTTAAAATTTCAATTTTTACAAAGAATTGAAGTACCTCGAAAAAACGCTGGAAATACTTATTATGATTGCAGCGAAAACATATGCTCACTTTGAAAGCTCACAGCTGATCAAATATATCGATTAAAACACCAAAAATAGTATTTTTGTGCTAATTAAATATTTAGTTATCGGCGGAAATTCAAATTTTGGAACATTTCAACAAAAAATTTTTGAATTTCCTGTCGCTAGATCGGCCAAATCGCCCACTGTGCGGCACCTACTTATCCAACCGAACTCAAGATCAACTCAAGAACTCAGACTGCGTCCGCATAACTTCGGGTGTTCCGCAAAGGAGTCGCCTTGGGCCACTTCTGTTTGGCATTTTTATTAAAGACTTGCCTAATGTCGTTCTTAATTCCCAAGTTATGAAGTACGCTGATAACGTCAAACTATGCTTGTCACTGACAAACTCTGACTCTTATATGCTTTCACAATCTGACCTAAACAACGTGCAGTCCTGATGCATTAACAATTTGCTGTTTCTTAACAACTCTAAATGTAAATTTATGTCATTTTTTCGTAAAAACTGTTTCTCTGCAAGTTATTCTATAGGGATGAGTGATCTTGAGCGCATACATTCTGCTACCGATCTTGGAGTTCTTTTTACCCACAATTTGAACTTTTCCGACCACATTGGCATAATTGTTGGAAAAGCTAAAGTTGTTTTTGCCTTGGTCAAGCGTTGGTCTAAGGAGTTTAACGATCCTTACACCACAAAACTTTTTTATGTCTCTCTTGTTCGTCCTATTCTCGAATACTGTTCGTGTGTATGGTCACCTCAATATGCGAAGTATCAAGACCTTATTGAATCGGTTCAGAAACAATTCCTTTTGTTCGCTCTTCGGGGATTGCACTGGGACACACATCGCCGCCTCCCGTCTTACATCGACAGGCTGCGTCTTCTTAGCCTTCACACTCTTAAGGATCGTCGGACCTGCCACGGAGTGATTTTTCTATGTAAATTAATGAATGGTCATGTTTTTTCATCCTATCTTCTAATTCAATTGAATTTCTCAGTTCCTGTTAGACCTTCTCGTCACTTTCGTCCGATTGCTCTCGATTTTTGTAAAACAAACTTCTAGTTGCATGACCCTTGTCGTGTCTTATGTTCTTTTTATAATGAGCTATACTTTTTGTTATATGTTTAATTGTCTTTAGATTTAAATTCACAAACTGTATTAAGACACCTGTCCTTGCCTCTGCCCACATGATGTGAGTCGGAGCACATCTTTAAAAAACACTCCCTACTTCGGCTGAGGTAATAAAAAAAAAATATTAAAAATGCCTACCCCGATCTTCGCACGCTCAGGCACCGCTGTCCGAGCTGTTAAGAAATGTAAAGAAGAACGACCAACGACAAATCCTCTGGTCTACATAACTCATATCAGCCTTCGAGAGTTGCAAGCAGAGCATAGCAGACGCAACGCTCTTATCATTTCCTGCACCGAAATCTGACCTACAACTTGTTTGTGACGCATCGGACCTCGCAATCGTTGCAGTTCTGGAACAACGCACAAGTCATGACTGGCAACCTCAAGGATTTTTCTCCAAGAAGCTCAGCAACACTGAGAGAAATTACTCCACGTACGACCGTGAGCTACTTGCCATATACGAAGCAATCAAATATTTCAGACACCTCGTCGATGAACGCATTTTTGTGATCAAGACTGATCACAAGCCATTGGTTTACGCATTCAAACAGCGGCCTGAAAAAGCATCACCTCGACAGGTGCGGTATCTAAATTATATTATGCAATTCTCGATGACCATCCTTCACATATAAAAGGACCAGAAAATATAGTCGCAGAAGCTTTTTCGAGGCTTTGCACTATCACGATGCCCACAGCAATCACCGCGGCGCAGCTCGAGGAAGAGCAAGCCTCGGATTCTAAATTGACACGCATCTTGCAAGAAACTACTTCTTTAAAGCTCAAGAAAGTTTGTTTCGGTGGAGAAAGTTCGATATACTGGGACGTATCCACACAAAATCTCCGTCCTTTTGTACCGCAATCACTTCACAAACAGGCTTTCTCATATATCCACAATCAATCTCATCCTAGTGGGCGAGCAACTGCCCGTTAAATCAGACAGAAGTTTGTCTGGCCTTCGATGAACAAAGATGTGCTCAAATGCTGTAGGTTTTCTCTCCCATGCCAGCGCTCCAAAATTCACAACCATAATCACCTTCAGCCTTAGAAGATCGCTGTGCCAAATGGAAGATTCGACCACGTCCACCTGGATATAGTTGCCATGCCTTTACAACAAAACAACCGCTATTGTCTTATCATGATTGACCGTTTCTCGCGATGGCCAGAAGCAGTACCACTCACTAATATCACGGCCGATACTATAGCCATGGCGTTCTGGACACACTGGATATCACGTTTTAGATCACCCAAAACAATCACTACTGATCACTGCACGCAGTTTGAATCTGCAGTTTTCAAACAACTAGCCAACCTTATCGGAAGCAAGCATATTCACACTCATTCAGACTTATAGAGAGGTGGCCAAGATCCTTCAAATCGTCCTTGATGTGCAGCAGTGGGACGCCGTGGCCTCAACTATTACGAACTGTGCTACTTAGCCTTCGTACCTGCTTTAAGGAAGACATTAAATCATCTGCAGCTGAAATGTTATATGGAGTACCAATTCGACTGCCAAACGAATTCTTCGCCAACATGGATGAAACTGTAGATCCTACGACATTCCTGAGCAGTTTTCGAGAGCACATGCAGAAAATTCGTCCAACTCCCACAGCGCACCATATTAAAGAAAAAATGTTCCTACTGAAGGGAATTGACAAATGCATAGACGCTGTAAAGCAACGTCTGGAGCCTCCCTACACCGGACCGTACGAAATCATCAAACGCGACAACGACCGAGTTTTCACCATACGAATCGACGGGAAGGACTCAGCAGTATCAGTCGACCACCTCAAGCCTGTTTTCCTAGTCAAGAACGACAAGTTGTTCGACTCGGAGGAATCCAACCCCACTCCTCAAAGGACTTACGAAAAACGGCGTAAGGTAACATTCGCGAACCAAGGATCGTGACGGATTTACTGGAAGGGGAGTACTGTGGCGACACCGATATATCGGTAGCGTCACCTACAATAATACTAGATAAAATCGATACGGTAACTCTAGATAATGAAGCGTTATTCTCTGTATATAACTTGATACGGGCTCATTGTGTGTGCCTTATTATAATAAAGTATTATAATCAAATATATAAGCAAACGAAGTAAATGGCGAAACTAACACCGCCATATATTCTGTTTTGTCCCCTGGGTGTTGCAAATAACGAAACCGCAGAGTCCAGAAAACGTGTCCTCTCAGGGTGTCAGGTCTGGATTACCGGCCGATATTGGTAATGCAGATAATCTGCATTGCCGAAAACCCTTATAATAGTACCACCAAAGAAGCAGATTTTTGTTTCGCGGCTTTTCCCTCGGACATTGAAAGATGTACTAGCTCTTATGCAAGTCAGAACTAAAGCCGATCAAATAAAAATTAAGGAAAAGTTGAAATTTTATTTTCAAGCAAACTCATTGACACTGAAAGGATCCAAATAAAAAGACCTTCATTTGCTAAGTTGATATTTCAAACTGAATTATATTTCCCAGCTTAGTCCTAGCTTAGGTAGCTAACATGAAATTTACGTATTCTAATCTTATCTTTAACTAGAACAACGCAGTGGCCATATGTTCCCCAGATGTGGGAAAGGGTCTTAAGTGCAGGAATTTTCCCCTGCACGATATTCCTTATCTTTGAGGAAATGCTACGTGACCGCTTGCATCTTAATTTCAGGGATGAAAACCACGCAGGAGTTCGTGGTATATTCCCAGATATCTATAACCTAACGCCTGAGAAAATTCTCAAGCATCTGCAGCTGAGTAACCCCGACCTCCCCTCCTCTGATTGGCGAGTTGCCAGGGTTGAGGAGGACGTTGGTCCGAGGCGCCAGGTTGTTCTACTCTCAATGAGGGGACAGTCGAGGCGCTGAAGAAAAACGGGGGGGCGCTCAGGTACGTCTTCGGGTGCGTAGCCGTCCGCATTTGCAAGGCAGACGCTAAGCCGGGCCTTAAAGAGGAGGACCTCGATATAGAGGGACCTCGCATCGAGGAGGCGCCCGAAGGATTTTCCGACGAGGAGGACATCCTGGAGGGGTACGTCTCCGAGGAGAGCGAGCTTGCGAGGGGCTTGCGTGGCGTCGGGATATCTGAGGAGGAGGACGAGTTAGACTAGCCGACCTCGGACGCCGACATCACAGTGGTGGAGGTCAAGATCAAGCAGCAGAATGTCGTTGACGCTCTTGCAGATCAACTTCCACAGCAGTAAAGCAGCTTCCGCATCACAAGGAGAATCCTCAGGCTTAAGTGGATGGACCGGCTCTTTTGAGTCGGCCATCACCGCCTTAACCTAACCTCACCATAACCTAACGCACAAAACGTTGTTTATTTGTAGATATAGGCAGACAAATGTTTGGCAATACATTGCTGCAGCAATGAGCGGTTGAACCCACGGCCCGCGCTGGTGCTCCGGTTAAAAAACTCGCGTTGTGGCAGTGCCCCTAGGGTAAGAAGTGGATGCGGCGGTCAGGATGCAGTGAGAGCGTAGTCCAGACTCACCTGTCGAGGCACGGCTCCTGCGGCCTGTGGAAGCCATCTCTGTGCCCCACCGATCCGGGGAGGCAGATGTCGCCAAGGGGTAAGAGGAGATAGTTCTTTCCCAAACTTTCTCTTTGTCATCTCTTCCGCCTTCGCACTCTCTCTTCTGGTCAAATGTGGACGCCCCCACATATCGTGCCGGTCACGCCAGCAGTTCGCACGATCAGCTACTGAGCAGTGTTGTACAACGAGCGTACTGCACGAATCTGGCAGCGCTGCGGCGGCGCACAATAGCGCCACCCGGTGCGGAAATAAACCTCGTGCCGTGACGGAAGCTGCTTGCTACGAGCTTCAGCAAAACGATTGCGGCAAAAGAGTAGCACACCCTACCGGGCTGCTACTCGAGATCCTTAGCAAGGAGTCTGAATCAATCTGCGCTTCGCCTCGACCGAGGTGCGCTCGCGGAGCCGAAGGGTGAAAAAGATCATGGATCGGACCGACTGCCATCCCCACCGCCATGGCGGATCACCAAAAATTGGGGCTCTGGCGACCGAGGCGGGGTGGATGAACATTTTAGTTTTGCTGCCGGTCATTTCCACGATTTTGTCTAAATCCGAGTCCGATTGATTCGACCCTAGCAATTTAAACAAAATAAAATATATACCCTTACAAATATTTCGGCACGGGTATTTTAATAATTTTAATAATTTACCCCACAAATTCAAATAAATATATTTATAAATCGTCCAAAATATACAACTAAAATATAAATTACAGTCCACAGCTCTAAGGCTCAGTATTCAGCAAATAAAGTTGTCACGCAGCGCAAAAATGTTTATTCTTTTGAAGTGTGACCGCTCTTTCTACTCGTTGCTCGACATCTTTTGAGAGCCAATGATGCAGTCATACTTTGTTGACAACCGGCAAAATTTGAAACATCACACACATTCATCTTTTTATGATTTGTTTTAGATTATTAATTGTCCCAAAGCTATTGACATGCGTTCCGGCGGCTGCGCATGCCTTGGACTGCTCATATTACTTGTCTAAGGAACTCGGATGATTGTATAAATTAATAAGTCTTTATGTTAGTTTTATAATCATTTATTATTCTACTCCCCCGTTAGGGTGAGAGATTAATATTCGGTTGTTACAATAAGTACAGAGCGTAAGCCCTGGAGTACAATTATTTACTGAACTTAAGTTTACGATCTAATGCAACTCCAGGCCTCTGGTTAGTTGCAGCGCGGGATCAGCGGTCTTTTCAATGCGCGTGCAGGCCACCGGATATGGCCCGCAACTCGGCAGTTTCACTCCGTGAAAACTGCTGGTGTTAACTCCTCCCTCCTTTAAAAGGTCGCCGTCTCGGGGACCCGCTGGCTCTGCATCAGTGCTGGCTCCTGGCTCGGCGTGGCTTCTGGCCCGTAAGAGGTGGTAGCGAATCCCAATGGTACAGCACAATAGGAGGGCAGCAAGTAAGGCGAAGGAGTTGCTGAGGAGGGACCCCATGGTAAGTTTTTCTCAAAGGGCCCCAAATGTGGTGGAGGTTCCTCAGACTCAGCTCGTGGAGGAGTGGAAGGCTTAATCGGTTCAGATGAGCCGTGACGTTTTCAACAGCCATGGCCGACACAGCCGGTTTCTTCTTTGAATTTCCCAGCTGATTGATGAACCAAGTACCATTCAGAGCTACCTTGCTGGAGTAGGTTACTAGGTAGGTGCCGGATACCCTTTGCTCTCGTCCTTGGTCGTCGGTTATGGTTACATTGGCGTCGTTCACGATGAGAGTGCCGTGATCCACAATCGTCACTGGGTCCAGATGACCCGGGAGTGTGGAGCAGTGCGCAACAGCCCCGGAAACTATCTGTTGGGCGCAGGTGCCATTTTGAAGTTCCCTGCAGAAGGTGGCGCCGACCGTCGTCTTGCAGTGCCCGATATTGAGGTTTCGGGTTTTGCATTCGGCCACTAAGTCTCCGTCTTCGAAGTTTAAGATCTTGTTGCTGCGCTGGACCGGAAAGACAGTAATTTTCTTACATATAACCTTAGGGCTAGGAAATTGAATTAAAAAATGTAAAATTTCAAAATTTTGAAAAACGCTTACGCTAGATACTTCTAGTAATTCTATTAAACTAACGTCAATAAGCTGTCTGTCCCTTAATTCGCCAATATCGGTTTCGTCCAAAATTGCCGGACTTACAATGTTTAATTAAGCCCATAAGAATATTTTCTAAATCTGTAATAACAATTCTATTTTTTGCCAAAATGATTTCCAGGAGGTGGGTCTCTCTATTTGTTTCAGTTTTTTGAATTTGGTTTAATGAATTAGCGATTTCATTCAAGCGTGTTTGAAATTTGATATTTAATTCCGTTTGACCCTCTTCGGTTCTTTCTAATTGTTCCTGATTGAATTTAATCTTTTCCCAGTCATTGAAGTCGGGGGTGCCGGCGATGACCTTTAATGCCGTCCCGATCAAATTTAGACTCCTAGCCGCCCTATGGTGGAATCTTAAGGTGGCTACTAATTTGCGAATGTGTGTTAAGTCCGTCATTATTACCGGAGTCCTGTGGTCGTCGGTGAACGTCTTTGTCATCGTCTCTGTCTGGTCGGCGTAGTCTTCGTACGTTGTCATGTTCGTCGAGTGTTGTAAGTATCCGTATGATTCCCAGATGAGAATTTCATTGTCTTCTATTGGGATGTAGTCTGCGTTCGTATAGTCGTTAAGTCTTACCGTCGCGTCCGTCCTAACAGTCGTTAGTATAAGAACTAAAATGTAGTATCGTAACCTAGAAGAATATACAAAATGGAAATCGGGGTCAAGGATCTTGCGAAGATGTTTATCGTAGATTGTCCTTGTGGACCACCCTCCCCTTTATTAGAACCGTGGTCCCCAGGTCTGCCTCTATGGTTTCCTCCGAGCATAGTGGGGAAAGCTTGTTTCCTAGGCGTTTGTTTACCTTTAAGAACACCTTTTCGCCAACTTGATAGTCCTTATACATTGGTCCTATCTCTTTATTCACTTGGCCAAGAGTCTTCTCCTGGGCCCGTTTGATTCTTTTGCTAATCATCCCTTCGAATTCCTTAGACTTCGAGTGGATAATTTCAATCGGTTTTTCGTTAGTAACCGAGTGAATTGAATTGTTGTACCTGTTAGTTGCCAACAGAATCAATTCGGTCGTGTCGTTCAGGTTGGTCTCGAGTTTCAAGCATCTGGCAATTTCTGCCAGGGTACTATGAAACCTCTCTACTTGACCGTTTGAGGTGCTATGTAGAGGCGGGGCGTTGGAAATGGTTATATCAAAGTGGTTTAGCAGGATCGTTTTGATGGTTTCCGAATTTAACGATCTTTCATTATCGCAGTAAATTGTTTTTATCTTCGGAAAGAAATTTACTATGTGCAATAATGGGGATTTTACGTCCACAATAGCCCTCGATGCGATGGCTTGCACTTTGGCGAATTTTGAAAATTTGTCAATGCAGGTGAGAAACAGGGTTCCATCCGTTGAAAAAATGTCAACGTGGAGGATTTCCCCCACAAAGGAGGGTATCGGTGTTTCCGCTACCTCTTGCTTGGATGGGTGACGTTTGTATTTCGCCATTGCACAGGTCTTGCAATTTGAAGTTGCTTCTGTTGCCAGCCGAAGCATCTTAGGGAAAAAGTAGTCCCTCAAGATTTGTTTTACGTTTTCCTGTGCGGCTCGGTGGGCCCTGTTATGTTCTGCTATAACGATTTCTCGATGTTCGGTTGCATCGGTAATGTCTTGGATAAAGCTCGTATGTTTTCGTATGTTCGTATGTTTGAAAGAAGTGCCTGGGAACAGTTCAACTAGTCGGTGTTGGATAAATGCCAAGATCGGTAAGGAGCAATATATTGCGTTCACTACCTCGGCATTTACTACATCTTGTAGAGCATTAAGAAGATTTTCCCGATTCTTATTATGTGTCTCACCTTGCTTTTAAACAAGATGAATGTGTCCACCGAGAAGCTGTTTCCTTCTTCAATTACTATTTGGTTCCTAAAACAGTTTACCGGGTTTTCTGTTGAGTCGATGGTGTACGTCAGTGATTGTTCGCTGTGTATGGTCGCTACGTCCGACCGTACATCTTGTTCGTTTTCGAGGGCATTTATGTTTTGGCGAGACAAAGCGTCTGCCACAAGATTTTCCTTCCCCGGTTTGTAGACCAACTTAGCGCCATGGTCGTCGATAATTCCCTTCCAGCGTGTAAGTTTCGCGTTAGGGTTTTTGTCCGAGACGGCAAAGGTAAGTGGCTGGTGATCGGTAAAGATCTGCAAGCCTTTTACGCCGTACAGGTAGTTCCGGAGGTTTTTTAATGCCCAAACTATGGCGAGGAGCTCTCGCTCGTTGGTTGCATACTTTTTTTCATTATCCCGCAAAGCGCGTGATATCATTGTGATTGGGCGACCATCTTGGGATAGTACCGCTCCCAAACCAAAGCCTGAAGCATCCGTTGTCAAATCGAATGGTTTCTTAAAGTCTGGGTAAGAAAGCAAAACGTCTTCTGATGCCAAGATTTCTCTCAACCTGTCGAACGCTTCTTTCTGTTCCTTAGTCATATCGATGTCAATCTTTCTTGACTGATATTTGCTTGCTTTTCCGTTTTCGCCTTTTAGGATGCTCGTTAAAGGCCTTGCGATTTTCGCAAAGTCTTTTATAAAGCACCTATAGTAGCTTGCTAGGCCCAGAAATGATCTGAGTTCGAAAAGCGTTTTTGGTAGGGGGATTTGTTTTATGGCCTTTACCTTTTCAGATGAAGTTCGCAATCCCCCTTGCGACACAATAAACCCCAAGTATTCAACGCTCTTTTTAAAGAACTTTGATTTTTCTTGAGATACTCTCGTGCCTGCTTCCAAGAGTTTTGTTAAAACCCAATCCACGTCTTTAACGTGTTCTTCTTTTGTTTTTGAGAAGATTATGACGTCATCGACGTAAACGTAGCATATTTTCGAGATTCCGTCTCGTAGGACATCGTCGATGGCCCTTTGGAAAATGCTTGGGGCGTTTTTAAGCCCAAATGGCAATCTACAGAACTCGTATTTGCCGTTGTTTATAGAGTTGTTTTTCTGCCAGCTCTATTTGGTGAAAGCCTGACTTAAGGTCGAGTGTCGTATAAAATTTAGACTCGCCCATGTTTGACAATATTGTCGAAATTGTCGGTATAGGGTATTTATCGTCGACTGTCCTCTGATTTAGTTTCCTAAAATCGATAACTAGTCGCTTCTTTTTTACCCCATTTTGATCTGTCCCTTTTTTATCTACAACCCAAGTCGGGTTGTTGTAGGGAGATTTGGATGGCCTTATCACGCCGTCCGCAAGAAGTTGTTTAACCTCTGCATTGACGAATTCGGTCACACCCATGGGATGCGGGTATGATTTAGAATATACCGGCTCCCCGTCAGTTTTTATCGTGGCGATCGTGTTTATATTAAATGGTAGGGCTTCGTCTGGGTCAGCGAAGGCCCTATGATTTTTAAGAATCATCCTATCGAATGAGTTCTTAATTGCAGGAGGGACGTCTTCATCATCAATTTTGATGAAGTTAACGTTTTCTGCTCTAGTGAACTGGATCTTTTCAGCTCCGTTACTAGTATTTATTATATTTCCAGTAAAATCGAGTTTCGCATTTACTTGTTTAAGCAAGTCGAGCCCGATAATGCCTTCAAATTCCTTAAGACTGTTTAAAATAAAAAAGGGTGTTTTTATGTTAAACACCGAAACGAAACATTTTTTTTCGATTTTGGTAAAGCCATGAATCGACCTTACCGTGAAAGGATTTTCCGCTGCCACGACGCCTTTCAGCCCCGGGAGTGGAGAAATATAGTTTTTGGATGTGCCGGTATCGAGTAATAATTTTATTTCTTTACCGGCTACCGTAGGGAAGCAGGGACTTTACCCTAAAAAATTGCAGGAGTCTTCTGCATCCAGCTCATCCTCTATTTCGGTGGCGTTCGTTTGGGCAAGGGAGTCATAATCGTCTTCGTCGGAGTTTTCTTCCGGCAAAAAATTGATTTTCTGTCGAGACCGTGTCGACTGCCCTCTTTGCCACTTTGTGGATTGCTTGAACCGGGAGGAGCTCTCGACCTCCATTGGCTCTGGTGCCGGTTGGCTTTGGCCATTCCCTGCGCTATTGTGTGGCCTTTGTTTAAAGGAACCACCGTGGTTGTTTGCTCCTCTTGGAGTTCTGACAAAATGAGGGTTTTTTCTGTAGAAAATAGAGGCCCTGTATATTTTCCATATGTTACAATGCACGCTTGTATTAGTAAGAGATCATAACATAGATTTGTCCCTCTCTAACATGTATAACCATTTTTGTCATTCTTTCATATTCTCTATTCAGTCGCAAATAAAATTCCGCAGCGAACACACGGTGTTTTTCTTTCTTGGCTCTTTTCGAATTCTGCCGCTCAATAGGTTATGGGCCCAGGCATTGGTGAATTCAAGAAAGTTTTGGTTAAGCGGTGTGTGACTCAAGATCAAGAACAATGAGTGCTCTTTATCAAATTGAAAAGTTGGAAGAGAAAAACTATGACACGTGGAAAATACAGATGCGATCTGTATTGGTGCATTCCGGGCTATGGAGTGTGACGTCAGGAGAGCTAACAGAAACGAATGTTCCAGAGGGACAAACCTGGGTGGCCTTGGACAATAAGGCGTTAGCAACAATAACACTGAGTGTAAAGACATCTCAATTGGCTTATATCAAGAATTGCTCGACTTCGTTGGATGCATGGAACAAATTGAAGGAGGTGCATCAGCCAAGCGGACCTGTACGAAAGGTACAGTTGTACAAGAAGCTGCTTAACAAACGGATGGAGCAGGGGCAGAGCATGTCGACATATATAAGCGAGTTTGTGGAAATTCTGGATGGTCTAGCTGGAGTTGGAATTGAGATAAACGACGAGTTACGAACTATCGTGTTGCTATCCAGCCTTCCAGAACAATTCGAACATTTCGTGGTGGCCATGGAAACACGAGGTCAGTTGCCTACGTTCGAGATTCTCACCATAAAGTTAAAGGAAGAGAGCGAACGAAAAGGAATAGCAGAAGAGCGAATAGAGAATTCTAAGGCATTCGTTGCAACACAGAGACAAAACTCGCAGGCGAAGACGTATGGGCAAAAGAAACGAAAGAATATCGTTTGCTTTAAGTGTGGTGAACAAGGGCACATAAAGTCCCAGTGTCCAAGTGCGAGCGAGGGAGATAGCAATCGCATGGTTTCAAAAAATGTGGTGAATCGCCAAAGTAGTCTGTTGAATGCCTGTGACGTCAACAACTTAAATAACTCGATGTGGTGCTTGGATAGCGGTGCAACAAGCCATATGTGTTGTGCAAGGGAGCTTTTCATAAAGTTTGAGGAGCACACAGAGCAGATCGGACTGGCCGATGCTGGATTTCTTCAAGCAGAGGGTATAGGTGACGTCAAGATTCAGACAGACCTGTGCATGTTGACTCTCAAGAATGTTCTCTACGTCCCGAAGATGACAGGAAATTTCATGTCCGTGAGCAGTGCTGTGCAGAACAGATGCAAGGTGACATTTGACCTAGAGAAGGCCATGGTGGTGCAAGATGGAGAATGCATCGTGAAAGCAAAAAAGATTGGCAACTTGTATTTATTTGAAGGTGGTCGAAGCAAGTGTTTTGCCATGTCAGCTGTTGATGGCATTTTGTTGCACAAGAGATATGGGCACATTAATTTCTCTAGCATGAAAGAGATGGTATCCAAAGGTATGGTGCGTGGCATAGAAAATATTGGTTTGCCGGAAAATGTTAACTGCAAAACGTGCATGGTTAGCAAGATCCATGTTTAACCATTCCCAACGGCAACATGTAATCGGGCTGAGGAGCTTTTGGAGCTGATACATGCAGATGTGTGTGGACCTTTTCCAACACTGTCTCTGGGAGGTTCAAAGTATTTTCTTACCTTCATTGACGACAAATCCAGGAGGATTTTTGTTTATTTTCTGCGTGGGAAGAACGAGGTGCTGTCAAAGTTCATGGAGTTCAAGAGTCTGGTGGAACGGCAGACAGGCAGAAAGCTGAAATGCCTGCGGAGTGACAACGGTGGAGAGTTTGTCAATAAGAAGTTTGACGAATTTCTCAGGAAGCATGGAATTGCAAGGCAGCTAACAATAGCGCATACGCCACAGCAAAATGGAGTGGCCGAAAGGGCAAATCGAACGCTTGTAGAGATGTCAAGGTGTCTACTGGTCCAGGCGGGACTAGGTGATAGTTTTTGGGCGGAAGCTGTCAACACTTCGGTTTATTTGCGAAACCGCTCCCTTACCAGCGCAGTGAAGAGTATGACTCCTATGGAAGCGTGGACGGGTAAGAAGCCTTGCGTGAAACATCTAAAAGTATTTGGATCTCTTGCAGTTGCTCTAGACAAGGGTCCAAGGAAGGGCAGCAAGTTTCAACCCAAGGGCAAAGAGTATATAATGGTTGGGTACTCTGTGGCAGCCAAAGGTTATCGACTATATGACCCAGCAGCTCGACAACTGGTCGAAAAACGGGATGTTTTGTTTGACGAACATCATGAAGTGGCATCCAAAGATGATGCTGTGCTGATCGAACTGGAGGAACTCGAAGAGCCCTGCCAGCGAGATGGAACTGAAGAAGAAGAAAACGTATCTGACATATCTGACGATACCGGCAGCTCGTACGAGAGCGCAGATCAGTACGAGAGTGCTGAAGATAAAGAGGAGCAGGTCGTAGAAGAGACACGCAGAGGCCCTGGTCGCCCCAAGATCATCCGGACTGGTCAACCTGGACGTCCGAAGAAACAATATAACATTTTGGGCGCTCTTCTTTCTGAAAATGTTACCATCCCCTTTACTTGCAAAGAGGCGGTGGCAAGCTCGCATGCTGTGGAATGGCGCGAAGCTATGGATAGGGAATATGACTCCCTGGTTGCCAATCAGACTTGGCAGATTATTGATTTACCGAAGAATCAGAGAGCAATTGGATGCAAATGGGTTTTCAACGTGAAACGAGATAAGGATGGCCAAATCGAACGTTTCAAAGCTCGTCTGGTGGCAAAGGGATGCTCCCAGCAGTTTGGCGTAAATTACCTGGAAACATGGCCGTCAGCCAATGGGCAGACAGGGGGAACAACGGGTGAGAAATCACCTGCCGTAACTGTCTGCACCACTGGAAGTGCGACTATACTCTCCTCATGAGGGCGGCTGGAAGCAGGTCCCAGTACGGTCATGTCTCTGCTGAGGATGCTGACGAATGGTAGTCGGGCGGGGAGAAGAAAACTCCTGCCCAAAAAATTACCCCAATCCAAGGTGGAACAGCATATGCCGAGGGATGCGTGTCCGGGGGGTGCTTGGACATTAGTATGCGGACTCTGGTGGACCGGCCGACCCATCAGTTTTAACTAGGCTTACCACGGTATGCGGGCTCTACCGTGGCGGACCATCCCCATCCCAGCATACTCGTGGGAACAAAAATGAATTCATCCAAACAAAATATAAAAACCGTAGGTGACCGTCAAACCTCAAAGGCGGCAGGGGAAACCCCCCTCGATAAGAACTCGAAGACGCTAAGCGGTCGAGTGCTGAAGAAGGAAGAGGAGAGCTCCTCGGAGCGCCTTAATCCGGGGACCGGTGTCACTGGGAAGGGGGAGCCAATGGGCCCACCAAGCGGCGTGATCGGGGGCAAGCCCCTCGACGTGACCGCAGGGGGTTCCAGAGGCAAACCTAACCCAGGAGGCTCGGCCCAGCAGCAGCAGCATAGGAAGAAGAAGACGCTGTAAAATGAGCGGAGGAGAGCGGCCTTCATCCTTTCACGGGCTAACTCAGCCATGGAGGCGGACCCGAACCAAGCGGGTTTTATAAAATGGGCGAAAGGCGTACTGCCAGATTTCCAGCCTGTCAAGGCGGGAAAGGCGGTTACCCCCAGTGCCCAGCAAGCCAACGCAGACGCGGGCAGGAGCACCACTAAACGTCAGCGGTCTACGGAGGTTCAACCTCCGCAGCCAAAGCGTTCCAGAGTGCAGCCTCAGCGGTCCTTCGCCGAGGTGACCAAGGGCAAGATCCTGATTGGTGGACGAGGGCTCCAGTGACGGACAGATCCCGAGGGACCGATGGCGCTGGATCGTTGGTGAGCTGCACAACAGGTTCGTGGAGGAACTGTTGGCGTCAGGTGGGGCACTGCCCCGCTGTGAGGATGCCGGTTGGCACCAAGGAGGAGTGAAGGTGATCGCGTGCGAAGACGCAGCGTCGGTCACCTTCTACAAGAGAGCGATCGCGGGATTGGGAGAAATATTCCCAGGCGCGAAGCTCGTGGCGCTCGGGCGTGGCTCACTCACAAGCCGGCAGAGCCTGAGAAAATTCTCAAGCTTCTGCAGCTGAGCAACCCCGACCTCCCCTCCTCTGATTGGCGAGTAGCCAAGGTTGAGGAGGCCGTTGGTCCGAGGCGCCAGGTTGTCCTGACTCTCAATGAGGGGACAGTCGAGGCGCTGAAGAAAAACGGGGGGCGCTCAGGTACGGCTTCGAGAGCGTAGCCGTCCGTCTATACAAGGCAGACGCAAAGGCGGGCCTGAAGGAGGAGGACCCTGACGTAGAGGGACCTCGCATCGAGGAGGCGCCCGAAGGATTGTCCGACGAGGAGGACATCCTGGAGGGGTACGTCTCCGAGGAGAGCGAGCTCGCGAGGGGCTTGCGCGACGTCGGGATGTCCGAGGAGGAGGACGGGCTGGACGAGCCGACCTCGGACGCCGACATCACTGTGGTGGAGGTTAAGACGCAGAATGTCTTTGACGTTCCTGCAGATAAACCTCCACCACAGTAAAGCAGCCTCCGCTGCTCTACTCAACCACCTGAGAGAAGGTGGCACAGACGCTGTCCTCATCCAGGAGCCCTGGATCTGTGGCGACAGAATCCAAGGTTTGAGGGCAGACGGCTATATGCTATACGCAGCCCCCACAACAGGTAAATCGCGATCCTGCATACTCGCAAAGAAAGGCTTAACACTTTTTATGCTACCCAATTTCAGCAATGAAGATATACTAACAGCATGTCTAGAGGGACCAAATGGATCCCTCCGGATATGCTCCGCATACCTGGGGCACGACCAGGACCCCATCCCCCCAACCCTGAGAAGAGTCACCGAGGACAGCAAAAAGCTGGGCCTGGACCTCATCATCGGGTGCGACGCAAATGCCCATCACCATCAGTGGGGCAGCACTGACACCAACGATAGGGGTGAGTCTCTTTTTGATTTTATCCTTTCATCTAATCTACTGGTGGGTAATCTGGGTAACGAACCCACCTTTATTATCAAAAATCGAAGGGAGGTACTTGATATCACCCTTCTCTCTGAGTCCCTAAAGGACTCCCTTAAGTCTTGGAGAGTGCTGGAGAAGCACTCATTCTCTGACCATAGATATATCCAATTCACGCTAGGTTTCGATAGGTCCGGGGTCCGTCCGAAATGGCATACCTCCTTACTGATAGGAACATCAAATGGGCAATTAACAGCTTCAGCCCATATAAATCCCCCGGGGTGGACGGCATCATACCTGCACAGCTCAGCTACGCAGCCGAGCTATCCACTCCCTGGCTTCGTCTGATCTTCTCGATCATCCTCGATACAGGGGTCATTCCGAACGGATGGCTCCGCTCAAAAGTGGTTTTCATCCCCAAGGCAGGCAAGCCATCGCATTGCACGCCTAAGGATTATAGGCCGATAAGCCTCTCCTCGTTTCTACTCAAGACGCTGGAGAGACTCATCAGTCTGCATCTTAGGACTAATATTCCCCAATCATCCTTATCAGGATCTCAACACGCGTACAGGAGGGGCAGGTCGACTGAGACAGCACTCCATTCGCTTACCACCATCATTGAAAAATCGCTCCACGAAAAGGAGTTCACACTCGTCGCCTTCTTGGATATAGAGGGCGCTTTCAACAACATCCTTCCAGGTTCAATCACATCAGCACTGACCAAGCTGGGGATTGATCAACACTCGGTGGGTCTCATTGACCGGATCTTGCGCAGCAGAACGGTGGAGGCAACACTGGGGGGTCAACCATCTCCAGACAAGTCAACAGAGGCACACCTCAGGGCGGAGTCCTCTCCCCTCTCCTATGGAATGTGGCGGTCAATGAACTGCTCCAGGGCATAGAAGAGGGCGGCTGTCGTGTCGTGGCCTACGCGGATGATGTCGCCTTGGCGTTTACGGGAAAATTCCCGCAGACACTCTGTGACAGGATGAGCGAAAGCCTTCGGTTTCTGGCGGACTGGACTGCAAAGTCTGGTCTGGGAGTAAACCCAGCGAAGACTGAACTAGTCCTTTTTACCAGGAAATCCAAAATCCCCAAAATGATACCCCCTAAACTATGCGGGGTACCCCTCATCCCCAAAAATGAGGCCAAGTATCTAGGTCTTATCCTGGATAGGAAGCTCAATTGGTCCCTTAACACGGATGAAAGGGCCAAAAAGGCTACAATCGCGCTATACACCTGCCGCAAGGCTATCGGGTTAAAATGGGGTATGACCCCAAAAATTGTCCGTTGGCTGTACACGGCTATTATTCGCCCAATACTCCTCTACGGGGTGGCTATTTGGTGGCCAGCTCTAAAGCGGTCCACCTGCCTGGGCACGTTTAGAAAAATCCAACGCACGGCCGAGATCTGCATGACAGGCGGCCTGCGCACGACCCCGGGAGACGCTCTGGACGTTCTCCTGGATATCCTCCCAATAGAAATAATGGGAGAGATGACCGCGTCACTCTCGGCACTGAGGCTGAAGGGCGCGGGTCTGTGGAGGCGTTCGAGTTTCGGGCACACGAATCTCGACACTGCCCCACACCTTACTGAGGGAAACACAGACTACTGTGTCCCCGCTGAACACCCTACCACACCCTTCCAGGTTTACATCCCCGATAGAGAGGAATGGAACCTTGGACCTCCTGGACCTCTACGGTCCCATCATATCTACACGGATGGCTCAAAATTGGACGGCCGGGTGGGAGGAGGCATATACTCCGAGCACCTGGGAGTTAGCGTCTCTTTTAGGCTACCCGACCACTGCAGCGTCTTTCAGGCGGAGGTTTACGCCATCAAAGAAGCTATTGATCTCTTCACGAGATGGCGGAGCAGTACGACCTCCACCTCATATGGGTCCCAGGACACAGGGACATCAAGGGCAACTGCGCTGCCGATGAGCTGGCCCGGCAGGGTACAACCTCCCCTCTTCTCCCGGAGAGGGAGTCAGTTGACATGCCCTTGGCCACTCGCAGACTTCTCTGTAAGGAGTACTTCCACCTCCTCGCGGACAGGAAATGGGAGAACCTAATCACCTGCCGCCACGCTAGAATGATCTGGCCACGCCGATCAGCGAAACGCTCATTGGAGCTATTTTCATTAAGCAGGGAAAGCTGCGCCCTTGCCGTCAGGGCTCTTACTGGTCACTGGCTACTTGGAACACATGCGTCCAGGCTGTCAGTGCACCATAACGACTTCTGTAGAAGCTGTAGGGATGAGGAGGAGGAGGAGACCGCTCTTCACCTCCTCTGCCACTGTCCGGCCCTAAGCAGACGTAGACTGCAGTATCTGGGCTTCCCCACCCTTGTGGATCTCGCAGAGCTAAGCGAGACATCACCGAGGCAGTTAACATGATTCATCCAAGGATCGGGCTGGGCCTCTCTCACGTAAGGATTCGTTATCGGCCCATGAGAACCTGCACTGGACGGGGGATCTAAGCCTACGCGGCATCACAAAGAGCCACCTCAGGCTCAAGTGGATGGAGCAGCTCCCTTGAGTCGGCCATCACCGCCTTAACCTAACCTAACCTACCTGGAAACATTTTCGCCGGTATGCCGACTGGAGAGTATGCGTCTGATGATAGCACTGGCGGCGGAGCTCAAGCTATATCTTCATCAGATGGATGTATGCACGGCGTATCTCAACAGCGATCTCAGTGAGACCGTTTACATGAAGCAGCCGGAAGGATACATAGACGAGAAGAATCCTGACAAGGTGTTGGTGCTGAGGAAAGCAATATACGGATTGAAGCAGTCAGGAAGGGCTTGGAACGAGAAGCTAAATGGCGTTTTGGTGGATATGGGTTTCATTGCCTGCAACAACGAGCCATGTTTATACAAACAGACCGGACAAGGTAATCTATCCCTAATTCTTGTATATGTTGGCGATATACTTATAGCTTGCCAATCGCACGAGGATTTGCTGAAAATTAAGAACAGCATTTCGCAATCGTTTGAGTGCGTTGACAAGGGTCCGTTAAATCACTTCCTTGGCATGGAAATCGATCGAGAAGGCGACCTTGGAGCAATTACTTTGGGACATTCGCAATATATCAAGGATTTAATGCGAGTCCATGGAAGCGAATTTTGCAAGTCGGCTAAAACTCCCCTGGATGCAGGTTTCCAGATAGATTGCACCAGCGACAAGTGCAAGAAGGTGGATCCTACGGTCTATCAATCCGTAGTGGGAGAGCTTATGTGGCTAGCTCTTACAACAAGGCCAGACATATTGCATTCGGTGTCCAAATTGGCTCAACGGAACCAAAATCCGCATGCTGAGCACATGGCTGGCATAAAGCACATCCTCAGGTATCTCTCGTCCACGGTTGACATGAAATTACATTATCAGCAATGTGGTCAATCGTTCTGCGGATACGTGGATGCGGATTGGGCAGGCGATAGGCTGGACAGGAAGTCGTACACTGGCTATATCTACTTGTTAGCCGGAGGTCCAATTTCTTGGCGATCTGAGAAGCAGCGAAGCGTGGCATTAAGCAGTACCGAGGCGGAGTACATGGCACTATCGGCGGCTTTTAAGGAGGCGATAGTCATGCGAAGGCTAATTTTGGAAATCGGCTACGGAGACGACAACACCCCGATCGTCGTGTATGGAGATAATCTCAGCGCGCAGGCGTTAGCCAAGAATCCTGTCAACCATTCCAGAACGAAGCACATTGATATACGTTATCATTTTGTTAGAGATGTGGTAAAGGAAGGAAAAGTTTTATTAAAATATAAATGTACAACCGAAATGATAGCAGATATTTTGACCAAGAACCTACCGAAGACCAAACACGAATTGTTTACAGAAATGCTAAATTTGTATTAAATATCATTTGTAAACATGCATGCATTGAGGAAGGGTGTAGAAAATAGAGGCCCTGTATATTTTCCATATGTTACAATGCACGCTTGTATTAGTAAGAGATCATAACATAGATTTGTCCCTCTCTAACATGTAGAACCATTTTTGTCATTCTTTCATATTCTCTATTCAGTCGCAAATAAAATTCCGCAGCGAACACACGGTGTTTTTCTTTCTTGGCTCTTTTCGAATTCTGCCGCTCAATATTTTTTTATCGCCCCCGAATTTTGATTTTGTTCGTAATATGGCTGTGAATTTTTCCAACCTGCTTGTCGCTGGTTATTTGGCCTATAGGCTTTTTCTTCATTCTTCTGTCGTTACTTGACTCAGCTTCTTTGGCTAAAGCCAAAGCTGAAGGCAAGTCCCGTGGTTGTGCCGGAAAAACGGCAATTTTTAATGACTTTTTCAGGACAGAGATGAACGCGTGTAAAGCGTCCTCCCTGTGCTGTTCGTTTAGGACGGCCGCTGCGGCTGCGTCGTGAGTCATTATAGTTTTATTGGTTAGAAGCGTTAGCTTCCGTTCTTTTTCGTCGTAGTATTTTAGCAGGGGCAATTCTCCCTGTCTTGACAAGCTAAGTTCTTGTTTTATAAAATGCGTTGGAGTTTTATCCGCATAGGTAAAATCCAAGCGCGCTAGTATGGCTTCGAAATTGAATACCTCGAAGAACGAGGCAAGCACAGCTGCCGCTGGGCCCCTAACTTTGTTCTTTAAAATGCCCACTGCCTAATAGTGCCTACTGCTGCCTTCGTAGGCTTCGAATACCTTATTGGCTGCAGTTGCGGCCTGCCTCCAGGAAACGTAACTTTCTTGTTTCCCGTCGAACTCTGGCACAGACTTAACCATGTCCAGAGGCTCGTTGCATACTACTTCTGTGTCTATTTGTATCTCCTTATATGTGTGGACTTTCGGTTTTTTGTCCCTAAGTAGGCTCAACTCTCCCATAATGGAGGTTAATTTTGCCTCGAATAGCTGTTCCTGTCGTTGGAGTGCGCCTGCTATGGCGGCCTCCATACTTGCTATCTGTTCTGCTTGCATTTTTGCCGCGTTGCTAGTTGACGGTGTTTCGACTTGATTTGAAGCTCTTTTATGTAGAAGTTCTAGCACCTCTTCGTCTGATGAGATGTATTCGGTATCCCTATACATGGGACAGTTTAAAAAAAAATGTTTCAGGGGCCACAAAATTAAATCGAGAATATTTGCAGACTATTTCGCAGGGTATTTGTGTCAAACATCGAACACTCAAAAACCAAGACGTTATTTTTGTATTTTTTCTGTCGAGAATATTTGTCGAATATCGAACACTCAAGATCAAGACGCAGCTTATTTTTTGTATTTCGTTTTTTTTCAGGAATAATTGCAGAATTATTTGATGGGTATTTATATCAAATATCAAATATTCAAAAACCAAAACGTTATTTATTTTTGTATTTCGCTATTTTTATTTTTTTCTGAATATTTGTAGACCATTTGCACCAAAATCAAACACTAAAACACCAAAACGTTATTCATTTTGTACTTTGTTTCTTTTTATTTGCATTTAATTTCTCTTATTATTTTTTTCTGAATATTTGTAAATTATTTTCATCAAGTATTAGACACTCAAAAGACAAGTTCTTATTTATTTTTTGTATGATATTCTTTTGTTCGGCGAGTTTTTGGACAAAAAGCTTACTCACATGTTCCTTTGTAAATTTAATTTCGAAATTTGCATTTGCCGACGGGTTTTTTCTGCTGGTACTGCTTCTGCCGCTATCGCTGCCGCCGCTATCGCTACCTCCGCTGTCGTTGCTGCCGTTGTCGCTGCCGTTGCTGCTGCCGTTGTAGGGCGAGGGGAAGTTTCTCCCCTTTTGGCTTGGTGTTTGGTTTCAGTTTTCTTTATTTTTCCCACTGGAAGTTCTTTTGCTTATTTATTTCGTTTTTGTATTTTATTTATTTCGAATTTTTTGGTTTTGTGTTTGGTTTCAGTTTTCACTAATTTTTCTCGCTGGAAGTTCTTTTGCTTATTTATTTCGTTTTGTATTTTATTTATTTTGAATTTTCTCGCTTTGTTAAAAGCTGGTAATTTTTATGGCTTTTCACTTTGCCAACTTAATTTTTTTCGATTAAATTTTTCTCACTTTGCTAGAAGTTGAGAATGTTGTTTCACTTAATCAATTTTATTTTCTTGATTAATTTTTCCTGCTTTGTTAAAAGCTAAGAATGAATTTTTGGTATTACACTGCACCAATTACTTTTCAGTAATATTTTTCTTGCCTTGTTAAAAGCTAAGAATAAATTTTGGATTTCACTGTACTAATTATTTTTTCAGTTAAATTTTTCTTGCCTTGTTAAAAGCTAAGAATAAAATTTTTTGAATTTCACTGCACCAGTTTTGGTTCCGCGCGAGACTACTTTGTCTTTTACTTTGCGATTTTCGTGGGTTGAACCCGTTGGGCGACAATTAATAAGTCTTTATGTTAGTTTTATAATCATTTATTATTCTACTCCCCCGTTAGGGTGAGAGATTAATATTCGGTTGTTACAATAAGTACAGAGCGTAAGCCCTGGAGTACAATTATTTACTGAACTTAAGTTTACGATCTAATGTAACTCCAGGCCTCTGTTTAGTTGCAGCGCTGCCGGCAGAGGGCCAGGTCAGCACTTCTGTATCCGGCCGATCACTCGCTCCGCGAATGTTTGGCTCGGACTCCGGGCAATTGCGCAAGTGCGGGATCAGCGGTCTCTTCAATGCGCGTGCAGGCCACCGGATATGGCCCGCAACTCGGCAGTTTCACTCCGTGAAAACTGCTGGTGTTAACTTATATGGGCTGATTTAGGTATGGGTGGGTGGTCCGTTCAGGGAGAAACACGATGGAACCAGTGCCCATACCCATGGAGGATAAGCTGTCCTGTGCCAGTTGCATAACCAGATGCAAAAGTGGCCCATTTTCCATTCGATAGTCCTACTTTTTCGTCCCAGGTCTTTTAATGCGAATTCATATAATTTTCCGATTCCCAAAATATTGTATTTGCCTTTATCAAGTTAATTAGGACTGTATTCGCTCTTTTAATTAGACTTTTCCACGCATTTTTGTTCATTCCGGGATCCATAGTTTGAAATATGTTAAGGGCAGAGCGAGAGGCAAACATTGGAGACAGCGGGTTTTATTAAAAATTTTATTCTTTTTC
Organism: Drosophila aff. chauvacae BK-2020; assembly: GCA_018903765.1. Taxonomy (NCBI): domain Eukaryota; kingdom Metazoa; phylum Arthropoda; class Insecta; order Diptera; family Drosophilidae; genus Drosophila; species Drosophila aff. chauvacae BK-2020. The sequence goes on along the minus strand of JAEIGO010000057.1, from coordinate 458,599 downwards.
GCTACGCGTTATGGAAATACCAAAACGCGCGCATTAAATAATCTGGTAACGCCATGCCACTTTCTAGTATTTTCAAACCTGTACCTTTGAAACAGACCTAGGTGACAAGCTGATTCAAACTATTTGCCTTGTCGTCGTGCGTCACATGGAGTTGCCTTAAAACAATGTTCCCAGACACATTCGGGCTTATAAATCCTTCCACATTCGGACTTCACAAAAATACTAACTAGCCTATCGATTACAATATTCGATCCGCGACATCCCCGACCCAGTGAAGAACCGCTTCACTCAAATCCAAAACTGCAAGTTTAGAGACGGGTCGCATCATTGTCCGAGATAGGCCGTTGTCGTTCACGCGCACCTTAGCGCGTCTGACGACTCCATCAGCTCCGCTGTAGATCTCCTCCACGATGCCCTTGCGCCACTCTCGTCGGGCCAAGGCAGGATCGCAGACGAAGACCATATCACCCTGGTGGATGGGCTCCGTTCGGCGGCACCACTTCTCGCGGCGCACAAGCGTAGGCAGGTACTCCATGACCCACCTCCTCCAGAAACGGTCTCGTAGCAGGCGAGCAATCCTCCACTGCTTCCTCGTAGAACCCTCCTTGGGCAGCTCCGCATCCAATCCAGGCGTATCCGGCAGATTGGCTACTCCCTTGAGTAGATCGTTTGGCGTCAACGGCGCCTCCTGGTCCGCATCCACAGGCAAGTGGGTGAGCGGACGCGAGTTTACAATATTCTCCGCCTCAATCAGGAAACTCTCCAATACATGGTCCCTCGGCGCAACTTCCTTCAGGGTATGGCGCAGTACTCTCTTGACGCACTGCACCATGCGCTCCCAAACTCCGCCCTCAGACGGGTTCGCTGGACAATTAAAAACCCATTCAATGCTTCTGCTTGACAACTCACTCTGAAGCTTCTCCATCTCGAATACGTCACCAAAGCGTCTGGCCTCCCTGTCAGCTCCCACGAAGTTCTTGCCGTTATCGCTGCGCAGTCTATGTACTGGCCCTCTACGGCAGACGAAGTTCCTGATCGCAATTATGCAGGAATCCGTCGACAGGTCATGCGCCAGCTCCAGGTGAATCGCCCTTGTCGTCAAGCACGTAAACAAGGCGACCCAACGCTTCTCCTTGTGACGGGACACAGTCACCAACAGTGGCCCAAAGTAGTCCAGTCCTGTGTATTTGAATGGCCATCCACCCGCATCCAGTCTGTCTTCCGGATGGGGTCCCATTATCGGCGGCATCGGCCGCGCTCGCTGCAACTTGCACTCGTTGCACGATGAGATGACTCTCCGCATCACACGCCTCATCTTTGTGACCCAGAACTTTGTCCGGATCTCCGCAATCGTAGCATCCACATTTTGATGCTTTATCCTGGCGTGGAAGTCTCTCACAATCAGCTCTGTCAGACTGTGCCTGTGTGACAGTAATACGGGCCTCCTCGCACTGTACGGCATGCACAGTGCGGCATCAATTCTGCCGTAAGCTCGCAGAATCCCGTCCTCGTCTAGGTAGGGCACCAACCCTCGAATGTCACTCGATCTAGCGACGTCCTGTCCAGTTTCCGCCGACCTCATCTCGTCGGGAAACGACTCCAATTGTGCCTGTCTGACCAACAGGTTCTCCGCGGCCTTACACTCTGCTGCAGTAAGGCCGTATTCCTCGAGCTCGCTTCTCTGTTTGCGGCACCAGCGCGCAAACCGTAGGACCCAGGCTGTGGTCCTCACCAGGCGACTGAAGCTCGAGAATCTCTGAAACGGGATAACAAAATCGTTTGCCGCAACTAACGCAAACTCACTGGGCATCTCTTCTTCATCAGGGGCATCTGGAACACGCTCAGTTCCTTCCTCAGGGCCCGGCCAGCTGGCTGCTGGCTGCCTCAAAAATGCAGGTCCTCTTAGCCACCTTGATTCCTGGCTAAGGTCGACTCCTTTCTGCGACCGCGTCGCATCATCAGCCGCATTGTCGGCTGTAGGCACCCATCTCCATTGGGCAACCTTCGACGACTCCAGAATCTCCGCCACTCGGTTGCCAACAAACTGCTTATACCGGCGGTGGGTGCTGCCGATCCATCTCAGCACCGTCTTAGAGTCCGTCCATAGCACCAGATCCGTGATGACCACACTGTGCTCCTCCTTGACAGTGTTCATCAGCCTGGTTCCAAGAACTGCTGCCTGCAGCTCCAGCCGTGGGATCGTCATCGTTCTCATTGGGGCACACTTCGTCTTCGCACTCACGAAGCTCACCTGCACGTCGTCGTCCTCATATGTGACCCTCCAATAGGCCACCGCCGCGAATGCTGCCTGACTAGCATCCACGAAGACGTGCAACTCTACGGCCCGGACTGCTCCACGCCCAAAATAATGGCGCGGACATCGGAACTGTCCCACGGCGTCCATCTCTTTGCGCCAAGTCGCAAAGGCTTTGCTTAACTCCTCCGGTAGTGGTTCGTCCCACTGGATCTTCTGCCTCCAAATCTCTCGCAGCAGCAGCTTCGCTGTAACCATGAGGCAGCACAGGAATCCCAGGGGATCAAACGTTGACATCACCAGGCTCAAATATTCCCTCTTCGTAGGGACTCGATCTCCACTCAGGACGCTGCTTGGCACTCGATGATACTCCACGTTGAATCTGAAGTCATCTGTTGCTACTTGCCAACGCATTCCGAGGATCTTCTCTTCAGCCTCACCCCATCCGACGCTCTTGACTCGACCAGGTCCTAAAGCCGTCTCCACGGTGGGTGAGCTGGATGAAAACTGGCATAATTCGAATCCAGCATCCTTGTGTATCTCCTTCACTCGGGTAGATACGCTGATAGCCTCGCTCTCTGTAGCGAAACTGTCCACATAGTCATCGACATGGTAGTCGGTAGTCGGTGATGGCCTTGACCGCTCTCGGATCCGAATCCCGATACTTCAGGGCATTCATAGTCTTCACGTAATGCGCAGCGCTCGGCGAGCAGGCTGCTCCAAACGTCATTACGTTCATCTCATAGACATCCGGATCTCTCTCGTCGTCGCCATCTCTCCAGAGGAATCGTTGGGAACACCTATCCTCGGGTCGGATCAGCACTTGGTGGAACATCTCCTTGATGTCACCGCAGACTCCGACGGCTCCCTCTCTGAAATGAAAGAGCACAGCTGGCAAAGGCTTGTAGTGCTGAGGCCCTTTGTCCAGCTCCGAGTTTAGCAAGGTTCCTCCAACTTTGGCTGCAGCATCAAACACAAGCCGTACCTTGCCGGGCTTGTTTGGGTTTTCGACACCAAAATGTGGCAAATACCATAGGCGATCGCTCCTTACCGCGACCTCATCCGGCTGCAGCCTCCTCGCGTATCCTTTAGACACGTAATCCTTTATAATCCGATCGTATTCCTGCGCCAACGGCTTGTTGCGCTTCATCTTCTTCTCAACGTTGACTAGCCTTCTGTACGCCATCTCATAGCTCGGTGGCAGCACAACGTGGTCGTCCTTCCAGAGTAATTCCGTCTGGTAGCGACGCCCCACTCTCACCGTGGTGTCTTCGAGTATCCTTTGGGCCCGAACATCGTCGCTGGCTGCGACCGGCGGCGCGGGCTTCACTCCAAAGTTCTCCATGTCGAAGTAGTCCTCCACCATCTTTTCCATCGCGTCATCCACTGACACGGCAAGTAGGCAGGACCTCGGTGACGGCGTAGTCGATTGCCCACTTACAGGCCCAAACACAACCCAGCCCAGCTCGGTTGCGGCCGCGTACGGTCCCTCTCTAGCGAACCGCCTCGTCCTAAGTGGCAATCCCAGATGTCCGTGATCCAGGCCGATGAGCAGCTTCGGCACCACGTTGCTGTAAGGCTTCATCGGCAGACGCGCATCCCTGTGCACGCCTTGGACATCTCGTCGGCTCAATGTCTGCATCGGCAAACTCAAACTCGAAACGGCATAAACGTTTTTCAATACATGGCGAGTGGGCTTTCCAATTCCACTTATCTTCAGACTCACCACGTTGGTAGGCTCTCTGGTTGCCTTACCTCCAAGCCATTGGATATTTAGCTGCCGACGCTCTCCTTGCACTCCAAGATCCCTTCGTAGCTCGTCATCGATCATCGTGACGGAGGATCCCTCATCTAGGAGCGCATACGTATCCACTTTTCGCCCCGCTCCGTACAGCGTAACCGGCAGTATACGGAACAGTAGGCGGCCTCCTTCGGCGTCAACGCAGCTCAAATTCCTCTGCATGGGCGCTCCCGCTTCACGCGGAGCACCTCTCTCCAGGCTGTTGCTGGGAACGGCTGGCTGCCGGTTCCTCTCCTGGTCCCTGTGACCATCTCGTAGCGAAGGCCCCCTGGCCGGGCTGCGTCTGGAAACTGCTGGCTGCTGGTTTCCTCCGTGGCGTCTGAAGCCACCTCGCTGCAGCGGCCTCCGCTCCTCGTCCGCTCCATGTAGCAGACGGTGATGCTCCCTTCGGCATCCATTGATCTGGCACTCACCTTGCGTATAGCAGGATCTAGCCATGTGCCCGCTTCGCAGGCAATTGAAGCAGAGCCGATGCCTCTTCGCATTGCTCCACCTTCCAAGTGGCGAAGCTCCAATAAATTCTCTGCAGTTCAATATTCCATGTTGTCCTCCACAGATGGGACAACCTCCATGCCGATCATCTTGTTGATCGCATTCGTTATGGTCGATGTTCGCATGCAGAACTCGACGCCTCGGCTCCTTTCCCTCGACGTCCAAAACCGTGCACACCACGTTTGCGTACTCCTGTAGCCACGCGCTGAAGTGGACTACAGTGGGAAAGGGCGCAATCGTTGCAGCATGCCTGGCCCAGTCCACTCGCTTGCTCGTAGGAAGCTTGGCCACAAGCTCCTCCATGAGGGTTGGGTTCCCCAGGTGCTGCTCCGCCTTCGCTGACTGCAAGAAGGCCGCGAGGTTACTCACTCGGGTTGCGAAGGGAATGATCTTCGCCAAATTGTGCTCCGAAATTGGCTGCACCTCTCGCACGTTGTTGAGCTGGCTGCGTATAAGCTGCTCCGGTCGGCCGAACCTAAAACGCAGCTGCTCCATCACGGCGCTGACATTTCCCGGATGAATCAATAGCGCCTTCACTGCCTCGCGCGCTTCATCCTTCAGCGCCTTCAATAGTCTCTGGTTGTTCTCCAGATCCGTGCAGTTGTACGCTCGGGTCGTCTCCACGAACGCACAGCTGAAGATCGGCCACTCCTCGGGCTGCCCTCCAAATATAGGCAAGTCCGGAAGCTTCCTTGGCCCATATGCTCCCTGGATTCCACTCGGCGTCATCGCGGCGTAGGATCCGACAAGTGGCGATGCTGTTGCCGCATTGTGGATGCTCACGCCCAGTAGCACGAGTCCATGCGCTGGCTGCGCAGTGCCTGTTGCACACAGTGGCTCCACAAAATAGTTGCTAGTCGTTAGCAATGGCGGTCCACTCGAAGATGGCGGCAGCGTGCAGGCCGCACCGCTCGCACCGTCACCGTTATAGGGCACCGACCCGACCCCGTTATGTAAGGCCTCTCCGTTATATGTGGGTATTGGCGGGCCGCACCAAAATGGCGGCCGCCCCGACGCTCCACTGTTGGCGCCAACTGCGATTGGCGCGCAATTGGCTGTGCTCACACTTTCCAGCGATCTAGCCTTCTCCAGCTCCTTCTCCAACGCTGCGATCCTCTCCATGAGTTCCAACGCGAGCGGCTGGTTCACCTCCGGCCCTGAACTCGCAGCTGTGACAGCAGTACTTCTAGGTTGGGAAGCTACTGTAGTCACCGTAGTGGCCGGGCAAGGAATCGACGCCGCCGTGATGTTCACCAGCGTCCGAGTTCCTGCTCCACTACTGGCTGGCTGCTGACTCACTGTTGTTATAGGGGTGGCTTCCCCTCCGTTCAGCCGGGCACTCTTCCTGGGGGAATGCTGCATCTTCCCCAGCTCCAAAATGGCGGCGCCTCTGCGCGTCCAAAATGGCGTCTCTGACGCCTCGTGCCGCTGGCTGCGGTCACGGATGCTTGGCGCTCCTTGCGCCTTCTGACCGCTGGCTGCGGTCTCCACAAATGACGCTTCTTGCGTCTCCTTGTCGCTGGCTGCGACCCGTTCGTACCGGCGTTCGACGCTGGCTGCGTCCCTTTATGTCGCTGACTGCGACGCCACTGTCGCTGGCTGCGACTCCTCTGCCGGTACGTAGCGCTGGCTGCGCTCACATAAATCCTCCTCGCTGGCCGTCTAAACCGTCACTCCAGCTCCGGCAACTCTCTTGCTGGCCGTCTAAACCGTCATTCCAGCGCAAGTTGCCCCTGCAGTCACCCTAGGACTGCGAATAAAAGGCTGTCGTCGTGCGTCACATGGAGTTGCCTTAAACGGCTACTCCACGCATTGGTTCCCGAAAGAAAGGGCAGACTAATCCGTGGTAGTAGGATCGTTTTATTCTGGAAGAATTCAATGTTTCACAATTGCAACTAACTTAACTTAATTAGCTCACCGCAGTGTGTCCTCCAACTCTTTGCACGACAATGAAAAGCTAAATTTCCCGGCAATTTACAATGGCGAAAAACAATGTGCCCAGACACATTCGGGCTTATAAATCCTTCCACATTCGGACTTCTCAAAAATACTAACTAGCCTATCGATTACAATATTCGATCCGCGACAGCCTCTCGCTCTCTATCACTGCTTTGCAACAGTTTTCTTCTCTCTGGATACCGTACTTAAAAAATAAATATATTGTAGCAGGCCAATTAAGATTAGTATGCTCTGGGCACATTAGTTTGTTACGCTCTTTTTGAGAGAGCAGGTTACTCTCTCAAAAAGAGGCAATGGCTAAAACGGGGATTGAAAGAGAGCTGCCTGCGAGCAGCGGAACACTTGGCAACGAGAGCTTGAAATATAAAATCAAACAAGAAGTTAGTAAAAGAGAAACTTAAAAGTGACAAGAAGAAGAAGACAATTGTAAATCAGAAGAGAAAACAGTTAAACATGAGTGTAAAAGTAATAGAAATAAATAAAATAATATAATATACAGAATAATAAAGTGAATATAACATTCGGCAACAAAATCAGAAGTGGGATACGGAAGATTTTTTTTCTTCATAAAACCAAAAACGCCTATAAACAATAAAAATATTAAGACCAAATAATAATTATCGAATTAAACATAACAGACATATGGTAGTCCAGCTAAAACGTTGGTTAGAAGTGCTGAATTTGCCAACAAAAGGCACGAAAGTGGAGTTGTTCTCGACGCTGGCTAAAGTACCAAGAGAAATTCGGGGAAACGCTCCAGAAGATATCGAGGAGTCAGCCAATGCGCATTTCGAGGAAGAGGAGGACGACGAGCTGGAAGCGGAATTCGACAAACGGTTACGCGCAGAGATAGAAAAGGCGGAGAAAATGCTGGCTAGTTTGAATCGCCAGATCGGCGACGCGAGCAACAGCCAGAATTCCGGGGAAGCTAACGATGCTGAGAATGCAGACCGCGAAGGCAGAGGCGAGAACGAATGCAGAGGCAGCGGCAGGGAGGCAAGCAGAGGCGAAAACGAAAGCAGAGGCAGCGGCAGAGAGGCAAGCAGAGGCGAAAACGAAGGCAGAGGCAGCGGCAGAGGTGGTGGCAGAGGCAGCGATAGAAGCGACGCGAGTGATGAAATTGAAGGGCAGCAGAAAAGAGCCAGAAATGAAAGCGCCCGTTTGTCGTCACCGGGATTCAACATGGCGAGAGAGATGCAAACGGATTTCGGCAGCAAGGTTTCGGTAAAATTATGGATCGATCAATGGGATAATATTTTGAAACTCTACAATTTGACGGACATGCAGCGGCGGGTGCTGCTGGTCAGCAAGCTTAAGGGAAATTCCATGCAGTGGTTACACGCGGATGCGGGACGCTTTACAAAGCCGATTAACGATTTTCTCGAACAATTGAAGCTAGCGTTTGGAGATCTCGAGTTGAAGTCGGCGTTACGGCGAAAGTTTGAAGCACGAAGTTGGTCGTCGACCGAGAAATTTGCCTTATATTTCGAGGAAAAATGTAGGCTGGCGCGAGATGTCGCAATAGAAGAGGACGAGTTGATCGATGGGCTTGTGGAGAGCATCCCATTACCAAGTCCGCGCACGCAGGCTAAACTTCAATGTTTCGACACTCCAGGAAGGATGGTTAGAGCTTTTGCAGACATTAGGCTTCCAGAGAAGTCGCCAGTGATGACGAAGTGGCCTGCAGCAAAGGCGGTTGCGGGAGCAGCGAGAGTTGTTGCTTCAATTGCATCGGGAAGGCGCACTGGATGAGGGACTGCATCAAACCGAAGAGGACGCCAGGCTCATGTTACGGATGTGGCGCGGAGGGCCACAGGATTGCAGAGTGCCCGCAAAATAAAAAAAAAAGGCGGACAATAATTACTTAAGATTGTTGAACATTTTTTTTGTTTAAGATCCTAACCAGCCTATTATTACAGAATGTCAAATAGATTCACGAAGCCCGTTTCGTTTATTAAACAGTCATACTTACCGAAAGGATTAAAACTAGAGCCTCAAGAAGAAAGCTATTTGGAAAAAATTATGTTTTATGTTTAAAAAAGAAATAAAGATTTGGTTTAAATTAATTGTAGTGGCTGATGAATCAATGGGCTGTTATATTGTGCTGGGTAAAAATTTTATGGATGTTTGTGATTTAAAAATTAATTTAGAAGAATTAAAACTAGTGACGGTAGAGAGTATAGAATTAGAAGACGAAGATGAAATTATTGAAGAAAATAGGACAAATTTAGAAAGACAGACAGAAAGCAGAAGGATACCAAATAAAGTCTCAATTAAAAAACGAAACTTATTACAATGCGAAATGGAAAAATAATTCGGAATTCAGAGAAGGTGACTATGTCATGGTGAAGAATTTTGATATTACCGCAGGAGCTAGTAGGAAATTAATACCGAAAAACAAAGCACCATAATTTATTGGAAAGGTATTAAGAAATTACAGATTTTTGTTAAAATACATCGATGGGTTTCAAATAACTCGGAATCCATACCAAGGGGTTTGGAGCGCGAATAATATTCGGAATTGGATGCAAGATGAAAATAAATGTAGATAATTAAAAATTTTGTTACAACTTTAGTATGAACTGAAAGAAAAATTGTAAATTAAAATTGTATTAGTATATAAGGTGTATATTTTGTTATCTTAGTGTAAGAATAAGTCTTAAAGTGTTATAATGTCGAGACAGTGGGCTATCTCAATGTCTGGACGGCCGAGTTGTAGCAGGCCAATTAAGATTAGTATGCTCTGAGCACATTATTTTGTTACGCTCTTTTTGAGGGAGTAACCGGCAATGGCTAAAACGGGGGTTGAAAGAGAGCTGCCTGCGAGCAGCGGATCACTTGGCAACGATAGCTTGAGCGTTTCGAAAACAAACGAGCGCTGTTGAACAGCCAACTGATAAAGTTATTAAACATGCATCTCACGGGAATCTTCGGCAGCGTTGAAGGAGCTGCAAAATATGAACCAAAACTGTGTCACATCCCTAAATATGTCCGGCCTTCCTACGGATAATTGGGATTGTCTCCTGGTTTATTTGTGTTCCACGAAGCTTGCAAAGCTGACGCTCTCATTATGGGAGCAGTCCTTAACAAACAAATCGAAATTCCTACGTGGCAAGAACTTGATTCATTCCTGACTGAGCGCCATGAAACTCTGTAGACTATAGATTCTATTCAACCTCCTAAGTTACGCCTCAATCCGTCCGAACCGACACCCTCCGACGTGTCGCCACGAATACTAAAATCCTTCAGTACAAGGATCGTTCCGATACCCAAAGGATGCGACATAGGTTTCAAAGATAACCATCCAGTGCGTATATGTCCACGCTTCCTCCAGATGTCGACAAAGGATCGTACATCAAGCGTCCACAAATGTTTCACGTGTCACGGTCGGCATCACACTTTGTTGCAACCAAGCAACTGCTCCTCCAGTGTACCGATTCCTCCTGATACTGAATCCGATCTGATCCAAAGATTTTCCTCGTTCTCCAGACGAGTGACTACTGCTCCCGATTCCTCCAATTACTGGGTTCCATACGATGATATGAAATGCCAAGTCTGCCAAGGGAACCATCCTCTTCGGAAATGTCACCGTTTCCTGCGGCTTAGCGCTGAGAAACTGCTCCAGCCAGTCATACAAAAGAAGTACTGCGTCAATTGCCTGGCCCACCATCATTCCACGGGATCTTGCCGCAACGACGACCGATGCCATTCGTGTGGCCAGGATCACCAAACACTTCTTCATGTCCACGAGCGTTCAGCGTATCCAACGCTTATAAGCCTTCTTCTGCTTCTGAAGCTGTTATTCATTGTTGCCCATTAAATATAGTGAAACGTAATTTTAGTTTATTTACTTTACTGTATTGCAGTAATCGAGTTATAAATTCGACTGAAATTAAAAAAAAAAGTATATTGACGACTTTGTTTTATATATGGTATATATTTTTGTATTATTTTTTTTTTTCGCGCGGGTCCTACGCCCACCTCTCGCCCAACCGACCGAAGAGCGCAGCCGTGTGACGTACGGCACGATCGCGTTCTAGATAGACGCGTGAGAAGGAAAATATAGGAAAGTACGAGGAATGTTAGGTTTTAACTTAATGCAAAATTACGAGCAACTTCTACTAGCAATAAAGTTTTAAAGCGAGGAAGACTCTGAGTGCGCTCTATACAGTCAAAGAGGCTGTCGTAATCCCTAAAAGGTTCATGTACTTCAAACTCCCTCCTACAGTCATTTGTTGCTAAGGGGATAAAGGTTTTAGATGTTGGTCGAGGAACGTGGAAGTTGAGTTGTCTTAGCAAGGCTCTCCACGGCACCGTGAATTAGCTTGTGGAGAAAGACGACATCAAGCATCGTTCTACGGTTAGATAGGGAAGGTAAGTTAATGATTAGAAGTCTACTAGAGTAAGACATTCCAGGGTAAGCCACGTAGGGCGAAAAGCAGAAACTTTTTTGAACAGATTCAATGCGGTTAATATGAAATCCAAATTTAGGACTTCAAACGCAAGAACCATACTTCAAAATAGGATGAACTAACGAAGTAAAGAGAGTCTTCGTTACATAAGGGCAATAGAATACCTTCGACTACCTTTTAATAAATCAATGCTTACTTGGCTTTGTTAACCATGAAAGAAAGATGTTTTGAGAAAAATCTTAGGATCTAGACGAACCCCTAAGTCGTCAACAAAATTTATTCTTTCCAAAGCGCATTCATTGAGCATATATGTTGCATACTGCGAAGTGACACGTGAAAAGGTCATCAGTTTGCATTTGGAGCTGTTAAAAAGTAATAAGTTAACACGACACCATGCTTGAACGTTGGTAAGTTCCGATTGTAAGTCTGATTGGTATGAGCTTTCTTTATACTGCAGGTATAGTTTAACATCGTTAGCGTACATAATTACCCAAGAGTTGGTTAGAACTAGCGGAAGGTCATTGATAAAAAATGTAAATAACAGTGGGGCAAGATGGCTGCATTTTGCCAGATGTGACACTGAGGGAGTTGAATAGAGCATTCTTAAACAGAACCTTTTGAGTCCTGTGACGTAAATAACTCTGAAGCCAACTAAGAAGATCAACAGGAAACCCTATTAAATTGAACTTCCTTACAAGAAGAAAGTGATAAACCGAGTCAAAAGCTTTACTAAAGTCCGTGTAAATCACATAAGTTTGAAGGTTTCGTGGTAAGTTCAAAAAGCTATGTAGTGGTCGATCTTCGCCTCATAAATCAATTTCGACATGAATTACGGATCTGGAATAGGAATTGCTGACAACTTAGAGACTCCTATATAGTTACCAGCATCCGATTTGCTTCTTTTTTTGTGCAGAGGAATTATACATGATTTCTTCCAAATAAGGGGAAATTCGGACGTTTCTAAAGATAAGGTAAACAATTTGAGAAAGGGGTTGCACAGAGCCTCGGCACAATATCTGAGTACACAGACCGGTATTCCATCGGGACCCGGTGTATATACTGGCTTAACACGTTGAAGATCCGGACAAAGAGAGCTTTCATTTAAGATTTGACTGAAAATTAAGTTCGAACTGGGCATAGGGAAAAAGTACATCTGGTTCGTCTGGTTTAAATTGGTTGAGGAAGTATATTTAGTTTTAAAAAGCTCAGTTAAAAGATCGGCGATTGCCTGATCCGAGCTTGCTGAGGAATTTTGAAATGAAAGCGGGGAAGGATATAGGTTTGGTTTACTCTTGGTGTTTACAAAATTGGGTCCTTGTGATAACTGAACCCTACAACGAGTCAGATAATTTTTATAAGATCGAGCTTTAATCACGGTAAATTTCGACCGTGCGCTGAGATAGTTAGAAAGGACAGTTTTAGAACCAGTGAGTTTATATTTATTATAAAGCCTAGACTTCACATTTTTTAGGCGTGTCAGCTTCTTGAACTTCTTGAATCATGATGGTTTACTGTAGACACATATACAGACACACATACAGGATTAAAAGGAGTTCATAACACTGTAAACAATGATATATGTATAGGTATAACAAATCTATATATATAAAAATAAATTTCCGTTCGTTAGTCCCACTAAAACTCGAGAACGGCTGAACGGATTTATCTTATCTTAGTCCTGAAATGTACGTTCAGGTCTAGGGAAGGTTTAAAAGGTGAGATAAAATCGGATAATTTCCGGGAAAACCCTAAAAACAGAATTTTTCTTTTTCCCATACAAACGTTTTCTTAATAAAATGTAGAGTCCATTTGAGACAGTACACACCAAGTAGAGGTTGGAAACATCGATTTTTTCAAACATCGATGTTGATCAACATAGATTTCTCCGATGTTTTAGTGCCAAAACATCGATACATCGAACTTTTTTCTTAGTTTCAAACAAAAAAAACATTTTTTTATTCCTTTTCATCAGAGATCAAAATTTTTTATTGACAAATAATAGTTTGTCGACTATCGCAGGCTGTAGTGCGCAGCGGGGGGCTGCGATTTTGTTTTTTAAAAACTCGAAACGTGGTCGTTTTGACATTAGGAAAAATTTATATGATGTATTTCATTTCATATATAGATGATATTTCATTTAATTACCTTACTGATCAAAATACAGTAAAAAATTAATAAAGAATATCGGAATTAAAACTGTGGAAAATTGTGTGGAAAACGGCTTAAGCAGCTGTGTTAAGTTAACTTTGTGTTTTAAAATATATGTAAACGATGAGATATTGTTTGAGGGGAATGCACAAATCAAGCAATACGAATCACGATTAAACATTCCGATAGCAAAACGATAGCAAATATTATGGAAACCCGGAGCACCTAAAAGCGAAATCAACCGATTTTGCCCAAATCGAAATCGAAAAAAATTTACTATTACCGGAGCATTTCTAATAATTTCTGATAGTCTCATTTGATGAAATTGGATTAAATTTTAATGATTCAATTGTAAGTTGCAAGGGTATACAAACTTCGGCCAGTCGAAGTTAGCTTTCTTTCTTTTTATTTCTTTATTTTTATTATTATTTGTTTTTGTCCTATGGGCGCAACCACTGGGAATTATTACAGGAAACTAGTTGAAAGTTCAATCCAAATTTTTTTATTTGAAATAAATTAAATATTTCGTTTATTTATTTCTTATATTAATGCTTTTTGGGGACCTTTTTCAGTATTCCATCAAAAATTAAATAGCCCCCCAAATTCGATCAAAAATTTGATATTTGCCAGAGCCAAAATATATAGATAAATGTAATAAAATCTGATATTATTTCGTTCGTTGTTAGCACACTACTAATGTGTCATTAGTATTGACCGAAAGCTATAGGTATTATACTATAAGATTTTAGAAATGTGTTTAATATTCTATACAAATTTGAATATTTTATTAACTCTATAGAGAGATTTTGTGTCTTTCTCAAAACAAATATATATAAATGTCTCTTTCACTATTTATGTATATATTAATATAGAAGTAATGGATTTGTGTTGCGAATACAAATTTAGCCCATTGATTCAAATAACAAAATACTTAATAAATCATACATACTTTATACTTTAGTATTAGTGGGGGTTTATTATTGGGCACATAAACAAACCCTTTAAAATGTTACTCAAAACATTTGATTTAAACAGAAATACCTTATTTCGACGAAAACCGACAAATTTATTTAGGGTGTGTTTTCAAAACTTTGCCTAGCATTTGTGAAAATATTTCCTTTTTTGGCTACCCTTACTTCCTAGGCATTAACTGCCCGAACAAATTTTTTTTGTTCTGCGGAATCCACCCCACAAAATTCCACCCACCTAGCAGGAATTTATACAAGAAGGAGTGCTTGTCTTTCACTGCTTCGCAAAGCGGCAGGAAATGTAAAAATAACCTATGTAACGGTTAGCAAATTTAAATAATATAACATATAAATAAATATTAGACAAAGTAGCAGTGAATATATACTAAACCTTTAATATTATGGGCAATAAATAAAAACGTATTTACATATCAAAAAATTATATGTAATTTTAGACAACTTTTACTTTTTATTTTTGTTGACTTTAAGCTAAATGGCTATTATCACAAATCAGAGCTAAAAAACGGAATACGGGGGATGCTGCATTAATTAAAAATCAAGGTCAAAATCAATAGAAACAAGTAATGCAACTTTGACTATAAGATACCCGAAACCAAAATCAACTAAAACAAATAGGAGTAAGAAATGAAAGAAATCAGAACTTTGAAAGCTATCCGTCGACAACTAAAAAAAAACTAAAAACAATGTAACATTGTTATCGAATAATTTGCAAAATTACGTAATGCATTGGGTGGTTACAAATTGTCGTATTGCAAAGTAGATAAAAACAAAAAAAAAAAAAAACTATAGGTGTTATTTATAAATGTTCAGATAAGATCAGATAAAATATGCTTGTCCTTTTAGACCCAAACCTCCCTACAATAGAATGAAGATACATTTTGATTCAGTTAGCTCTAAAACTGAAAGTTAACTTTGCATAGAAACGGACAGACGATCAAAGCTAGATCGAATCAGCTATCGGCGATGATAAAGAACAAGCAAACTTACTAGTACACCTAAAATTATAATACCATTAGCAAAGGTAAAATATTACTTGCCCGTTGATGCACTAAGGTCAGTTATATTCAAGTGGCCCATATGACACAAAGCACGTGCTTGTTCGTGTTAGGTTTTACTGGACGCGAAAGATGAAAATATAGGAAAGGAATCCGAGAAAGCAACTACTGGCGTGGTGCCAGATTGAATGCTTGCATGCGTTATAAGTGGGTTAGAATTAATTTTTTTAGTCTAGGACTCCCTTCATTTGAATTATTATGTACAAATAGTTATAATTTGCACAAAGGATTTATTCAATTCAGAAGACGTTCTGCAGTGGCGCAACACTAAGGGAATATAGGATCTAGTATTTCTACTCGGTTCGTGAAAATTAAGCTGACCCAACAAGTCACCGTGGATTAGGTTAAAAATAAAGGTAATGCCAAGCCTGGGTTTACGGTTAGATGGAGATGGTAGGTTAATTAGGACAATACTACTAGAATACTAGGGTATCCTCTGGCTTGCATCCGAGTTTAAACCGCGTAAAGCGAAAAGTAAAAAGTTATTTTAAACCGACTTAATGCGTGTGTGGACCCCATACTGAGGGCTCCAAACGCAAGATCCGTATTCTAAGATAGGAAGAACTAAGGAAATATAAAGGGATTTTGTAACGTAAGGGTCAGTGAATTCTTTCGACCACCATTTAAAAAATCCAAGCACACCCCTGGCTTTATTTAACACCACGAAATATGATTGATAAAGTTCAAAAAGCAGCAGTTAATCGTGTAAGCTGCAAGCTTGGGAGCGACATGAGAGAATGTCATTAGATTGCATTTAAAGCCGTTTAAGTTTAATTGGTTTATGCGGCACCATATTTCTAAATTATTAAGATACGTTTGTAAATTTTTGTTTTTTATACTTCTCAGTATTTATTGAATTTTTTCATTTTTGAGACAAACTAGAAATCATGTAGACTGAAACAGGCCATTTCTCCCCGTCAAATTATGACTGGGTTGGAAGGTCGGTACGTTAAAGGCGGGTTCGATGGGAAACCCGAGTGAAGTCTCTAGCTAGAGGATTTGCATGGGCAGAGAGTTTTATTTCATTGTAGGACGCTTTTTGCATGTGTATTTCATCTTTTACTGTGAGAATGCCAAGTGCCTGTGGTTATTTTGGTTACAAATATACTATGGTCACATCATCTTCAGTCAAACGGACGTGTTTACTTCTACTCCGCATTAAAACAACTTTATAAGACGAAATACAGTTTAAAAATTCTAAACTTTGTTTTTTTCTTGCGAAACTAACATAGTTCTGTTCGTCTATATCGGAGAAAACACTAAGTTGCACTTTAAAACATTGTTATTTATAAATAACAAATAGCTCGAAAACACTGTGCTTTTTGTTATTGTCGTGCGAATCGAACAAAGTACAATTACATCAAACCGAGTCAAACCGCTGTGCATACGCTTATACATACATTCATACATAAACACAAAGCGCGCACATAAAACACACAAAACAACAACAATATGACTTCCGTGGCAAAGCGATCAAGGAAGGAGACTCAGCTCGACCAGGACGGATTCCGGAACTCTGATGCCCAGCTGCTGCAGAAGTTTGACCTCAAATTCGCAGACCTTAAGGAAAGTCTGACTGTCTTCCTGGAGAAGAAGTTTCAGCCGATGACCGAGAGGTATGACAAGCTATGTCAGCTTGTGGCCAAACTGGAGAACGAGGTGAGAGAGATGGGCGCGTTAAAGCAGCGGGTCTCAGAACTGGAGAAGAAACTGGAGGACAAACAAAGCAATAAACGCGTCGAGGAGCTCGAGGCCAGGCTAGTGGCAACCTGCAATGCGCAGGCAGAGGCCGAAATCGCATGCGACTTGCGCTGGCATGGAGTCCCGCACGTGGAGGGGGAGAACTTGAGGGCACTTTTCCACGCACTCTGCTTCTCACTCGAATTAACTCCTCCACCTAAAATTCGCAACATTTTTCGAGTGCGACCGAAACAACCCGCACAATCAATGGTTGATCCAATTATTATTATAAAATTGGATTACGTTACCGATAAGGCGATGCTGTTACGTGCGGTGGCTGCATACCGGCGAAACAGCAAAACACAACTAAGCTTAAAGCTCATAGGCCTAGACTCGCCAGCGTTTATATACATCAACGAGCAGCTGACGAAGCCAAAGTATGAAATATTCAAACGAGCAATGCATCTCAAACGGATAAAGCGCTTATCAGCTGTCTTCACTCGGCGAGGGGAGATATTTGTGAAGGAAAGAGTAGGAGGAGACACCAGGTGCTTGCAGAGTTTCGGCGACTTGGATCATCTGGAGATGGGCCTCGGTAACGAGTCCATTACCTTAGAAGCTTCGAGTGTTGGAGCTTTACAGAATAGTTCTTTTCGCGCCTAAACATAATTTTAAACATAATTTTACCTTTAAATTGATTTTTTATATAATAAGTTTAGCAGTTTTTAAAATCAGTCGCTATATAAGGATGCTTAAATGTATTGTGGGAGTCTTTATTTGTCGTATAATTATTGTAAAAATGCGAGCGGAGCTAATACTTTTAAAAATTATTAGGATACATGGAAGACAACATAAATCAAAATAACCTAAATAGCCGTGCCGTACTGCGCATTCTCGGAACGCAGAGATCTGGACTAAAAATTTGTCATATAAATGCTCAAAGTCTGACAAGAAAAATAGATGAATTCAGGTATCTCTTTATCAACTCAGCTATCGATGTTATATGTATATCTGAAACATGGTTTGTCCCGAATATTTGTGATGTCTTAGTTGAATGTGACGGCTATAACTTGTATCGTTCTGATCGTGAAAGTCATGGTGGAGGTGTTGCAATGTATGTTAACAAAAAACTGAAGTCCAAATTTGTATGTAAACATCCTGCTTGTAGTTCGGTGGAATATATATTTATTGAAATTGCATATAAGCTGCAGCAGACTGCAAAAATGCTTATTGGGTGTGCCTATAGGCCAAATAGTCGGACGAACTATGACAATATTTTAAGTGTTCTAACTGATTTATCGACAAATTATGCGGATGTCATTCTAGCGGGAGACTTTAATAGTGACTTAATAAGAGAATCACACCTTACAAATAATATGGACACGCTAGGGTTAAATGCAGTGAATATTTCTTCCCCCACACATTTTTGCAACACTCGCAGCTCATTACTAGATGTGTTTTTTGTGACTAATACTGACAGAGCTGTTTTATATGACCAACTTATCGTGCCGTCCTTTTCAAAACATGACCTCATCTTTCTGACGTATGAAATTGACCTTTTATATCATGACCATACCATAGTTTTTAGGGACTTCAGAAATATAAATTATGAACATTTAAATATAGCATTTATTTGCTGTAATTGGGATAGGCTGTTTTCTCTCACAGAAGTGGACAATCAAGTAAAACACTTTCAGGACAACATAAGTAAATTGTATAACAGTTACGTTCCGGTTCGAAGTAAACGAATTCGAGCATCGGAGAAACCATGGTTTCATAATGGCATTCGGACTGCAATAAATGAACGCGACGTAGCTTACAAAAAGTGGAAAAGGTATAGGACATCTCGAGAATATCAAAAATTTAGGTTGTTAAGACGATCTGTGACTAAGCTCGTTGAGATTGCTAAGACAAGCTACTATTCCCGTAAGTTTAATAGTACAAACTCTAATCAAGAAACTTGGAAAACAATAAAAAGTTTGGGAATAGGGAAATTTAAAGGGAGAGTGGAACAGGACATAGATGTCAATAAACTTAATAAACAATTTATAAAATGCTCAGTACCTGAAGTTATTGACAATCAATATTCAAGACCACCACCTGCAGCTGAAATCGTCTGTGATAATAGGTTTAGGTTTATGTGCGTTAATCAATGTGATATTCTACAGACAATAAATATAATTAAGAGTGATGCGACTGGACTTGACGACATAAATCCGAAGTTTATTAAAATCCTTTTACCAATTCTACCTTATTTAACACATATCCTTAATACGGCGCTAACAACCTCGACGTTTCCAGATTGCTGGAAAACGGCAAAAATTGTTCCTATTCCGAAATCAAATAATGACTACAGACCTATAGCGATACTGCCCTACTTTTCCAAAATATTAGAAAATATAATGGCAAAACAAATAAATAAATTCCTCACAGACAATGAAATGCTGAGCAATAATCAATCTGGTTTTAGAAAACATCGAAGCTGTACCACAGCTATCTTAAAAATTACTGACGATATAAGGAATCAAATGGACGATAACAATGTTACATTTTTAGTTTTACTTGACTATAGCAAGGCTTTTGACACTGTCAACCATAATATTCTATTTTCAAAGCTAAGAAATATGTTCTATTTTTCAAAAACGTCTGTTAAGCTTGTGTCTTCGTACTTAAATAATCGTCGTCAATCTGTTGTTTTGTCAAATGTGTCGTCTGATTTTGAAAATGTTACTCGTTATTTACACTTTATGCTAATGACCTTTCATCTGTGTTATCGAATTGTAGTGTTCATTTGTATGCCGATGATGTTCAAATGTATGTGAGTCGTCCTTTAAACAGAATAAGTGAATGTATAGATGTATGTAACAGTGAACTTGCACGAGTAAATGAATGGGCAATCAAATATGGACTAGGCATAAACCCATCCAAGTCTAAGTATCTCGTAATAAGTAGGAATAAAATAAATCTAGATAATATAGGACGACTTCAGATTAATAACACTCCATTGGAGTATGTCGAAAAAGCCGTGAATCTGGGATTTACATTTAATAGGACACTTACCTGGAATGATCACATCGCAAAGGCAGTAGGAAAAATATATGGAATGCTGAGAACATTGTCTATGACTAAGGGATGTCTGCCTACAAATGTTCGTATGCTAATAGCAAAAACATGTTTAGTCCCTTCTCTGTTTTATGGATTAGAAGTTTTTCAAATTGCGATTCGATCAGCCATAATAAACTAAAGATAGTTTTTAATAGCATTGCAAGATATATATTCAATCTGCCACGGACGGAACATGTGTCTGGTTACGCCTATAAAATTTTTGACGTAGAACTTAATGGTTGGATAAAGCTGAGAATACTGACATTTCTTCACAAATTAATTTATCAGAAAGAAACATTCACTGCTTCTAGACGAATAAACAATCTAATATGCATAAGACCCAGATCACTGACTTCCGAAAGACAATTTTTTATAAATGCTATACGATTATGGAATCATCTTCCGAATAATATTAAAAACATTAGCAATGCGACGCAGTTTAAGGAAAAGGTACTCTCACAAATCAAAACAGCCCAATAAATTAAATTAAATTAAAGCGACTTAGGGTTAGGATTAAGTTAAATTAAATACATAGATATATAAATAATAATAAATTATAAATTATAAGAAATTAAATTGTTAGCCTAAGAATATTTTATGCACCAAATTTGTCTGTAATTCGTTGTGACTAGCGCTCTAATTTATAAGTTATAAACTTGTGGCGTTAGGAAGTCCAATAAATCAATCAATCAATCAATGCCCATGTGATAGTTCGCAGGATCTTTGATTGATGTCCATGTTGGTTCTGCTCGCGTTCCCCCAAAGCTGGAAGCCATACGTCCAGATTGGCTTAAGATTGGATTTGAAGAGCACGACCTTGCAGTCCAGACACAAAGGCGATCGGGGCTTTATAATCCAGTGGATGCTGCTGGATTCTAGTTTTAGGTGTAGTTTCTTGCATTCGATATGTCTATGCCATGTTAGAAGTCTGTCGTGGCGGATTCCGAGAAACGTTATTTCATTAACTGGGGGGATCTGCGTGCTATTCAGTCAAGGTGGAGGGCAAGTTTGTCTGTCAATAGTAAACGTTATGTGTTTATACTTTTATTCGTTTATTTTGATAAGCCAGTCAGATTGCCACTTCTCGACTACCATGAGGTGGTTGTGGGTATAGGGTTGTTGCATGGACTGGGCATCTGGAGCGGCTGAGGATCGAAGTCTGTCGTTTGCGAAGGTGGATGTTGTTAGTCGGTCACTCGTGGGAATATCCGCTACGTAAAGGACGAAAACAGTTGGCCCAAGTGCAGCTTTCATAGTATATTTGTCGGAAATTGTGTTGCACCTCACTGTGAAGGCTCTTTTGTTGAGGTACGATTCAAGGAGTTTATGAGTGTACCCAGGCAATTGTATTTTAATTTTATATATGAGACCTTTGAGCCAAACGCGGTCGAATGCTTGAGATACATCGAGGAATATCACGCTGCAATATTCTCTATGATCGAAGGTTGTGCGAATCTCTGATCTTATTCTGTTAACGTGCTCGATAGTTCCTCGTTTTTCTCTGAAGCCAAATTTATGGGCTAATAGGATAATGTTGTGAGCTCCCATATATGGTATTATGCGCGTTAAAAGGATTTTTTCGAATAATTTGACAGATAATAATCTTATTGGTCTGTAAGATAATGAAATCGTGTGATCTTTTCCTGGCTTCGGTATCATTATAATAATATAATTGTATCATTTACTTGGGTAGTAACCGAGACTTATTATTCCGTTGAAGAGTTTACAGATGCCCTCAATAGCACAGTAGGGGCGTTCAATTATCATTTTTGTAGTTATTAGGTCACCGCCAGGAGCCTTTTTTGGTTTTAGCTCCCTAATGACTTTTGTGAAATCGTTCGGCCGAAATGAAGTTGGCGTAGATTCCGTTTTGGAGTACATTTGCCGTTGCGTTTGTGTGGTTCTTCCACGGTGATTCTTCGATGCTGTAAGAGCTGCAGCTTGTAGATCGGGTGCACTTCGTTTTTCTTTAAGGCTTTGCTATCTGGTTCGAGCTCGACCTTGAAAAGTGGTTGCGGTTTTTTGTTTCTGTTAACAATATTGCTAACATTTTTGGCACAGAAGCCCTTGGCTTTAAGGGCTTCTTGAATCTCAGAGAAGGCCTAGTCAGGTTCGATTCGTTTTAGTACAACTTGCAGTCCCTTTTCAGTTTGTAGGTGTGGAAGTTATTTTTTGTTTCCTCCAGGTACTTAGACACAGCTCGGAAGTGTTCTTCGGACTTCGTTTGAACATGAAGCGGAACAACATGGAAATTATCGTCCCCGACCAGCGCAACAATTTTGTTGACCAGGGCGCTTGAACTTTTTTTCCTTATATAAATAGGTGGGGGATTTGGTTTCGTTTGGGTCTCCTACCCCAACTCTGGTTGGTTGTTCTCCGCCTCTGCTAAGATGGAGAAACGGTTTTCATTGGAGCTCCTCGTTTGGTCGGTGCTTTTGTTGGTTCGGTTGATCTTTGGTTTATTACCTACCGTGTTGAGTGGACTAAGATTGCGCTTAATCTGGATGTAGCGGTCCATACCGGTCTGTATAGCCGGGACCGCTTGTTGCTTATCGAAGCTAACTGTTTTTGTTGCCATTTTATTTTGTTGTGCAGCCGTTGGGACCGAACTCGCAATATTGGTAGTTGGTTTAATTATTGGTGGTGATTTTGCTGCGACTGCAGAAATTGTAGCACTGCTTGTTGTTGGAGCTTCATTCAGCGAAGCCGGCGGTGGTGGGGTTTGGCATTGGTAACTCCATGATGCGGGAGTTGGGGTGAGCAAGACTGGCTCTCTTGCTGTCGACGGTCAGTAGAGTCGAGTTGCCCTTTGTCGACTTCTGATATTGATCTGTACCGCGAGTTGAGAAATAAGAGTAGCAAGCATTTCTTGGGTTGACGGAGCTTCTACGCTCATTCTTTTGATCGCTGCTCATTTTTCGAGCTTGTTATGCGTGGCACTTTAAATTAAATAAGCACTTGTATTAATCATAACACTATTTATGATTATTATTTTTATATTATAATTTATATTTTTTTATATATTATTATATTTAGATTATATTTTTTCTTTGTTTTTTTAATTGTTAGCGTCTTTTCGCACTGTTTGGACTACTCCAGTATAATATTCTTTAAGTTTTCACTATTTCATCCACTATTTTAAATTGTTTTCACGGAGCTCGCGCGAGACCACGCGCGATCTATGCGGGGGTAGAACAATTAACGATTGGTTGGTAAGATTAGTTGTCGTTGATCTTCGCTTTATATGCTGGCATGGAAAACTGATTGATCTACTCAGGTGTTGCAAATTAGAAGTATTGATTTTTTCAAAAGGGATGGTCGTCAACTTACAGATTCCTCTACAGTTGCTGGAATCTGAGTTGCTATGCAGAGAAAGAACAAATGATTCTTTCCTAATAAGGGGAAATAGGGAGGCTTCTAAGGACAAGGTAAACAATTTCAGGTGGGGATTGCACAGGGCGTCGGCACAATACATAAGGACACAGCCAGGTCGGGACATGGCGAATAAACGGACTTAACACGGTGAAGATCTAAGAGGATAGAGCTTTCGTCTAAAGTAGGACTGAAAATAAAGTTCGATTTGGGCATGATGTAAGAGTAAGTTTGATTAGAGTCAGTGGAAGTTGAGTAAGTGGTTTGAAAAAACTGCGCAAACAGATCGGCAATAGCCCGATCGTTATTAAAGGTTTTATTTTCAAACGAAAGCGAGGAGCATACGTAATTGGCTTACGTTTAGTGTTAACAAAATTATAAAACTGTTTTGGGTCCTGAGAGATCTGGACCCTACAACGAGTCAAATAATTCTTGTAACACTGCGCGTTCAACACGGTAAATCTTGACCAAGCCGATAAATAAAGGGATAGGGCAGAGTTAGAACCGGTATATTTATATTTAGTATACAGCCTAAATTTTTTGTTTTTAAGATGGCTAAACTCTCTAGTAAACCAAGGAGGCTTATTCGATGTTGATGGAACACGGAACACATTCAGTAAAAAAGGACTTTATGGCACTGTAAAAAATATCCGCGGCTACCGACATGTCAGTGCACATGTATAAATCGGACCAATTAAAATCTGATATAAAGTTATTCAGCCGTTCGAAGTCCGTGTTGCGAAAACAAAGGACTTTCTTGGCTGGACAGTCAGATATATTCTGTAAGTCAGTCCCAATGTCAAGAGTCACGTCGAATGTCGGATGATAGGGATCTTCGGGAAGCGTCAACGGCGCCACCCTGGCTAAACTGACTCTTGCCAGATCTGAGACAAAACAGAGATCAAGCAAGCGCTCTAGGGAATTTCGTACATGGTTGACTTGAGACAGCGAAATGTCGAGCAAGCCAGCAATAAAATCATGCTGTGTGGAGGAAAAAAGTAAATTAAAGGAATTATTTGAGGACCAAATAGCCCCTGGGATATTAATATCACCATGAACTACTAAATGATCCTTATTCAAAAGTCGGTTGGAAACCGTTTGGATAGCGGAAAGATGATTCCAACAAATAGGAAGTTCGGACAAAGGAGGAATATAGGAACAGGTAATTAAAATAGAGCTACTATTGACGGTTAGCTTTACACAGAGGAATTCTACATAAAACTCCTCGAAAGTTATTAATTCCGACGCGAGAGTGGAGTCAACAGCTATGAGGACACCACCCCCACGTCTGATAGGCCGATCCAGGCGATATATCGTGAACACAGCTGGAAAAATTTCGCAGCTAAGAATATCTGGCTTTAGCCAGGTTTCTGTGAACACAATAACCTGGGATGCAAACGAAAGACTGTCAGAATACAGTTTAGGAAGCTTACTACGTAAGCCTCTTGCATTCTGGTAGGAGATAGAGAGGAGCGGGAATGTAAGCTTTCCTTTTCTTAGCTTCGTACCCCTTGACTACCACATACTCTGGTCAGAAATTGCTAGAGCATATCCGGTCAAAGAGTTTATTGGGGACATTTATTTTAAAAGATGAAATATCCCTAGCGTAAGAAAATTTGAATTTATCCACCTTTATTTTAACATTGTCGGCTCTTGTTTTGCTCTGGATAAAGGCAATAACATCTTCCGATGTCTGAGCAGGGGAGAGCCGCGAAACAAATATCTGTTTCGTAGGTGGTACTGCAATATGTGCTTTCGGCGATGCAGACTGCTTATCTGCATTGCCAATATCGGCCGGAAGTCCGGCCATGACACCCTGGGCAGGTAAATTTATGGGGATCTGAGGGGTCAATATTTGAGACCCCCCAGGGGACAAAACGGATATCACCGGGAGAACGGTTACTCCCTCAACACATTCGGATACCGAATCTTTTTTACCACTTGATCTCAGAACTCTTTGACTTGAGAGAGAGGCTTACGTAGGAAGAGATAAGTAAGGTGCAGCTGCACCGAGAGAGCGGGAGAACGGGAGAGCGGGTAAACGGGTGTGAAAATAATAACAATTAAATACACAAAACAGAATAGCACACGAAGTGAACGGGAACTTTATAAATCACAAAGTTGAAGATTTGAATAAAACCCGGTTTGTTTTAATGCAAAAATTAACACAAAACGAGAGCGCAAGAAAAAAACACGTCCGTTCACTTGGAAGAGAGAAGTATAAAACAGTTCGTAATCATAATTTTGAAGGTCAAGTGCCCATCGGGCGATTCTGGGATTTAGCTCGACTATGTTTAATGTAAGCGTTAAAGAATTGCAATCGGTTAGAATTTTGAAATGTCTCCCTTGTAAATAGATACGAAATCTACGCAGAGCGTATATAATCCCCAGAGTTTCCAGCTTAAAGCTGTGACACTTTGCCTCAGTCTCCGTGCTTCGCTTTGAAAAATAGAATACGGGATGGAGTTTTGCGTCTTCTTTCCTTTGCATTAAAACCGCACCAAAACCCAGAGCACTTGCATCGCAATGCTATTCAACCTCATCTTTATGATTATAAATAGCTAATGCGGCTGGTTGGCCGTCAGCCAGCTGGCGGACAGGGGGACTAACGGGTGAGAAATGACCTGCCGTAACTGTTCGCACCGTTGGAAATTCGACTATACTCTCCCCGTAAGGGCGAATTGAAGCAGGCCCAGTAGGTCATGTCTCTGCTGAGGATGCTGACGAATGGTAGTCGGGCGGGGAGAAGAAAACTACTGCCCAAAAAATTACCCCAATCCAAGGTGGAACAGCATATGCCGAGGGATGCGTGTCCGGGGGGTGCTTGGACATTAGTATGCGGACTCTGGTGGACCGGCCGACCCATCAGTTTTAATTAGGCTTACCACGGTATGCGGGCTCTACCGTGGCGGACCATCCCCTACCCAGCATACTCGTGGGACCAAGACATGAATACTAATAAACAACAAAACATGCAAAACATAGGTGATCGCCAAACCTTAAGGGCGAAAGGGGGTATCCTCCCCCGGGAGGATTCATCCGGGGGCCGGAGCCAACGGAAAGGGCGAACCGAAGGGCCCGCCGAGCGGCGTGATCGGGGGCAAGTCCCTCGACGTCACCGCAGGGGTTGCCTGAGGCAACCCCAATCCGGGAAGCACGGCCCAGCAGCAGCAGAGGAAGAAGCCGCTCTATCACGAGCGGAGAAGGGCAGCTTTTATCCTCGCGCGAGCCAATCCAGCCATGGAGGCGGACCTGGAACAAGCGGGCCTTATAAAGTGGGCGAGAGGTGTCCTGCCAGACTTCAAGCCTGAGAAGGCGGGAAGGGCAGTAGCTCCCAGTGCCCACCCAACTAGCGCGAACGCGGGTAGAAGCGCTGCCAAACGCCAGCGCTCATAGGAGGTGCAACCACCGCAGCCGAAGCGTACCAAGGTGCAGCCCCAGCGGTCTTTCGCCGAGGTGACCAAGGGCAAGATTCTGATTGGAGTGGTGGACGAGGGCTCCAGTGACGGACAGATCCCGAGGGACCAATGGCGTTGGATCGTTGGCGAGCTGCACAACAGGTTCGTGGAGGAGCTCTTGGAGTCGGGAGGTGCACTGCCTCGGTGTGAAGATGCCGGATGGCTCCAGAGTGGCGTAAAGGTGATCGCGTGCGAGGACACGGCCTCCGTCACCTTTTATAAGCGGGCGATCGCAGGACTGGGTGAGGTGTACCCCGGTGCGAAGCTCGTCGTCGTCGACTGGGACAAGATCCCCAGCAAGCCGAGAGCCAGGGCGTAGCTGTCCCATAAGCCGGCGGAGCCGGAGAAAATTCTCAAGCTCTTGCAGCTGAGTAACCCCGACATCCTTTCCTCTGATTGGCGAGTCGCCAAGGTCGAGGAGGCCGTTGGTCCGAGGCGCCAGGATGTCCTGACTCTAAATGAGGGGACAGTCGAGGTGCTGTGGAATAACGGGAGGCTTCTCCGGTACGGCTTCGACAGCGTGGTCGTGCGCGTATGTAAGGCCGATGCCAAGGCGGGCCAAAAAGAAGAGGACCTCGACATAGAGGAACCTCAGATCGAGGAGGCGCCAGGGTTGTCCGACGACGGGGACATTCTGGAGGACTACGCCTCCGAAGAGAGCGAACTGGCGAGGGGCCTTCGCGAGGTCGGAATGTCCGAGGAAGAGGATGAGCCACTCTCGGACGCCGATACTACTGTGGTGGAGGTGAAAGTGCAGAATGTCTTTGACGTTCCTGCAGATAAACCTCCACCACAGTAAAGCAGCCTCCGCTGCTCTACTCAACCACCTGAGAGAAGGTGGCACAGACGCTGTCCTCATCCAGGAGCCCTGGATCTGTGGCGACAGAATCCAAGGTTTGAGGGCAGACGGCTATATGCTATACGCAGCCCCCACAACAGGTAAATCGCGATCCTGCATACTCGCAAAGAAAGGCTTAACACTTTTTATGCTACCCAATTTCAGCAATGAAGATATACTAACAGCATGTCTAGAGGGACCAAATGGATCCCTCCGGATATGCTCCGCATATCTGGGGCACGACCAGGACCCCATCCCCCCAACCCTGAGGCAAGTCACCGAGGACAGCAAAAGGCTGGGCCTGGACTTCATCATCGGGTGCGACGCAAATTGGTGATGGGCATTTGGTCAGTGGGGCAGCACGGACACCAACGACAGGGGTAAAATCTTCTTGATTTCATCCTCTCATCTAACCTACTGGTGGGTAATTCGGGAAACGAACCCATCTTTATCATCAAAAATCGAAGGGAGGTACTTGATATCACCCTTCTCTCTGAGTCCCTAAAGGACTCCCTTAAGTCTTGGAGAGTGCTGGAGAAGCACTCATTCTCTGACCATAGATATATCCAATTCACGCTAGGTTTCGATAGGTTCAACCCAGTCACTTTCCGGAACCCCCGGAGGACTGACTGGGGGAAATACAGATCCCAGCTGAGTAAGATCCTAAAGCCCCCTCCAGCCCCAACCCGCTCGGACTTCTGTCCAGAGGGGCTGGAGCGTCTCGTTGAAACTTTCACCGATGCTTGTAGCACGGCTCTAGATAGGTCCTGCCCCCGTAGCAAGAATGGGGGGAAGACTGGGAAGAAGCCACCATGGTGGTGTAAAGAACTAGGCTGCCTCAAGAAGACCACGAGGCAGTCCTTCAATCTAGCCAAGAGCAACAACACAGACGCATCGTGGCGCCTCTATAAGACTAACCTGTCCCTATAAAACAGGGAACTACGAAAGGCCAACAGAAGGGCCTGGTCCGACTTTTGCTCAGGAATCCAGGACTACTCTGAGGCGTCTAGGCTGAGGATGGTCCTCTCGTCGACGCCCTTCAACCCGGGCTTCGTCAATTGTCCTGACGACAGCTAGACGACATCCAGCGAGGAAACCCTCGGGGTTCTCCTGGATGCCCACTTCCCCACTAGCTCTTTCCAGAGCAGCCCACCTAACCCCCCGACACGGCGGGGTCCGTCCGAAATGGCATACCTTCTTACTGATAGGAACATTATATGGGCAATCAACAGCTTCAGCCCATATAAATCCCCAGGGGTGGACGGCATCATACCTGCACAGCTCAGCTACGCAGCCGAGCTATCCACTCCCTGGCTTCGACTGATCTTCTCGATCATCCTCGATACAGGGGTCATTCCGAATGGATGGCTCCGCACAAAAGTTGTTTTCATCCCCAAGGCAAGCCATAGCATTGCACGCCTAAGGATTACAGGCCGATAAGCCTCTCCTCAGTCCTCAGTCTGCATCTTAGAACTAATATTCCCCAATCATCCTTATCAGGATCTCAACACGCGTATAGGAGGGGCAGGTCGACAGAGACAGCACTCCATTTGCTTACAACTATCATAGGAAAATCGCTCCACGAAAAGGAGTTCACACTCGTCGCCTTCCTGGATATAGAGGGCGTCCTTAACAACATTCTCCCAGACTCAATTACGACGGCACTGACTAAGCTGGGGATTGATCAACACTCGGTGGGTCTCATTGACCGGATCTTGCGCAGCAGAACGGTGGAGGCAATACTGGGGGGGTCAACCATCTCCAGACAAGTCAACAGAGGCACACCTCAGGGTGGAGTCCTCTTCCCTCTCCTATGGAATGTGGCGGTCAACGAACTGCTCCAGGGCATAGAAGAGGGCGGCTGTCGTGTCGTGGCCTACGCGGATGATGTCGCCTTGGCGTTCACGGGAAAATTCCCGCAGACACTCTGTGACAGGATGAGCGAAAGCCATCGGTTTCTGACGGACTGAACCGCAAGGTCTGGTTTGGGAGTAAACCCAGCGAAGACTGAACTAGTCCTTTTTACCAGGAAATACAAAATCCGCAAAACGATACCCCCTAAACTCTGCGGGGTACCTCTCACCCTTAAAAATCAGGCCAAGTATCCTGGACAAGAAGCTCGATTGGTCCCTTAACACGGACGAGAGGGCCAAAAAGGCCACAATCGCGCTCTACACCTGCCGCAAGGCTATCAGGCTAAAATGGGGAATGACCCCAAAAATAGTCCGTTGGCTGTACACGGCTATCATTCGCCCGATACTCCTCTACGGAGTGGCAATCTTGTGGTCAGCTATAAAGCGGTCTACCTGCCTGGGCAAGTTAAGAAAAATTCAACGCATGGCTGAGATCCGTATGACAGGCAGCCTGCGCACAACTCCGTGAGACGCCTTGGACGTTCTCCTGGACATCCTCCCAATTGATCTAATGGGAGAAATGACCGCGTCACTCTCGGCATTAAGGCTGAAGGGCGCGGGTCTGTGGAGAAAACTGAGTTTCGGACACACGAACCTCGGCTCTGCTCCAAACCTTACTGAGGGAAACACCGACTACTGTGTCCCCACTGAACACCCCATCACACCCTTCCAGGTTTACATCCCCGACAGAACGGAATGGAACCTAGGACCCCCTGGACCCCTAGGGTCCCTTCACATTTATACGGATGGCTCAAAATTGGACGGCCGGGTGGGAGGAGATAAATACTCTGAGCACCTGGGATTAAACGTCTCTTTTAGGCTACCCGACCACTGCAGCGACTTTCAGGCGGAAGTTTACGCCATCATAGAAGCCCTTGATCAGCTCCCCCCGACTAGGGTCAGAGCTCCTTTATGCATTTTCTCTGACAGTCAAGCCGCCCTGAAGTCACTCGAATCTATTTCTTCCAACTCGAAGACCATCAACGACTACGCAGATCTCTTCACGAGATGGCGGAGCAGTACAACCTCCACCTCATCTGGGTCCCAGGACATAGGGACATCGAGGGTAACTGCGCTGCAGATGAGCTGGCCCGGCAGGGTACAACCTCCCCTCTTCAGCCGGACATGTCCATGGCCACTCGCAGACTACATTGTAGGGAGCACTTCCAACTCCTCGCGGACAGGAAATGGGAAAACTTAACCTCCTGCCGCCACGCTAGAATGATCTGGCCACGCCGATCAGCGAAGCACTCCAAGGAGCTATTGTCTTTAAGCAGGGAAAGCTGCGCCCTTGCCGTTAGGCCTCTCCCTGGTCACTGGCTACTTGGAACGCATGCGTCCAGGCTGCACCATAACGACTTCTGTAGAAGCTTTAGGGATGAGGAGGAAGAGGAGACAGTTCATCACCTCCTCTGCCACTGCCAGGCCCTAAGCAGACGAAGACTGCAGTATCTGGGCTCCCCCCCTTGTGGATCTGGCAGAGCTAAGCGAGACATCACCGAGGCAGATAACCCGATTCATCCAAGGATCGGGTTGGTCCTCCCTCACGTAAGGATTAGTTATCGGCCCATGAGAACCTGCATTGGACGGGGGATGTAAGCCTGCGCGGCATCACAAGGAGCCTCTTCAGGCTTAAGTGGACGGCCCAGCTTTCTGAGCCGGCCGTCACCGCCCTAACCTAACCTAACCTAATACGGATGGTTTATTAGCTTTTTCTTAAGGGTCAAGAAACAATCTAGCTCCCTTTGTTCAAAAGAAAATTCATTGTCTTTTCTTTAAAATGTCATAAAGTGCTTTTGCTAACGTAGAGAAATATTTTATAAACCTTCTAAAATAAGAACATAATCCTAAAAACTTTGGATATTGTTTACCTTTTCAGGAATCGGAAAGTTTGTGATTGCCTCCATGCCCTTGTCTTCTGCTTTGATATTTTCTTTGGTAATATAAAATCCTAGGTACTTTACACTAGATTGCATAAACTCGCATTTATCCATACGAAGTTCTAAATTGTTATTGACTAGTCTTATAAACACATCCTTTAATGTTCTTCCATGGTTGCACTGGCTATCATTATGTCATCCATGTATACGATGACTTTATTTTCGCGTATTAAATCTGCAAAGATGTTGTTTACGAAACGCTGGAAAACTGCTGATGCATTCTTGATGCCCATAGGCATCCTTAAAAATTCAAATTGCCCTAAAGGAGTTACAAACGATGTATATTTAACTGAATTATTGCCAACAAATACGTAAAAATATCCATTTTTTAAATCCAGCTTTGAAAACACACTCTTATTCACCAACTTATCTAGAAGAGCATCTATTAAAACTTTGTTCAGTTTTCTATAGTCTATACATAGACGCAAATCTCCTGTTTTTTTTCTTTACCATCACAATAGGAGAAGCATATTCCGAATCACTGATTCTTATTATGCCTTTGTCTAAATATTCGTATAATAATTTTTGTAGCTGCTCCTTTCACTAAATGAAAGTCGCCTAGGTGAGCAATTGAATGGTTTGAATTTTTCTAAACTAATTTTCATTTCGCATCTGGTAAATGGAGTATCTGGTCTCTTCGCATTGACATAAGATTCTTCAAACATTTTAACAAATCTACATTTTATTTCATATCTTACATCACATCCACAGTTGTAGTCTAAAAACTGATCATCAACAACGTTGATGTTCAACATATCAGTTTCAAAATTGTCTCCTAAAATTTTTATTTTTTCATTTCGTTTTATATTTCCCGTGGCATCTTCTGACAGTTTTCACATATTAGTTGACTTTTCTGTCGATTTTTCCTTAACAGTTTCATTTCTTGACCATTTTTCTTTTTCAGTTGCATCTTTCAATGATTTTGCCCTAAAAGTTTCATTTTCTAAAATTGTTGCCTAACAGTTTCATTTTTGAAAAATTGTGGCCTAACAGTTTAATTTTCTAAAAATTGTTGCCTAACAGTTTCATTTTCCGTTGCATTTCCTAACAGTTTTTCCTTAACGGTCTCATTTTCCGTAACAGTTTCATTGGAATCCCAATTGACTACTACGGCAGTTGCTAGTTGTTGATCCTCGTTCCCAGATACTTTAATCATATTATTAATAAAATCCCTTCCCAGTACTACATCGTACATCATAGATTCATTAGCGACGACAACCATTTCAAATTGAATTTTAATATTTTAAGTTAGCTCTTGTTTAGCCTGTAATACACTTGGTTAACTGTTTGTAATGATACTTCAAGCGGAATTTTTGATTGCTAAATGAAAGATATCGCACTCCCCGAATCTATGAGACACTCTGCAATAATGGGTAAATTAGTGAAATAAACAAAGAACATTTTTAACCTTCTTACATAGTTGTTAACGTTGCTGTTGTTGTTGCTTTTTCTTAGACGGCATTCTCCCCCAAAATGGCCCATCTCTCCACAAGCAAAACAAGATCCAGGTGCTCTTGCTGGCTTGCGACAGTCTTTGGCGAAATGGCCCTTGAAGTTGCATTTGATGCAACGCAGATTGTTGACTTCCGCCGCCTCCGACGTCGACTTCTTTAGTGCGTAGCCTCCTGCTGGTAACGAAAGACGTACATTGGCAAGTGCTAATAGCATCTGCTCCGCCGATGGGATTCCCTCGATGAGTTGCTCTTGTTGTATATGTGAGGCGGTGCGCGTCTCTTCTTGTTGCTGTGTATGTGTGACAATGCGCGTCTCTTCTTGTTGCTGTGTATGTGTGGCGGAGCGTGCTTCTGCCAGTTGCAACGCAGTTTTCTGCGTAATAAGCGCAGCCTTCAGTTGCGCGATGATTCCAAGAAGTTAGTTCTAATCTGAAACGTTCTCGGAAAAGCCTTCCTGCGACGATTGTGTTGTAATTTCAGGATCGGTGCCGGGCTGATCTTCTCCACCATTCTGGCTGGCTTCTTCCTGTGGTACTTAGCCTCGTTGTTCAGACGGTATTTGCCCCAGACAAGCCATTAATTCGGCTTTAACACCTTGGGTTGGTAAACCCAACGCCGAAAGTCACCGTTTTAAATGGGTGACTATAAATTTGTTGACCCGGTTCATTTTGTAGGTTTGACCACTTCTGAATTTGTGGAAGGTTACTACTACTTCTTTACTTCTTCAATATTTCGATCGCCAGCAAAGACTGCCTTCTTAATGTTATTTACATCAGTTTAACATAGTTATCGTGTCGTATAAGTATCGATATCCCAGTGTGACCCTCTACTAGCCTACTACCAAAGAGTATGAATATTCAGAGGGGACAACTCATACAAAAAAATGTGTCCTAAGGCGGGTTCCCGCGGAAGAACCCGCATTTTACTCGTGGAACCCGCAGTGCTCAATTTTACTTTGAATCTGGCCGCCCGGTCGCCTGCATGCCGTTTGGCCTAGTGGTTAAGGTATCGGACTGCCAGTCCAATGTGCATGGATTCAAATCCCAGTTAGACTTCGATTCCCTTTTTATACCCTGTACCGTTGGTACAAAGGTATATTAATTTTGTGCAAATGTACAGGGTCCGCCACGTATTTTTTTTTTTTTTTTTAAATGCAATAAAACAAAAAGGGTTCATCCGATCATCAAATTTATTTTTTCATATTAAAGTACAATCCTTCCGGTTACTTATGGAATACAGGTTCGTTTAAACGGCTGCCTCGGCTGGCCTTGCAGTACGCCATACGGCCGACCCAATTTTTCAGGACAATTCCGATTGTTTGCGGCCGTATTTCGGCAACGGCGACGCGAATGTTGTCCTTTAAAGCTTGAATTGTCGCTGGCTTGTCCATATAACACTTGTCTTTGGCGGCGCCCCACAAATAATAATCCAACGGTGTCAAATAACAGCTCCGAGGTGGCCAAACGACATCAGAAATTCGGCTGATAATTCGGTCTCCGAAAACAGTGCGCACAAGATCGATCGTAGCGTTGGCTGTGTGGCACGGAGCGCCGTCTTGCTGGAACCAAATGTTGTCCAAGTCCTCCTCTTCGCTTTCTGGGAAGAACCAATCCGTTAACATGGCGCTGTAGCGTAGCCGGAATAAGGCCGCAAACAATCGGAAATGTCCTGAAAAATTGGGTCGGCCGTATGGCGTACTGCAAGGCCAGCCGAGGCAGCCGTTTGAACGAACCTGTATTCCATAAGTAACCGGAAGGATTGTACTTTAATATGAAAAAATAAATTTGATGATCGGATGAACCCTTTTTGTTTTATTGCATTTAAAAAAAAAAAAGTTACGTGGCGGACCCTGTATGTGTTCAGGCCAAGGGCTACTGTACCCCCGCTGCTCTCAGAGCTTTCCTCTCTGCTCTGCCGCTGCAATGATCGGTCTCCGTCGCTAGGCGAACTTCAGGACTGCTCGCCTCCGACCGTTTTCGTTCTCCCGCTCTCATTATGTTATGCAGGCGGGAGTTCGGGTTCTAGTATGTAAGCTAGCATTTAGTCATCAAACTGAAGTAAAATAAAAGTGAAGTGCTACTCGACGTACCCGTCTTCGTTTATTTCGCCGATTTTTCTTTCTTCGACTGCGTCGAGACGCCGCCACTTTTCCGCGCTTATTTTTCTACGGAAGGAAGCCACCTCCCTCCAAACAGTATGTAACAGGCAGAAGGAAGCATTTCCGACCCTATAAAGTATATATGTTCTTGATCAGCATCAACAGCCAAGTCGATTTAGCCATGTCTGTCTGTCCGTCTGTCCGTCTGTATGAACGCCTAGATCTCAGCAACTATAAGAGCTAGAGCCACCAAATTCGGTATGTAGGTCGGAATGTTTTGCACGCAGATCAAGTTTGTTTCAGATTTAAAAATTTCCCTCCCACTCCCCCGCAAATCAATAAAAACTTTTTGCAGCCACAAATATTACCATAGATCTTTCTTTTTGTGCATAGGCATGCATATGTAGATCATGTATCAATACCGAAAATCTGGTAAAGATCGGGTGAAAAACACAAAAGTTATATACTTATCAGTGTGTGCTATCTATTTGGCAGCTAGCAACAGGAGCATCCCAAAAAACAACAACAAAACTGATGAGCGCAAGAAACTAACTCCCGTGCGCAAAAAAGAGAGGGGGGTTATCTCTTTCTCTGTCTTGCACACGCAAGTGCATGAGATGGTGGTGGTTTTGCAAAGAGCGAGTTTGTTTACATTTCTCTAATAGGCAGAAGTCGCGATCAGCTGACTTTTGTTTATCGTTGTCAAAGACATGACAAAGGAGATTTATTTAACTTTTTAAATGAAACGCTTTATTTATGTATTTAATATACTATGTACCATAGATAGAAATGTAGCCATGTATGTTTTATAATGCATTGGCCTCCATGTGGTATTCCCTGGCTACCGATTTTATTTATAATCGGGAGCTAATTCGAGCGGCGATATATTTTGGTGCAGGGTATATAACAGTCGTTCACGAACTTGTCGTCG
Source organism: Drosophila aff. chauvacae BK-2020 (assembly GCA_018903765.1). NCBI lineage: Eukaryota > Metazoa > Arthropoda > Insecta > Diptera > Drosophilidae > Drosophila > Drosophila aff. chauvacae BK-2020. The sequence continues at coordinate 422,700 of JAEIGO010000057.1, read as the reverse complement.
ACGACACAACCCCGATACAACCCCGATACAACCCCAACTAACCCCGATGTCGAAACTCGTGCAGATTAACCTGATGCAAATCTCACGATCCTTCTCAGGGAGAAGGATATCGACATCGGACTGATACAGGAACCTTGGACCAGGGACGAGCAAGTTGCTGGCCTAAGGATCCCAGGATACACATAACTGTGCACCAACTCGGTGGGTAAATCGAGAGCATGCATAGTAATTAAGAATCATTTTAACGCTTTTCCCTGTTCCAATCTCAGCACACCAGATCTAGCAGTAGCTAGATTCGTGGCAGCTGATGGGAGCGGAATGATCATAGCCTCTGCCTACATTGCCCACGACGATCCGGCACCGCCTGAGCCGGTCGTCAAGCTGCTGCAATGGGCCGAAGACTCAAAGCTCTGGGGAAGCTCGGAAACGAATGAGAGAGGTGAGTCTCTTTTTGACAATATTATTAGTCGAAAGGTTACGATTTGTAACAAGGGCAACACACAAACCTTCATATTCCCCAGTACGGAGGATTTTTAGGGTTGGGAAGAGGTGCTAGATCTCAACCTTCAAATAGAATATGGCAAATATAAGGTCGAGAACTGGAGAGTGTCAACTCAGCTCTCCTTTTCGGACCACAGATACATCTTCTTTGACTTGTCGGCATCGGTAAGTAAGCCGATACCAACTCGTAACGCCCGCAGGACAGACTGGGACAAATTCGGCGAAATAGTCTAATCAAAAGTCAGCAACAGGAGGATAAAGGTACAATCCTCCTCAAAGGCCCTCGACAAGGAAGTAGAGGACCTTACAAACATCCTTAACAACGCATACAAAGAGACATGTAAAGTTTCATTCTCCAAGAAGCAGTATCCACCATGGTAGACCAAGGAACTGAGCGACCTCAGGAAGAGAGCGCGCAAGACCTTTAACACATGCTATGGGACCAAGAAATGGGAACCATATAAGGAAGCACAAAAAGCATACAAAAAAGCAGTATATGAAGCCAAGAATGAATATTGGAAGAGATATTGCGAATCATTAGAAGGCATAAAAGATACGGCAAGATTAAGCAAAATATTTGCCAAGGGGCACACAAGCCCTACTCTAATCAACAGACCAGACGGCTCGGCCACAAAGACAATAGAGGAGTCACTAGAGCTACTAATCGACACTCACTTCCCGGGGAACCTACGAGAGAACTCGGCACGCGAGGAAGGCACAAATGCACAGACAGACACACAAATTAAAGATATCATCACCACGGAGCGAATCCAGTGGGCAATAGATTCTTTCGACAAATACAAAAGCCCGGGCCCGGACGGCATAATACCGGCAATGCTACAAACTGCCAAAAGAGGCCTCTGTAGATGGCTTATACAAGTCTTGTATAAGACTAAGGCACATCCCGCTCAGATGGAGGGAAGCCAAAGTCATATTTATACCGAAGCCATGCAGAAGGGGGCACATTCTAGCGAAGGACTATAGGCCGATGAGCTTAACATCCTTCGTCCTGAAGACCCTAGAAAGACTAGATGTTCACATTCGAGAAAGAATCGAGAGACACCACCTATCAGACGCGCAGCATGCATACCGAAAAGGTCGGTCAACAGAAAAAGCACTACACGAAGTTGTAGGTCACGTCGAGAAGACACTATATTACAAGCAATACACGATGGCCGCCTTCCTAGACATCGAAGGTGCGTTCAATAACGTGAACGCCGACTCCATCCTGAGCTCCCTCACCTCGATGGGCATTGAGAGAGGCATCAGAGAATGGATTGGAGTTATGCTAAAGAGTAGGACGATCACTGCCGAACTGAGTGGCACTCACCTCACACGGTCAGTGAAGAGAGGCACACCTCAGGGCGGCGTCTTATCGCCTCTACTTTGGCTCATAAACATGAATAACATATTGGAAGAGCTCAATATGGGTGGCGTCAAAGCAGTAGCCTACGCAGAGGACGTGGTGCTGCTAGTATCCGGACCCTACCCTGACGTTATTAGTGAGATAATGACAGGAGCGCTGGGTCGCTTAAACATATGGGGAAAGACCTGTGGATTAGGTATCAACCCAAATAAAACAGAACTTATGCTCTTCACTAGAAGGACTAAGATACCATCATATAATATGCCCAGAATAGATGGCATAGAGCTAAAACTATCAGAGCAGGCTAAGTATCTCGGTGTGATACTAGACCCGAAGCTCTCGTGGAAAGGAAACATAACTGAAAGAGTGAGGAAGGCAAGTATTGCTTTCTACTCTTGCAGGAAAATGTTCGGAGATAAATGGGGACTACACCCAAAGACGGCTTTACACGGCGGTTGTTCGGCCAATTTTAACATACGGAGCCCTAGTATGGTGGCCAGCGCTAATTAGAGCTTATAACATCTCAAAGTTAACGACGATACAGAGAGCAGGGTGTGCTGACGTGACGGGGGCAATGCGCTCATGACCTGCAGCTGCACTAAATGCTATCCTGGACATAATGTCGATAGAACTGTTCGTAAAGGACATGGCAGCACAGAGCGCAGTAAGACTGAAAGCAAGTAACTGCTGGAGGGAATACGGCGCAGGCCACGGCAAGATACTGGAAGTAATCAAGATAGAAGCAAACGCACAAATGGACTGCATGAATACGGAGATGAACTTCGGAAATGCCTACACGACCACATTCCCAACTAGGGAAGACTGGAGAAGGAAGAGAGTAACCGGGGCAGAGGAGGTATCCCTCTATACCGTGGCTCCAGAATGAGCTGCGGCGTGGGGGCTGGGATCTTCGCTGAGCAATGGGGGATCGAGGAGTCCTTAACTCTCTCAGACTCAGCGACGGTCTTTCAGGCTGAGGTACTCGCCATAACGGAAGCAGCCAAGCTTTCGATACGGCGAGAACTTAGCGACACCAAAGTACGGTTTTACTCTGATAGCCAAGCGGCTATAAAATCCCTAGCGGCCGTGAGAACAAATTTACGGATGGTGGCAGAATGCAAGAAGGCCCTTAATAGCCTTGCAGAGAGAAACGAGGTACAAGTAACCTGGGTACCGGGTCATTGCGACATCCCAGGGAACGAGAAAGCGGACGAACTAACCCGAGCAGGTTCGCAAGGGCAAGATATCAACGTACTGACACCGATCTCGTTAAACTCGGTCCATGACCATTTCAAACAGACAGCCAACAAGGAATGGTCAAGTAAGAGCGAACATAAGAGACCAAAGAAATGTTGCACGACATACGACAAAAATCTAATCAGAGAGCTGCTATCCAACAGCAAGCGGGATATCAGAAGATTTACAGCAGTCGCAACAGGTCATTGGGCGATCGGAACACACGCAATGAAGATGGGGCTGCCACACAACGCTAGCTGTAGAAGCTGCAAAGAACTTACGGAACCAGAGACACCAGAGCACCTGCTCTAAATCCCTAAATCACATCAGACTACGTCACTTCGGTGCCTACCAGCTGGAGTCACTAGAAGGCATAGGAGAGCTGAAGGTCTCATCGATCCTAGGCTTTCTCAGCGACTCAGGATGGTACTAAAGTGCAACTACGACCACAACATGACAACAGGGGGAGTGGTCCAAAAAGGAGACCAGCTCTAATTGGAGGCTCCAGTAAGGGTCCTCACCACTACAACCTACCTACCTTTGGGTTGCAAAAAAAAGCTTGTCGTTTTTTTAAAATATGTAACCACCGGCATGGTTATGGTTTCTATCGAAAGGGTCATCAAATTTCGGTAAAACATAGAAAGAATAAAATTATAATATTTTTTGCACGTTCAGGCATACCTGTTTTACCAAAGTACTTATTTTTCACCTATTTTTCAACTTTTATGGAATGTCAAAAATGTTATTACATATATATGTAAAATATATTATAAATAAGATATATGTAAATCCGGTTTAAAGTTTTGGTTTTATAAACTAGTAAACCGTTCTATTCTATTTATAACGCTTTTAAAGTTTTAAGACCATTTAACTAAAATAATGATTTTAAAAACAAGAATGGAAGCTAACTTCGGCAGGACGAAGTTTAAATACCCTTGCAGTAAGTATTTAAAATTTGGTATATTTAATAATTGCGGTTCTTTTCGCTTTCGCGTGTTCTTAGATTTTATAAATGTTGAGCGAAACATGTTGACAGTGAAAAATGTTGCGCAACAATAAATGTTGCTAGCAACAAAGCTTTCAAAATAAATTAATTGATATATGTACTATGTACATTGTACATATTCCTATGGCAGCTATTTGATATAGTAGTCCGATTTTGATTAAATTAAAACCGAAATTGTATAATAATATAAAATATTCATATTTCAAATTATATGAAAATATGTTGAAATTTGGCAAAGTTATAATTATTTTCCTCAAAATTTTCCGATCGTTCCTATGGCAGCTATATGATATACTAGGTGCACCAGTATGAAATGAGCGTTTTTTTTTTTGAAGAAAACAATAATTAGTAATGGGAAAGTAAAAACATTTTATTCAAAGTATTGGCCATTGCCTTCTACACATTTTGACCACCTTTCTGGCAATTTGTGGATACCACGCCAGTATCCTTGTTCGTCCTTTGAAGAAAACCAATCAAACACCCAATTTTCGACCTCCTCGTAGGAATCAAAGTGCTGCTCAGCCAATGCGTGTCCCATCGATGAAAACAAATGGTAGTCGAAAGGAGCCAAGTCTGGTGAATACAGCTGGTGGGCTCCCAGCCAAGTGCTTTGACAGTAGCCTGAACCAGTTTTGCTTTGGGTCCAGGATTATTGGCATTAAGGAAAATTACCTTGCCGTGTCTTCTGGCCCATTCTGGTCGTTTCTCGATCAATGCATGGTTCAAATTGATCATTTGTTGTCGGTAGCGAACAGTATTAACTGTTTCACCAGGTTTAAGGAGCTCGTTGTACACCGCACCTTTCTGGTCCCACCAAACACAGAGCATTGTCTTCTTGCCGAATCGATCTGGTTTTGCGGTCGATGTTGATGGTTAACCCATGATTTTTTCCGTTTAAGATTCTTAAAATAAATCAATTTTTCATCGCCAGTAACAATTCGATGCAAAACAGATTTTCTTTCGTGTCTTTGAAGCTAAATTTCACAAGTGTTTTTTCGCTTTCCGCAAATCATCACTTTCTGGTACAAAGATCGACATGTTTAACACGATGAAAAAATATGATCATGTCTGTTCAATGACTTGATCTATACTAATTATTTTTCGCATTTGTCATAGAAAGCAAATAAAAAAAAGATAACGGCTCTATCACAATAACTGTTCCCTATCGAGACATTTGAAGCTTGGGGCTCACTTCATACTGGTACACCTAGTAGTCGGCCGAGTGAGAGCATATAGAAGACTATGTGCAAAGTTTCATTAAGATAGCTACAAAACTGAGGGACTAGTTTGCGTAGAAACGGACGGACAGACGGACACGGCTAGATCGAATCGGCTGTTGATGCTGATCAAGAATATAAATACTTTATAGGGTCGGAAATGTCTCCTTCACTGCGTTGCAAACTTCTGACTAAAATTATAATACCATGCAAGGGTATAAAAATACGTTTTTGACCAACGATTTATCCATCACGACCACAGACTTTATTATGTCCTGTTCAGCAAAACCTATACTAGTTTCGAAGTATTTCGGCTTTCGATTTGATTTTGATTCAAATATGAAATTTTTTCCAAAATGTGCTGTCGAGTTGGTGCACATATACAAGCAAAACGCACTTACACTTATGCTGTGTGCCCGATAAACGAAATCTAAAAATAGAACAAGTAATTCCGTCTCGCTCTTTCCCTTTTTCCCCTTGCCTACAAGCGTAGTGCTGTCAAAGCATTGTAGACTCTTTATACTCTTTGCTACTACATAGGGAAAACAAAAGTATTAATAAAGAAATACGGATCGCTCAATTTAAAAAATATGCTAATCCAGGTTTTGTCCTTTATTTAAATTTAATAAAAAATTTAGGCACAATTTAAAAAAATTTCGAAGTGCACGTCTCACGTCCGCTCACAATGGGCTAGGACGGCGTTGTCAGCAAACTCCATTTTATAGAGTGTCTCTCAGAGAGCTTACTAATTAGCAGCGATACTCTTTCTACGCCGTAACCTTGCCACGACCTTGGCCTAGCTTCTCTTAGATCTTAGATCATAGATCCGCGAGATCTTTTCCTGGCCTAATTTTATGCATCTGTATCTGCATATGCATCTGCACGCAACATCCTACTCCAACTCGCCTGAAGTGTTTCAAAGACACATAAATGCCATTTTCCGTACTCTGACCCGAAGAGGAATTGCTCTTCCGTATGTCGACGACATAATTATAGCGGCAAAGGACGAGCGCGAGGCTGTATTAAATCTCAAAGAAGTTATAGGAATTTGCAGCGAATGTGGACTTAAGCTTAACATGAAGAAATGTCATTTCTTACAGACCCGAATTCAGTTTCTAGGGCATATCATCGAGAATAGAACCATTTCACCAACGACTCAGAAGATAGAAGCTGTAGCCAAATTTAAGATTCCTAGCAACTTGAAACAGCTTAAAAGTTTCTTAGGTCTGACAGGATATTTCAGAAAGTTTATATTCAATTATGTGCTAATTTCAAAACCTTTAACAAAAAAGTGAAAGCAATCGACACATTGAAAAGTATTTGATATCGACCCAGTTTTGGATATTTATAATCCGAAGTATGAAACTGGCGTACAAATCGCCCCCCTTTTTTTTTTTAATTCATGCTTTATTTAGTGGGTGGGGGGGTGGGTGTAATGTACAAAGTGGGGGGGGTGTTTTGCGTATGGCTAGAAAATGGAGACGAAGCCCTCGCGGTACGGCCGCAAAGCATTGCTTCGCGAAAGCATAGCCCCCATTAGCCCGGAACGCCTCTCCTGCGCCGTTCCTCCTCCCGGAGTCTGGTCAAAACCGTCGCAGCATAATTGCTCACCGCCTGCCAGTTGGCATTGCTGGCGAGCATCATTTCGACCAGGTTGTCCACGCTGATCCGGTCGCCTAGGAACTCCTCCAGTCGCCTCCTCTCGCTCTCGAATTGCCCGCAGATGAACACTACGTGCTCCGCGGTCTCCTCTGAGCCGTCTGCACACCAGACGCAGGCAGCGCTGTCCTCGTGCCCGCGCGTGTGGAGGTACCCTCTGAAGCACCCATGACCGCTCAGGACTTGGGTCAGGAAGAAGTTAACCTGATCGTGCTTTCTGTCGGTCCACGGCTCGAGCCTGGGAATAAGCCGGTGGGTCCACCGTCCCTTTGTAGAGGACTTCCATCGGAGTTGCCAGGAGTGGAGGGTGTCAGTCTTCAATACAGAGCGTGCCAGCTTCTTCTCCGCCGGTGGGAGTGCTCTACCGTGCAGCCGCCTGAAAAGGGTGGCCTGTTCCTTGGCCAGGAGATCCAAGGGGGGGGTCCCGGCTAGGACCAGTGCCGCCTGGTCAGACACTGTTCTGAATGCGCTGCATATGCGCAGAGCGGCGAGCCGGTGCGTCGCATTCATTCCGCGGCTATACGAGGGCGTCGCCATGGCGTGCGCCCAGACCGGGGCAGCGTACAGCAGGGTTGCTCTCGTCACGCTCGTTAGGAGTAGTCTACTCCCTTGTTTAGGGCCTCTACGGTTCAGCATGATCCGAGACAGCGCCCGGAAGGAAGTAGCCGCCTTAGTGCTGGCATAAGCGAGATGCTCGCGGAACGAGAGCCTCGTATCTAGCATGACTCCCAGGTATTTGATCGCTCTGGACGATCTGATCGATGCGCCGCCCACCTCGATGGTTGCGGTTTCGACCTTTTTTCGGCTGCTTATCAGCAGGGCTTCCGTCTTCTGCGGCGCTAGCTGCAGGCCTCTATAAACGGGTTTGGAGCCGTGCTCCTACAAAAATCACCACATGACGGCCAATTCCACCCTGTTATCGCATTATCGAAGACATAACCAAGTTTCGAGTTTATCTCCTTGGAATTTCGTTCAAAATTGTTACCGATTGCGACGCGTTTACTAAAACATTATACAAGCAAAGCCTGTCCACCAGAGTGGCACGATGGGTACGACTACAAGATAAAGCACCGCTCAGAATCACGCATAAAGCACGTTGATGCACTATCTAGATACCCAATCATGACAATAGTGGATGACTCAATCGTGTTAGTTTTCAACAAGCTCAATCCAAAGATGAACATTTGAGAGCGAACCGCAAAATCATCGAGGACTCGAATGTTGCATACCAGGACTGTTTTTTGAAAGCAGGGATATCAGCCCAAACGTCGGTGGAAGGCGTGACTGCTACCACCTGCGGGCACGGAAGGGAGCAATCCCCTCTGCGTGTCATAGTGGTCACACCTCTGATTTGAACGACGCAAGGGAAGCTTATCCGCTCAGGTGCAATAGTCGATACAGACTCGGACATGGAGAGCGTGCAGCTCTCTAAAGCCGAGGAGGAAAGCCTTCTCCGCTCGCCGAAACCAGGCACCAGCTCCCCGCGCAGGGACTGCCCGAAGCGTTCAAGCGAGTGGATGATGGCTAAGGCGAATTATAAAGCCGGCCTTAGCATCCAGAGCCGGCTCAAGAAAAAAGCCGCCCTAGCCCCTCGGAAATGTGATGAATCCGAGGCATCCAAAAACCTTGGAGCGTCTCATTTGTAAAAGTCCGGCCCAAACAAGGGCAAGAATAAAATTCCTAGGCGCTCCGGTTCTGGCATCGCTTGAAGATGGCTCCAGGAAGAAGACAGGCGAACTACTTGCCTTCGCGAAAAACACCTCGATCCTATAGGATTTCGAAAACCGCGTAAACACTCTCTAGGTCCATACATAAACTTTCGGATTGCTATTGGCCTATGCGCGGCCCCGTAAGGGGCCTTCCGACTTAACATAACCTAACCTTCCTTTCCAGGCAGTTTTGCTTACTTAACTTGTTCTTATGTTCCACCATCGGCTGAGGAGCCTATTTATTTGAAACACCTTTCCGCAATTCAGGCTGTTTCCAACAGGTTTTCATATCGAGACCAACTCGTAACTCTAGGAGACTTCAATATACCTGGAGCTCGTTGGTCATCTGATGGTGTGCCAAATGTCCTTCAAAACACCTCGATCCTTAGTTTGTGATGTAAGAGCGCCGTTGAAGAACAGAAACATTTACTGGGTATTCTTGTTAGCGGGTGGTAAGGGTGCATCAGACCAAGGCAAGATCAGCAGAGTATTTGCTGATGTATATTCCTTGGCTCTTCTGGTGCATCAAGTCGTCTCGTAGGTGAATATCAATTTGATAGACACCACCCTCTCCTCGGAGAGGATTCCTATGACTCCACAAAGTGAGTGAGAGCGCTCCGAAAAGGGCAAAGGACTCCAAGGGAGCCCCTAGAGCGACGTCCTTCGTCAAGCCGGCGAAAAAATTCAGTGAGGTGGCAAGAGACAGCCTGGCCATGGCACTGGTGGACGAGCTCAACGACGATGGGCGCCTGCTGTCGGAGAAATGGGATGAGATCGAGACCAGACTATCTGAGATGGTATCAGACAAAATACTTGCTGAGCCAGCCGATCCGACACCATCCTTTGACTCCTCGGACATGGTTCGAGGGCACCGGGTGATCAGGTGCGACGATGAGTCTTCGAAGGACTTCCTGGCGGAGTGCGTCGCTAAGATTAGCGGCGCCTGGAAGGGGCTTAGCCTAAAGCTCGTCCCCCCCACGGATATCCCGAGAAGGCCCAGAGCTCGTATCTGGTTGCCAAAGGGGCTCACGAACCATGATAGAGTGCTCAAGACTCTGAGGGCTCTAAACCAAGATGTCGACATGGCAGGATGGGCCATCCTGAATGCAGAGCGAGAGATAAGGATAAGCCAGCCTTTCTTGTTCCTCACCAACAAGCAGTGCCTGCCGCAGCTACAGACTACTGACTACAAAGTGCGTTACGGCATAAGGAAGGCTAAGATAAAAGTCTTCCTAGCCGAGCCAGACGACAATCTTGAAGACGACGTCGATGACACCAAGCAGATGTTCGATGACTTGATGATCGACGATGACACCCCCAACACCACACCGCAATAATGCCGAAGGTCGTGCAAATAAACCTGAAACGTAGCTCGCACGCTTCAGCAAATCATGCAGTCCTCCTCCAAGAGGAGGACATCGACATCGGCCTCTTACAAGAGCCATGGACCAGGGACGGCCAAATCTCTGGCGCGGCTATAAAAGGATATACAACACTATACACAAACTCGACAGGTAGGCCGAGGGCGGGTATAATCATTAAAAACAACATTAACGCTCTTCGACATCCCAATCTTAGCAACTCAGACCTAGCAGTGGCCAGGCTTGAAGCAGCGGATGGGACAGCCATGCTGATAGCATCCGGATACATGGCCCACGATGTACCGGCACCCCCTGAAGCGTTTGTCAGGGTGATGCAATGGGCCAAAGTAAGGGGAAGCAAGGGGAAGCAAGGAAACAAACGAAAGGGGTGAGTCTCTTTTTGAACAAATTATATATCGTGACGTCACTATCTGCAACAAAGGGGAAACCCCACCTTTATTTTTCCGAGTACGGAAGAATTTCAAGGATGGGAGGAGGTCCTAGATATAACGCTCCAAATGGAGCACTGCAACCACAGGGTAGAAAAATGGATGGTTTCTCCAAAAAAACTCTTTTTCAGACCATAGATACATATTCTTTGAGATTTCGATGCCGACCTGCGAAACGGCACCGAAGCGCAATCCCCGCAACACAGACTGGAACAAATATGAAAAGATTGTACAGTCAAAGGTGAAGAACAGCAAGGTCAAAGTAAGACCCACCCCGGAAGGAATAGACGAGGAAGTCGATGACTTCACGAATATTCTCACCAACGCATACGAAGAGTCGTGCAGAGTAACGTACTCCAAGGAGACATATCCGCAATGGTGGAACAAAGAGCTAAGCGAGCTCAGAAAAAAGGCTAGGAAAGCCTTCAATACATGTTACGGAACCAAAGACTGGCAGCCGGATAAGGAAATACACAAGGAATACAAAAAGAAGAAAGCCAAGAAAGACACTTGGAGCAGGTACTGCGAATCGCTAGAAGGAATCAAAGACACGGCTATGTTAAGCAAAATACTAGCTAAGGGGCACACAAGCCACACGCTTATAAACAGATCTGACGGCACACGAAGTACGTCAGCAGAAGAGACACTGGAGATCCGGCTGGACACACACTTCACAGGTGACCAGAAAGAAGAAACTCGAGCAGAGGAAAGACACATGGCGGAACACCAGCAAAGAGTCGACGAGATCGTCACCATGGAAAGAATCCAATGGGCAGTGGACTCTTTCGATAAGTACAAAAGTCCGGGACCGAACGGAATTATACCAGCAATGTTTCAGACAGCAAAAGCATGCATTGGCAGATGGCTGCAAGCAATCTTCCAAGCATGCATTAAAACAGCACACATACCACTTCCGTGGAAGGAAGCAAGAGTAGTCTTTATACCAAAACCAGGAAGAAGAGGACACATCCAAGCCAAGGATTACAGGCCGATCAGCCTGACCTCATTCCTCATGAAAACAATGGAACGGATACTAGATATCCATATCAGAGAAAGAACGGAGAAAAACCTTTCCGAAGCACAGCATGCATACAGGAAAGCTAGATCCACGGAAACAGCACTATACGAAGTAGTGGGATACATAGAAAAGGCATTGGTCTACATAAACTACACATTGGCCACCTTCTTAGACATAGAAGGCGCCTTCAATAACGTAAACGCAGATTCCATCCTGAGCTCCCTCAAAGAAGATTGGAGTTGAAGCAGGCATTAGAAAATAGATCGGCGCAACGCTGACGAGCAGAAGGATAACAGCCGAACTGAGTGGCACTCATCACACGAGGTATGTAAAGAGAGGCACACCGCAGGGAGGGGTTGTCTCCACTGCTGTGGCTGATTAACATGGACGACATATTGAGAGAACTAAATAGCAAAGGAGTATGCGTCCCTTTCTGAGTGTGTGTTCAGCTGTCTGTAGTCTATACATAGCCTCCATTGATTGTTCTTCTTCCTTACGAGTACCACTGGCGAGCTGTACGCCGAGTGCGAAGGTTCGATCAGGTCCTGTTCGATCAGTTGGTCGACCTGTTCGTGTATTACACAGGCCGAAAAAATGTTGACCCAGAAACCAGTACTACGGTGCGCTGAATCCTAGGTCGAAATTTCTGAATTGGCTCTAATTTCCGAGATATCCTAACCTAAAAGTGCAAAAAACAGCGTTTTTTGCTTATATTTAAAGTTATCTAGCATCGAATTTTTTCTTTTACTGAAAATACTAAAAAAGCCATTTTAAAGTATAACCTTTTCCCTTTCAAATGCCGTTGAGTTTCATTAAATATCTCTTTTTTTCGCTAAGATATCGTACTGAAATTCATATAGAGTATTCAGTCGAGTGAGCTTTCTGGCATTCCCCGCGATTTAGTTAATGGTCGCCATATTGAATTTCTTACTTACAAAAAATAAAAATTTAACATCAAATTTCATCATCAAATTTCAGAATTTTATCTCAGTTTGGTAACCAGCGATTTTGATTTTTGGAAAAATGGCGGCCGTTTGATCTTAAAGTAGCGATTTTTAAGATTTATTTTCTTAATAAAAACAAATATACAAATCTTTAAAAAAAAATCCTACGATAAAGACTAGATAAATATGCATAGATTAGTCACAGAAAATTGCAATTCAATCGGTGTATTAGTTTTCGAGATATCATGCGTACAGATTCAAAAACATTATTTCGAGAAAAACGCGTTTGAAAATTTGTCAATGGGTAAGCGCACGTGTAACGAAGGCATACATTGTCGGCCATAACTTCGTCATTTTTTCGAATTTCGACTTGAAACTTGGACCAGACATTCTTAAGATAGCAAATTTTAAGAAAATAGAATTAAAAAAAATCGAATCCTCGGTGGGTTTACCCCCTTAACATGAAAATTTCAAAGTACGATATCTCAGCAAAAAAAAGAGATATTTAGGATATCTCGGAAATTAGAGCCAATTCGGAAATTTCGACCTCGGATTCGGATTCAGCGCACCGAAAACCTTCGGAATAGTATATACTGGTTTCTGGGTCAGAGGGTCTAGCTGATTTTGTCGGCCAGTGTTATTTTTATTTTTTTTTTAGCAAAAATCTCTATTCATTTAAGGGGGTCTTCTACCTTCGCGCTCAAATTTGGGGCCTATTTTTCAAAAATGGATTGCAAAAAAACTACACATGATATCCGAACAAAATTTTTTTTATTTGATTAACAAAAGCTTGAACTTGAAAAAAAAAAAAAACCATATGAATTTATCATAACATCTGCCATTGGCGCGTCGTCGAATTAGCCTCTGCCGGCGCGAAAGAGTCAAACGGTTGGCAAGAAATCTCAGCTTCAGAACATGCAAAAAACAAAACATATTTTTTAACTTAATTTTAAGAACGTCGATTAGGTCAGGACACAAGCTTTTTTTAATATTTAAAAATTTCACAAAATGGCAGCGATTTGAACAAAAAATTTAATTTTTGACCATGTTTTTCAACCTAAAAATGACTGTAAAAAATTGAAAAAAAAAAAATTTCGAAAAAAGCTTGTGTCCTGACCTAGCGAGATGTTTTGTGAATAAGTAACGCTTTACAGATCTAGGATATCTTCTATGGTTTCGTCAAAATCGTGCCAAAACTTTTGAAAAACACTACTTTCGGGAAAACGCGTTTAAAGATAAATGTTACAATACTATAGGCAAGGTGGGGCCGGGTTTGAAGCTCGATATCTCGTAAACGAGCATGAATTCGATCAAATCCTTCACAGGGCATGTTCTTAGTTATGTCTACTTTAGAAATATGCAAAAAAAAAAAAAAATTGATTTTTTTAAACCGCGAAGGTAGAAGACCCCCTTAAATTGTTAATTAATTTTTCATGATAGTGGCAAGCTGCTTGTTTGTCAACAACAAAAAACATTTGATGTGGTAGTGTGTGGTCTCTTTTTTGTGATGGTTGTTAATTAATTATTGGTCCTAAACATATATTTATTGGTTGTTTTGTATTTTTTTTTTTTGTTGCTATTGGGTTTATTTATTTATTAGCATCATTGAAAGAACACGGTTTCTATTGCGAAAAGGATGAAATTATTTATATGCAAATCATGTCAATATTAATTTAGTGTAGTCGTCAATGTTTACGTTACATTATATTGCGTTAAATTACAATGATAGAACTTGGATTATAATAGGAAGAGTAATTGGCCAAAACAGACAAATCAATCAGTCAGGATTTACACTAAACTACAAAAATGCGATTTAGTAACTTTAAGTTTTGGTTTTTTCTTTTTGTTTTTCTTTTTCACTCACCCACTGTTGTTTCTCGAAGAATGCCTTCTTGTCGATACGGTGTTGTGTGTTATTTGTAAGAAAACTTAAAACTATAAATGCACTATTTGGTTTTTTACCTAATTAACAATTCAAATATAGGATATGTTTAGGTGTCATCTTTTGTAATGGGTTCCAATTATTTCATTTTTTATGTTATCATTATTCATTATTTTTATTTTGATTTGAAGTATATTTTTGCATTGGCAATGAAACTTTTTTCTTTCAGTGCACTGAATTTTACGCCATTTTAATCGCCATTTCTTCCAATTATTATATAAATTCGGAAAAATTTCGCTAATTTTGTGAAATAACTTTTTCATTATATATGCGTAGCTACCCATGGTATCCGATGTCACCAACAATTCATAAAATATTGGTTCACGGTTACAAAATCAATAATTCAAGCTTTGTTCCACTAGAATGCTTAGGCGAAAATGCTACTGAAGCACGCAACAAAGTGTACAAGAAAGATAGATTGTCGCATTCAAGGAAAAATAGTCGGCAAAATACCATGACTGATTTTTGTCTCAGAGCTTTAGATTACTCGGATCCATTATTGTCGAGTGTTTCTCTAAAGGAAAGAGAAAGAAAAAATAAAAAAAACCCTTCTCAAAAAAGTTACTAAGTCTTTGGGCTTTGAAAACGATCTGCAGTACGATTCTGATGAAGATCAGGATATTTATAATATTGAGTTGGATGAAGAAAATTTCATTTAAAAAATAAGTAAGTAATTAAATAGACCAGAAAATAATATATATTTATTATAAATCTAATATCAATCAGTTTGCAGGGGCGGCAAGCGTGGTCGCCCTGGCGAGAAATTATCAATACTTTAACAATAAAATGTGTGAAGTTTGAACCGCGTAATTTAATTTTTAGACTTTATGCCAAGAAAATCGAATTTTAGACCATAGTGCAGTGTACGATTTTACATTGGGTTTGCCAGCATGTATTTTTTTTCTTTTTCTTCTCTTCATTTACTTATCACCTGCACACACACACATCACTATCAAATTCTTTTGTTTTTTACACGGTTTCATGTCGGTTGAATATTTTTAACTTCAATTAATTTTTGGGTTTATAGGCACTTGGGGTATTTTATTCTGTATAAGTAGTAAAGCTTTCTGCTTTTCGCTGCTGTTGAACCTCTTTTTATTGGGGGTTATGAATTATATATTTTATGTTTTTGTTTTGCACTAGTTTGTAAGGGCTTTGATTTCTATGTTGGTTTTCTGTAAATTTTTTTCTGCGACCTATGAACAAATTTTCTCCCAGCAGAGGTAGCTTACTCCAGCCAAACTTTTGGGTCGGCGTGGAATAGTTTAAAATTCTGCATCCTTTTCTCGGGTAACTGCGGGAATTTAATTGATTCATTTCGGGCAATATTTTCCCAGAATTGCTTAGATATTTACCCTGTGATTTTCCTCTTTAATGGAATCGATCGACCTGGCGATTTCTCGCTGTGTAGTCGAAGATAAAAATAACACGCGTGACCTTAACGTGCACAAATGTTATTATAATTTTTTAATATTTTTTATTTTTTTTTTTATATCTACTTTGCCGACACTGCAATCCACTGTCATTTGTTCATTGGCTTTTCTTTATGGCCTTTTAATAATAATGCCGAAATAAAAGCTGGATTAAAGTTGGGAGCACATGTGATTTGCCTTTTCCTTGGTCTTATCTCTGCTGGCATTAGACTGAACTTATCAGCTTGACGATCGTCGTACGAAATGATAGAAGGTATATGCTGGGGAACCGAAAAACCCTTATCCAAATTTCCGAATCAATATTCAACCAACTGGTCAATTGTCATTTAGATGAGGTTGCCAGATAAAGTTCCGATAATTATTATCGCTAGCTTTACAATTTTGTTAACACCAAGCGTAAACCAAATCTATACCCTTCCTCTATTTCATTTAAAAATTATTCAGCAAATTATTCGAATCAGGCAATCGCCGATATTTTTGCTGAGTTTTTTAAAACCACTTATTCTTCCACAAACCAGATAAACCAGACGTATTCTTTCCCTATGCCCAGATTGAATATGATTTTCAGTCCTATCGTAGACGAAAGCTCTCTTCGGCTGGATTTAAAACGTGTAAAGCCAGTACATGAACATGGTCCCGATGGAATACCGGACTGTGTACTCAGGTATTGCGCCGAGGCTCTGTGAAACCCCCTTCTCAAACTATTTACCATATCTTAAGAAACATCAGAATTTCCAATTGGTTGGAAGGAATCATTTATTATTTCTCTCTCTGGTAACTACAGACAAATCTCTAAGTTGTCGGCAATTCCAAAACTCTTCGAGAATATAATTACTCCGCACATGCAGCACTTGTGCAGATCCGTAATTTCTCCGTGTCAGCATGGATTTATGAGACGACGTTAAGCCTTTGCCTCGGTTAATCATTTTCTTTTTGTAAGGAAGCTCGATTTAATAGAGTTTCCTACCGATCTCCTTAATTGGCTTCAGAGTTATTTGAGTCACAGGACTCCAAAGGTTCTGTTTAAGAATGCTCTTTCCTACTCCCTCAATGTCACTTCTGGCGTTCAACAAGGCCAATCTGGCCCGCTGCTATTTACCTTATTTATCAACGACCTTCCGCTAGTTCCACCCAACTCTAGGGTACATATTTACGCAAACGATGTTAAACTGCGCGTGCAGTATAAGGACAGCTCATGCCAGTCAGACTTACAATCCGATCTTGACAACTTCCAGGCATGCTGTAGTGTTAACTTCCTAAATCTCAACAGCTCAAAATGCAAACTGATGACATTTTCATGTGTCACTCCCCATACGCTTAATTAATGTACATTGGAAAGAATAACTCTATTTGACGATCTAGGGTGTCCGTCTAGATTTTAAGCTTTGGTTTTCAGAACATATTTCATGCATGGTTAACAAGGACAAAGCCATGCTTGGATTTATTAAAAGGTGGTCGAAAGAATTCAATTCCGCTTATGTAACTAAGACTCTTTTTACTTCTTTAGTTCGTCCTATTTTGGTATATAGTTCTTGCGTTTGGAGTCCTCAATTTCCTTGGATAGTAGCCGAGACTTACATTGAAGAGTTTACAGATGACCTCAATAGCACAGTACGGAAGTTCCATTATCATTTTTGTAGTTATTAGGTCACCGCCTGGAGCCTTTTTTGGTTTTAGCTCCCTGATGACTTTTGTGATCTCGTTCGGCTGAAATGTAGTTGGCGTGGATTCAGTTTCGAGGTGGATTTGCGGAGGAACATAATCATTAGCTGCGGGGTTCGGCTGGAAGACGCCTCTGAGATGTAAGGCAAATGATTCGGCTCTATCTTTGTCGCTGCGGGCCCAGAATTCTGAGGAAATTCTTATAGGGATGACGGTTTCAGTTGGATAGCTTAGATTTGGGTGAGCCCTCCACAAGGGATGCTTTGTACTAGTTGGCGAGAGTTTTCCAATACATTTAAGTTGTTCATTTTCAGCTTCTTGCTTCAGGGCCCGGTTTAGATTGCGGGTGGCTTCAGTAAGACGTTGCTTTGAGCATGGCGATCTGCTGGTTTGCCACGCTCGTCGCAGACGCCTCTTTTCCTGAACCAGCTGTTCGATTTGCCGGTTGGTTTTGTACTTCTTAAATTCCCCATCTTTCCGTATAGGGGTTGAGATCCTGGCTGCTGTGACGAGTACCTCTTCCAGGGCGGAGGAGGAGCAGTCGATGTCCGCTTCGATATTTAGTTGGGGAGTTAGCTCAATGTGGGAACTCACATACTTTCTGTATTTCATCCAGTTAGTGTTGTGCGACGTCAGCCTGTAGGGGTGGTCCGCAATTTCTGGGCTTTGAAGAAGGCTTATCAACAAGGGCGAGTGGTCAGATGAGAGATCCGGTAGTGCTATGGCGCTTATTAGATTGCGTGGGATGTTTTTTGTCACCGCGAAATCAATTAGATCTGGGATCTTTTTTGGGTCTGCAGGCCAATATGTGGGGCTACCAGGAGAAACGTAGTCCAGTTTATTGCTCACCTTTATAAGTGCATTATACAGTTGCCTTCCCTTGGGAGTCACGAGGCGTGATCCCCAGTGCGTGTGTTTGGCGTTGTAGTCTCCTGCGGCTATGAAGCGATCCCCCAGAGTGTTGTAGAAGTCCATGAATTGACCTTCAGAGATATTAAATCGAGGTGGGCAGTAGACAGCGGCAATGCAAAGGTTTCCGTTTCCTGAGTTTACTTTTATGGACGTGGCTTGCAGGTAATTTGTTGCAAACCTTTGATGAAAGTGGTGTTTGATGCGTTCTCTGATTAAGATGCCCGTTCCGCCGTGTGCCTTTCCATCCGGATGATCTGTGCGGTAAAAGGTATAACCTCTTATATGGAAGTTATATCTCCCTGTGAAGTGCGTTTCAACCAGCAGCATGGCGTCGATGTGATTTACGTTTAGGAATTGAGTTATTTCAAGTTTATGCCGTGAAATGCCGTTGGCATTCCACATGGATATACGTAGATTAGTCATTTATTTTTTGGACTGTTGTGCTACAAGCAACAACTGCAATTACCATGTTCTGGTTCTGAACAAGGGTTTGCATGGTTGTTTTCATGAATGACATAAGTTCCATCATACTTTGTTGCATGGTGAACATCATAGATTCCAATTTGCTTTGCGCCTGCCCTGGAACCTGCTGAGCATTTTCTGAGTGAGGCTGGGGTGGATTTTCCATGCCTGTTCTTAGTGCTTCGGCGTAGGAGATTCCCTTGGTTGTATTTAGCTGCTCAAATGATGATCTGGCTGCCTTGGCGAAAAATACGTCTGGCGTACTTTTTGAGTTGTAATACACATTTTGTGTATGTTGTTGGTGCGTAGCTGTCGCTCGTCGCATGCGACTCTTCAGCTCCTTGTAGACCGCACAGCCTCTGTAGTTTGCCGTATGGTTTCCTCCACAGTTGCCGCATTTTTTCATTTGGGGGTCTTCTTTGTTTGCGGGGCAGTTTACGGAGTTGTGGAAGTCTCCGCAGACTACGCAGACCGTCCGAAGTGTGCAGTATGTCTTGGTGTGTCCATACTCTTGGCAGTTTGTGCATTGAACAGGGCCGTTGCGTTTGTGGGGTTCTTCCACGGTGATTCTTCGATGCAGTAAGAGCTGCAGCTCGTAGATCGGGTGCACTTCGTTTTTCTTTAAGGCTTTGCTATCTGGTTCAAGCTCGACCTTGAAAAGTGGTTGTGGTTTTTTGTTTCTGTTAACAATATTGCTAACATTTTTGGCACAGAAGCCCCTGGCCTTAAGGGCTTCTTGAATTTCAGAGGGGTGACGTCAGGTTCTATACCTTTTAGCACAACTTGCTTTTTTAGTTGATAGGTGTAAAAGTTCTTCTTTGTGTCTTCCAGGTACTTAGACACAGCTCGGAAGTGTTCTTCGGACTTCGTTTGAACCTTTGTTTCGTGTATGTTCCCTTTAATAAGCGGAACAACATGGAAATTCTCGTCCCCGACCAGCGCAACAATTTTGTTGACCAGGGCGCTTGAACTTTTTTCTCTTATGTAAATAGGTGGGGGCTTAGGTTTCCTTTGGGTCTCCTGCCCCAACTCTGGTTGGTTGTTGTCATCCTCTGCTAAGATGGAGTAACGGTTTTCATTGGAGCTCCTCGTTTGGTCGGTGCTTTTGTTGGTTCGGTTGATCTTTGGTTTGTTATCAACCGTGTTGAGTGGACTAAGCTTGCGCTTAATCTGGATGTAGCGGTCCATACCGGTCTGTATAGCCGGGACCGCTTGTTGCTTATCGGAGCTAACTGATTTTGTTGGCATTTTATTTTGTTCTGCAGCCGTTGGGACCGAACTCGCAATATTGGTAGTTATTGGTATTGGTATTGGTGGTAATTTTGCTGCAACTGCAGTAATTGTAGCACTGCTTGTTGTTGGAGCTTCATTCAGCGAAGCCGGCGGTGGTGGGGTTTGGCATTGGTAACTCCAAGATGCGGGAGTTGGGGTGAGCAGAGAGGGTGAGCAAGAGCTGGCTCTCTTGCTGTCGACGGTCAGTAGAGTCGAGTTGCTCTTTGTCGACTTCTGATTTTGATCTATATCGCGAGTTGAGAAATAAGAGTAGCAAGCATTTCTTGGGTTGACGGAGCTTCTACGCTCATTTTGATCGCTGCTCATTTTTCGAGCTTGTTATGCGTGGCACTTATTTGTTTAAATTAAATAAGCACTTGTATTAATCATAACACTAGTTATGATTATATTTTTCTTTGTTTTTTAATTGTTAGCGTCTTTTCGCACTGTATAATATTCTTTAAGTTTCCACTATTTCATCCACTATTTTAAATTGTTTTCCCGGAGCTCGCGCGAGACCACGTCCGCTCTATGCGGGAGTTGGACGATGACCCTAAACCTAACTTTCCTCGTACTTTTCTATATTTTCCTTCTCACGCGTCTATCTAGAACGCGATCGTGCGATCGGTTGGGCGGGAGGTGGGCGTCGGACTCGCACAAAAAAAAAAAAACAAAAAATGAGGAGTTTAAGACGACGACCAAAACGATTCAAAGAAGACAACCACGATATAAGAGAGGACTCTCATAATACTCAAGAACGACGATCGCCAAAGCGCTGTGACGAAAGACAAAAGAAAGAAGACGAGTTGAGGTAGTATTCGACGAGAGCCGAAAAAATACGGTTGAAGTATTATAATAATTATTCGACGAGAGAAGAAGTAAGACGTACATCCATTTGCCACGACGCACTATGGCCGGAAAGATACAGATACCATACAATAATCAAATTTTTTATGACAACGGATCGTTATCTTGCATTCGACAGGTAATAGTTCAAAATGGTTGAATCCAAAAAGCTTGTATATTTAAGAAAAAGTCTGACTTTGAGGTCGATTTTTAGGTAAAATATGTAACCGACCGGCATGGTTATGGTCTCTATCGAAGGGGTCATCAAATCTCGGTAAAACAAAGGTAGAATGAGATTATAATGTTTATTGCACATGCTGGCATTCCTGTTTTACCGACGTACTAATTTTTCACCTGTTTTTCAACTTTGATGGAATGTCAAAAATGTTATCTTGGTGTATTTTGGGTTTGGCGTATGCGGTGTTGTTCTTGAACATGTTCTTCTTCATATTCAATAGAGATCGGCTGCCCCAATCTGCCACCCCGAATTTCCAAAGGAAAAGATACTTTCAACTCAGCGTAAAAAACGCGCGGCTTCGTGCAAATTCTGGTACGAACGCAGTCGCTGCGCAGTACGAAATTGTATGGCGGGCATACATTTTTTCCTGTATTGGCGGCTTGTTTTTCAATTCCTGACTTTGTAAGGACACTTAATGATTTAAAATGAATGTATAATAAATAATAGTTCTTCAACAATATTAAATAATGTAAAATTGAATGATTATTTTGAACAAAAAGTGCATAAATGATTGAAATGGGTAAAAAATTTGGTCGACAAAAAATAATTTTTTTTTTTTTTTTTTGTTTTTAAAACATTAAATATGCACCATATTAGCATTTTCAGAGAAAACAAATGAAAAGTATTTTTCGAAATTGGATACAAATTGAGAAAACTGCCTCAAAAAACATTAATTTTGGAGTATAAAATCTACTATTTATCACACCATATAGAATGACTAAAACAACGAAAGGTGCTAAAACAACCTTTCATTTAAAAATAATTATGAAAATATCTCAACTGGTTCAAGAGTTATGATTTTTGTAACCCTAAAGTATCTAAACTGCCACTGTGCGACGCACAGTGGGGCAAAAGATAGAGATATATTGCAAAAATCAACTTTTTGGTGACAACAGATCGTAAATTTTTTTATTGAATGCAATAGTTCAGGTAATAGTTCAAAAGGGTTGAATCCAAAAAATTATTTAAACGGTTTATTATCTTAAAAGTTACACGTGTTCAAAGTTGAACCTCTTTTGGGTTGCAAAAAAAGCATGTCGTTTTTTAGAAAAATTCTGAATTTGAAAGGGTAATCAAATCTTGGTTAAACCAAAGTAGAATAAAATTATATAATTTTTTGCACGTGCTGGCATACCTGTTTTACGGAAGTACTAAATTTCACCTATTTTTCAACTATGATGGCATTTTTGTGCATTTTGTGTTTGGCGTATGAAGTGTTGTTCTTGAATATGTTCTTTATCATATTCAAAAAAGATCGGCTGCCCGAAACTGCTTGTACAAATTTCCAAAGCAAAAGATACTTTCAACTCAGCGTAGAAATCGCGCGGCTTCATACAAATTCTAGTACAAGCGGAGTCGCTGCGCAGTACGAAATTGTATGGCAGGCATACATTTTTTCCTGTATTGACGGCTTGTTTTTCAATTCCTGCCTTTGTAAGGACACTTTATGATTTGAAATTAATGTATTGTAAGGAGTGCCTCACCCCTATGTACATATTGTATATATATTTAAGTTAGCAATAAGTTAGGTTTAAGAGAAATAAGAAGACCCATGAAGGGCACTTGTAAAAATAGCTAGGATATAGGGAACCACCAACACCCGCAAACAACATCGACATAGCCAGTCGAGCATCACTGGCACCGACACGCCGCAGCAACATCGCGAGCGAACACGCCCGCAACATCACAAGCAACGGCCAGCAACATCGCGAGCACACACGCCCGCAACATCGCAAGCACACGCCCGCAACATCACGAACACACGCCAACAACATCGCGAGCACACGCCCGCAAACATCGCAAAGCATACGCCAGCAACATCGCCTCTCAGAGAGAGAGAGAGCCCGCCCGCAACATGGCCGAAGAGCCCACCACCACACAGACGAGAGGCAGCCACCCGAAAGCTCAAGAGAGAGCCACGATCGGGAAGTGCGCATGCCAAAGAGGGACGGCGAGAACATACGCCGCGGCAGAGGCCGAAGCTTCTGCGCCAGAGCATCGGCAGAGGAAGGGCCCGAGCAGCGCCGCCGCCAACGATCGCTCTTACTTCGGCGGCCCTCAAGCAGAACAGACGTGCGACGCAATTCCCGCAGGAACACGTGGTGACAAGTACCGACGGCAACTTTTAACCCTGAGGCCACATGGACATGGAGTCCAGCGCCCAGGGCTAAGGAGGGTGAGCCGGCCAAGCGGCCTCCCGCGGCATGGGAGCCGGCGATGTCTTCAGTAGGTAGGGAAAATAGATAGGAAAACTAGACGGACAAAATAAACGCAAATCATAAAACCCGACGGCATTTTGGCATTCCTCCTTGCAGCTCCTCCTCCTCCCCTTCTTCCCTAAAACCCACTCCTGGGCGGACTTGGACCCGGCACCATGGTAAACAGGGCCGGATCTCAAGTTCCGCAATCTTTCCCGTAGCGGCGGAGGCCGAGACTTGAAAGTCGGCACCATGGTAAACAGGGCCGGCTCTCAGGTTTCGGAGAGCCTCGTGGATCCAAGGGTCGGCACCATGGTAAACAGGGCTGGCTCTCAGATCCCGAGATCACCCTCCACTTTGGGCTCCGGATCGGGGCATCGGTACCACGGTAAACGGGGCCGATTTCCCGGTTCCGCGGCTTCGCTCGGGGTCGAAGCGCCGACACCATGGTAAACAGGGTCGGCACTAAGATCCCGGGATTCCTTCCCAGCTTCGGCTCCGGACCACGGCATCGGCACCATGGTAAACAGGGCCGGTTCCGGGTCCGTGGCTCTGCTCCGGATCGGGGCATCGGCACCACGGTAAACGGGGCCGATTCTCAGTTCCGAGGCTCAGCTCCGGGATCAGGAGGCCGGGACGACGGCTACGCGCCCGGCTATCCTGACCTGGACATCTTCCCCCGGCGCGGCCAGCGGCCCGGCACCATGGTAAACAGGGCCGGGTACCTGACCACGCCCCCAATGGCTCCGACGCGGTTCCCGGCTCCGGCCGGCCGCTCATCCGTCTGTCCCAAATAAAACCTGGATCTTGGATCCGTACGCAGTCCTACACGGACCGCCCCTTTTCCCAGATTATCCTCCTAAAATTAAATACGCGCTCTCACCAGCGCCATCCCGTTTCCCCTGCCTGTCTCACTATAAATAATGGGGGAACTCCTGAGCCGCTGAGGGTATCCCAGCCTTAGAATAGATCGCTTCCTCACATGGCGCCCGATCAGGGACTAGGCAGGATAACGAAAGGATAATTCCATCTATCGTGGCGTAAAGAACCACTAGAAAATTATTAGGTCGAAAATTTGAGGTTAGGGACGAAATTTGAAAAAATAATAAAACACGCGGTCAGCGCGACAAAATTAAGGGGACAAAAGAGACGAGAAAATAATGGGGACATGAGAAGGAAAAGAGGCAGAGAAGGCCCACATAGCAACAGAGAATTTTGTCGTCGCACACGACACGAAACAAAGGCAAGCGGAGAAGCAGAGAAAACAAGAAAACAAAATCCGTCGTCGCTCACGACACGAAACAACGGCAAGCAGAGAAACCGTCGGCGCATTCGACACGAAATAAAGGCAAGTAGAGAAAATCCGTCGTCGCACTCGACACGAAATATAGGCAAGCAAAGGAGGCGAGAAATCTAGGGAATTTTCGAGCATTTTGTCGTCGCACACGACACGAAATAAGGGCAAGCAAGTACAGTCTGACACCGAAAACACACACGAGGAAAACAAAGGGGAAGAAGGAGCGAGAGAGAAAGCCACAGAACATAAGCCACGTCGACGCAGACGCCGACAGCTAGCTAGTTTTCCTATCTCTGTCGCACCGCTGGTCCTCTTGGCGACGGACGCCCGAAGCCGGCAGAACAGCGAGTATATAAGACGACACCGACAAGCATAATTATTTAGTCGTTCAGCAGAGCTTTAACAATTCAGTCGTTCAGCAGAGCTATAACAATTCAGTCGTTCAGCAGAGCTATAACAATTCAGTCGTTCAGCAGAGCTATAACTATCCAGTCGATCAGCAGAGACAACATCGCAGGACTATTCAGTCAACAAGCAGAGCTTCGAACAGCAGCAGGACCAATAAGGACACAGACACAGGATCACACCTGTGCCCAAGGATACTCACAGGACCCCCCAGCACAGCAAGGATCCTTCAAGGATCAACATCGCACCGCTCCTGCAACCTAGCCAGGACAACGCGAGCTACCAGTCAGGACACCCAGCCCTTATAATCAAGGATTCACAGGACTACACCTACACCCAAGGACACCTACAGGTCCTTACCAGAGAACCACCAGGATCAACCCCGGATCACAGCAGCATTGCTCCTACCGCCTAGTTCGGATCCTTCGCCGACTTTGGTCCTACCTGGAACACCAGAACCCGATTGCCGCCGGCAAAACCATACCCCAAGATGGGAATTTCATGGATATCCTACAGGAAGAAGCACGAGCTGGAGGCTTCTCTGCTCGAGCTTGGATTAGAATCAAGTGGAACAGTCGAGGAGCAACGAGCTCGATGGTACGCCTTCGCTAGGCAACCGGACCTTTCAGCCGACGCCCTGACTACGCTAGGGAGGCTGGAACTGAAGTACGGGAACACTCCTTCCGGAGATACCAAGCCGCTGTCGCCGCTACCGGTTGGCCACGTGGACGCACCCAGTGCCCGCCACACGCTGGCTCTTCCACGACACTTCTGACAGACAGCTATATGATATAGTGGTCCGATTTTAATAAAATTAAAACCGAAATTCTAAACTATTACAAAATGTCTGAAATTGTATGAAAATATGTTGAAAATTGGATAAGCTAGATTTTTTTTTCCTAAAAATTGATCGATCGGTCCTATGGCAGCTATATGATATAGTCGTCCGATCCGGCCCGTTCCGACATATATAGTAGTGAGAGCATATAGAAGACTATCTGCAAAGTTTCATTCAGATAGCTTTAAAACTGAGGGACTAGTTTGCGTAGAAACGGACGGACAGACAGACGGACATGGCTAGATCGACTCGGCTGTTGATGCTGATCAAAAATATATATACTTTATACGGTCGGAAATGTCTCCTTCACTGCGTTGCAAACTTCTGACTAAAATTATAATTATAATAAAACAAGGGTATAAAAACTTGTGACGAGCAGACGCGCGTAAATGTATTTTATTATGAATAAAATAAATAATAGGAAAGATTAGAGTCATTAAAAAGTCAATAAGAATTGGCGCCCGCACCAATTCTCGTGTGGAATAGATCGGGCACTAATGCAGTCAAATTAGGAGAGATAGGCGTCCACACTATTCCTCGCTAGGTTCCTATATAAAGCGGGCCACAGCTCTTGTGAGTCAGCCGGCGATCGGCGAAGGTTCAGCACCAAGGAGCCAGCAATAAAGAACCAGCAGCAAATGAGCTACATCCAAAGAACAGCGGTAAGATTTAAGGATTAATCGCAGGATCGGATAAGGGTAAACCAGCGTAGTAGTCTGTCCCTTCAACCGTTTATTTTCACTTTGGTAGACCTCAACGGATTCCCAAACTTTTTTGTATTAATTTTTAGACCTCAACGGCCTTATTTGTTAGACCTTAAAGGGAGAAGACTCGTTTAGAGTGTGAAAAAATACATTTCTTGCAAGTAGCCTTAATCAGTAGCCTTAATAGAAGACGTATCTAAAAATATTTACACAAATTAAAATTATAAATATTTTGGCTGCTACAGCCTCCAAAGCACAGCGGTTTCGCGAGTTAGGTAGATTAGGTTAAGTCGGAAGGCCCGCACGGGGGCCCCGCATAGGCCAGTATGGCCCTAAGCTATCCGAAAGTGTCTAAATTGACCTAGAGAGTGTTTACGCCGTTTTCGAAATTATTAAGGATCAAGGTGTTTTTCGCGAAGGCAAGTAGGCGAACGCCTGGCTTCTTCCTGGAAGATTCTTCTAGCGATGCCAGAACCGGAGCGCCTAGGTATTTTATTCTTGCCCTTGCTTGGGTCGGACATTTGCAAAATGAGATGCATCAAGGTTTCGGTTGCCTCGGTTGCATTTGGCGTTTTCGGTGATGCCCAGCTTAACTGCATGTGCCGCAGCTAGGCAGTGACCTGTAAGAATTCCCACTAACAGTCTGCAATCTTTCCTTGACTAGTAATGACTAAGTTTTGCGTTGCGCTTTTTGCACATGATTTTTTATGTTTTGCAGGTTGTGGAATTTCTCCTCCACCTGCTGTTAGCTCGTGTGTCGGCCCGTCTCTCTAGCTCGCTTTGGAGCGTTCTTAGGGAGACAGGAACGTTTTCAATTCTTTGATTCGGCAGTCCGACACCTTCTTTGCAAGTTCGTCGGCCGTCTCGTTACCATCGATGCCCTGGTGCCTGGGAACCCAGTAGATCCCCACTGGCGTAGTCGTGCTGAGAATATCTAGTGCCTTCCTGCTTTTCAGTACATTTTTGGAACTGACCGCTGACGATTGCATGGATCTTATCGCCGCTTGACTGCTGACTGACTCTGCTGCTTTCCTTATGGCGAATACTTTCGCCTGGAATATGCTGCATTGGCTTGATATCTTTTACGACAGCCTCATTTCAGGGCCTGTACAGTATATGTCTGCTCAAACTCCTTCTTCCACCTTGGAGTCGTCGGTGTATATATTGAGGTGTTGAGCATGGTCCTGACCTGTTTTCCAGTTGTCCCATGAATGTGTTTTTTTTTACGTCCGGGCACGTTATGGTTATCATGTAGTCAGATATACTGCTCATGTCTCGACCAATGGAACTATGCCCAAATCCTTGTAGAGACATATTCCCTAAAGCAACTAGGCGTTGTGCCGCCTTTTCTGCAGTCAGTTGCGCGTGGATATCTAGGGGATCGATTCCGATTATGGTTTCGAGTGCTTTTGTGGGGGTTGATCTCAGCGCCCCTGTTATGCAGAGCAGTGCCTGCCGCTGAGTTCTCTCCATAAGCTTGTTGTATGTTTTCTTTTCCATAGCTTGCTACCACTCTAAGACTCCAAACAGCAGAGTCGGACGCACCACCGATTTATAGACCCAGTGCATTAGGGCGGGTGAGAGGCCCCATGTGCTGCTAAGCATCTTCTTGGATGCATAAAGCGCTATGGTGGCCTTCTTTATCCTCTCTAATACATTGGGCTTCCATGCCAGCTTGCTGTCTAATACAATTCCGAGGTACTTGACTTGTGTTTTCGGGATTAGCCTGGTAGAGTTAATTTTCGGGGGGACCCACAGCGGCACCTTGTATCTCTTGGTGAAGAGAATGAGGTCCGTCTTGTCCGCGTTGATACTGAGTCCTACCTTCTTCGCCCACTCACATATCTCCCTGAGTGTTGATTCCATAATCGAGCTGAGGGTCGATGGGCAGACTCCCGTAATAATTATGCTTATGTCGTCAGCATAAGCTGTAATCTTTGGGGCCTTCCTCTCGAATCTCTTGATCAGGTCGTCTACCACCAGATTCCACAAGAGAGGCGACAGGACCCCGCCTTGCGGCGTGCCCCTGTGTGCTCCTTGCACCATGGAGGCGGTGCCCCAATCGGATTGTACCCGCCTATAGCTTAGAATATTTCTTATCCACAAGCTGATGGCGGGGGGCATGTTGGACGCTTCTATTATAGCGTCTGAGGTCACGTTGTCGAAAGCTCCGGATATAATCACAAGCACTCCAAGAGAATATTCTTTGTTGTGCAGGGCTCGTTTTTCTTAAAACAATATTCCTTGGGGAATATCGGCCACGATACAAATTTGTTTATCAGTCAAAAGTTTTCACAACCTTTTTGAATCGTAACTTAACATTTTTCGAAAAAAAATGGAAAATTATTTGTATATACAACAAAATTTTTGAATTTTCAAAATTTAAAATAATTGTAGGTTCAAATAGAAGGTAATTACATATTACTTAATTTTTTTTTCTTTCACGCCCGCAGGTAAGTTCCTCAGGCATCACGTTGCTGTAAGCCACAACGCTTATGTTGTCTAAAAAATTATCAAATGACGAATTAGATTTAAAATTTTTGTATTATTTTTTATAATGTACCTACGAAGTTGGTTTGTCGATTTTTGTAATAAATTGTAATTTTTGTAACTTACAAAAAAATCACCGTTTGAATCAAATTTCCTAGTCCTAAACAAGTCCCCCCCTTAACGGACTGTAAAACTCTTCTCATATATGTGTATATCACCGACGCAATTTAGTGTGCCATGTAGCCCGTTGTGTAATCAGCCCGTCGGTTAAAATCAAAGATGAAGGTTTAATCTCAAATTGGTTTTCCCCAAACTTTTTTGTATTAATTTTTAGACCTCAACGGCCTTATTTGTTAGACCTTAAAGGGATAAGACTCGTTTAGAGTGTGAAAAAATACATTTTTTGCAAATAGCCTAAATCAGTAGCCTTAATAGCAGACGTAGATTTAGTGTGCCATGTAGCCCGTTGTGTAATCAGCCCGTCGGTTAAAATCAAAGATGAAGGTTTAATCTCCAATTGGTCTTTTAAGTATTGACCTATTCCTTAATAACACCAACACAATCACCATAATAGCTAATAAAACAAATATGTATGCAAATATTTATGCAAATTCAACTTAAATGTAAACTTTATGTGAATATTAAATCATTGCAAATATATACTGTAACAAGCGGTGAGAACTTCGTCTCGCCCAAAATATCTTGGACTGATCGACTTGAAATTAAATATAACCTTATTAATAATAATAATAATAATAATTAAAATTTTGATGTAAATTATTTGAATCTCTTCAGTTGAGAGCGATACGATAAACTAAAATTGGTAATTTATTTCCCGATCAAAAACAAACAACCAAGACGGCTTTCCAACACGCGAACATGCAAAGTACAACTGACCATGCGAAAAAGGGAAGTTCAAGATTAATTCTACAGAAGACAATCACATATTGAAATGTCGGCGATTATATCAGAAATATATTGTTACAAATGTATGTTCAAATTGAAACGGAGAGATTAACATTCATCAGGTTGAATCAGACTAAACTCCGATCTGAAGAATATATTCACATCCGAAATAATACTGATAGAAATGCACAGAATATTGGTTGGATGACTATTTTTGCAGGATAACTGAACAACGACTGGACCAATTTGCCAAATTTTTTAAAATTTCGTTGAAGTTTAAAGATGGTTCTTACGGCCATAAATATTATCCCTGTTGGCCGTTCTGCTCTTTGCGCTGCATTTTTATCTGTAAAGTACACGTGCTGCCCTTTCTTTAAGTGAACCGATAAATGAACGTCAGTTAACTTTAATGATTCAGAAATGAAGACAGCCGCCAAACAGCCACGACACAACTCACGTAACGTCCAAGTTAAAATTTGTTCAATCAATGACAAACACCGTCATGCGGTGCAGAAAAACGTATTTGCTGTAATTGATGCTGTTGCAGTACTAATCATTGCATTTAGCTGAAAAGGTTTTTAACAAAATATGGAATAATCCAGCTGTTATCGACTTTGTCTTCGTTAGCGACCGTTATCAACCCCTGAAACGCAGAAAATTTAAATATCGATGCGAAAAACTATAGTTTTGTATTTATTTTCCGGAGCGAAAACAAACAACAAAGATGGCTTTCTGAAACGCAACGTACAACTGACTATGCAACAATCCGGGAAATTCAAGATTAATCCTATTTATTGATTGTCATCGTTAAAGCCAACCGAACGGAAAACTGAACCAGCTTAAATTTAAATTAAGATCATTTGGAATTCGTGGGATTAGGACTTTTTATACCCATGTTTTCCTTTGAGTTTGACCAATCTAATTCATTCAACGATCATCAAGTTGAATGAATTAGATTGTTCCATTGTTATCATTGCACAATTTCGGATGATTCAGATTCCGCAGGTAATAATGGTTGAGACTCAAACTTTGGTCATTTTTGGCAGTGAAAATGAATTAATCATTGAAGCTCTAACGAATTTTCAGGCAATTTTTTTAAATTTTTGAGCAAAGAAAACATGGCCTGTCAATTTCAAACAGGTATACAAATAAATTGCATTCAATCAAATTTAGCCGTTATCAACTGATCCCAAATTTGGACTCCACTTCCATATAGAGTAATATCAGATCCAAAACCAACACAAACAGTGAGCTAAAGTCCTAGGCTACTACATTAGTTCTGAGTTTAGAAGTAATTCTTGGCTTTAGATAAATATATAAGCCATTATTTTTAAAAATAAGATAAAATATAAATGAATAAATGGAGAACAATTTTTACTATAATTCATTCTGAACAAAAGTAAATCCTTTTTTTTTGTTTTTTGAGGCGATATTATTTTTTTTAATTAAATTTTTTTGGTACTTGGTATTTATAAGACATTGTGCAATTAATAGGCTTTAAGAGCTTTGAAAAATATCTTTAAGAGACGTATGCAAATGATTGAATTTGCCCTGTTGCGATGCAGGCACTGTCCAACGATTGAGTCCATTAGCTTAAAATTTTTTTGTAGAAACTCCTCCAAAGCAATGGTTATGTCGTTCGCTGGCATGATTTTATTCTCGATATAAACAGCGAAATTCTCCTCCGGACGCCGTTGACGTCTTTGGAATGCGTTCCCAAGCTCCCCTGCTCGCATAGATGTTCGACAGACTCCAAAATGCACGCGGTGTTTGCATGAAGCCAGCGCTAAGCATTTACCATCAGTTTAAAAATTTGGACTATATGAATGGAAATGAATGTTAAAGTTAAAGACTTAGCCAAGGTTTTGAAACATTGTGATCCAGATACGAGCACACGCTCCACGAATACTTCAAACTTCGATGTCAGTATGAATCCGATGTAATATGGCCATTCTTGCACTTATCTCTTCATGAATTCACGATAGAACTGTTCAATGCTGAAATAGTCCATGGTTTCCGACGTCATCGCCAGCTCCAACGGTGAGATAGTGTGCATACGCGCTATCGTTCTCCTGAACTGGTTGGAAGAGCTTGGACTAAAAACTTTCAAAACAAAGACGTCCGAAGTTGTAAAAGACAGGATTATAATACCCTTCAGGGTATTATAATTTTAGTCAAAAGTTTGCAACGCAATGAAGGAGACATATTTATTCTTGATCAGTAAACAGCCGAGTCGATCTAGCCATGTCGGTCTTTCCGTTTCTACGCAAACTATTCCCTCAGTTTTGAAACTATATGAATGAAACTTTGTAGATAGTCTTCTATATGCTCTCACTACTACATAAGTTGAAACGGGACGGATTGGATAATTATATCGTATAGCTGTAGTAGTGTATAGGAATGATCAACATATTTTCATATAATTTTAAACATGGCCATTTTTTCATATTCTTGAATTTTGTTTAATTTAATTTTATCAAAATCGGTCTACTATGTCATATAGCTGCCATAGGAACGAAAAAGATTGTGAGAACTGAGACAGACCTACATTAAAACCCTTTTAAAACATTGACTTTATAACTGTTTTTATTAAGGACGGATTTTTACACCCGTGCGCAGGTTCACGGCCGTGAAGGGTATTATCAGTTTGGTCAGAAGTTTGCGACTCATTGATAGAGTTATTTCCGACCCAATAAGTTATATTGTTGATTAACATAAACAGCCGAGACGATTTAGCCATGGTCGAAGTCCGTTTCTACGCAAGCGAAGTCCTTAGTTTTAAATTTATCTAAATATCTCTATTTCTTTTAGAATATAATAGAAGAAAATTTACAGGAGTTTGTTATTAGACAATTTATACTATATATGAGGTAATGCATATAATATGAGGTAATCTTTGCGGTTTAAAAATAATAATTTTAATGTAATTAACATCAGAAGAAACATATAGCTATCTTGAAAGCTATCAGCCAACCCATATAACATAGAAAGAGTCAGCCAAAATCGGGATTGTTTTTATCTCTCTTCTATCCGTAATTTTGTTTGGCATATTTGAATGTTCAATGATGCAATTGAAAACTGAAGGGGAATACTAACTGCGTCGCGAAATTATCTCTCTTTTTTGTCGAACTTTAATGTATATTTAGTGGAAAACTGTTAGTGGAATAGTGATTCTGATTACTTTTACTATTACTGAAACGAAATTCTAATGACGATCTAAATCAAAAATATAACTCTCAGATCAGGCATACTTCTTAGATTACAATTTTCAGTAAAACAATTTTAGTTTTAAATGCAAAAGCAAGCTAATTTTTTTAATTCTGGTTTATTTCCAATTGAAGTATTTTATAATTTTACATTTCAGATTATGGAATTTATTTATAGTTTTTTTAATAATAATTTGTTTTTATATAAAAATATGTTTGTTTCCATTACCAAGATTTCTTTCCGGCAGCTGCAAACTTAAACAATTTCATTTAGGATGAATTTTTTTTTTAATATTTTTTAGCTAGTAATGTTTAAACAATTTATTTTTACGATGGTTTGTAAAATGTTTTATTTAAGTTCTCCAAAATACAATACTTTTTGTTTGCTAGTTTTTACATGATTTATTGTTAAAATATTTGATTCTAGTACACTAAAAAACAAAAGTTCGCGGTATAGAGAAGTCTTATGGTCCCGTCAACTAAATGTTTAGTTCCACACGACTGCCGCGTCAGAAGTTCGGTTTGGTACTGATAACGAAAGAGCGTCGGAAGTACTTTTGGCAAGGCCAAACTCCTGTTCGACCGTTTGCAGGCAACATGCTTCCTCCACTTTGAGAACTTGCGAGATAAATACTTTATCGCCATTGGTGCTCCTTGAGAGATATGATGGGGAGAGTATACAGAGATGATTTTACTGCTGCAAGAATAGTTACCACCACGTGGTTTTCCTTGAATTCGTTTTACTGAGCAAAACAATTTAATAATACAGGTCTGCTTCATATAAAGGCGGGGCTCATTTCCGATGTATTTTGCTACGTAGAATCAGAATCCGGCGTCAGAATTAGCCCAATTAGCCCATTTCTCAATATTTCATGTTATGTACACAAAAAACTGAGTTTTTAGTATTTTTGAAATTATGAACAGGGTTTCTCTCTAGATTCGCCATGTAGTACAGCTCTTAACCTTTAACTTAAGACCTCAAGAGATCAATTACGATATTTCTTTACAAAGTTAAGGCTGTTTGAAGTTACGAATGCAAGGCATCATGCAAATGCTTATGACATCGAAGGAAGATATTGCATGAAGCCGTGCATTTGTAACCTAAAACGGTCATAACTTCGAAAAAAAACTTAAAGTGATCTCTTGATGTTTTAAATTAAATGGTAAAAGTTGTACTTTAAATATAATTGGAGAGACACCCGAATACACTTTGGTGCGCTTTTTTTTATAACCTGAAAAGTACGAAAAAACTATGTTTTTTGGGTACATAACCTCAAATATCTCAAAATCCTGACGTGGTGGTCAAATTATGATACCGGATTCGGATTCTACGAAACAAAAAAAATCAATGGGAAATGTTTTCTGTTTTCTTACAACTAAACCATGTTGTTATCTTATTTTACATTATACTCAGTTATTAAAATCTAATATAAAAGGTTTTTTACTTTATGTTTTTATTATATTACATTATTATATTAACATATACTTATCAATTTACTTTAATTTAATATTAGTTACGTTTTTATTTATACCTATTTAAATTAGTCCAAATTAATGCTAACTGCTGTTTCCTGATTTCTGAGAGTTGGCTTGATTATAATTTATAATTAGAATGTTATTGAAATTTTTAAATCGTTTGGAAATTTGTTTAAGAGTTTTTTTTGTGCCTCAAAAGAGAAAAAATTAAGTTTTTCGAATATTTTCACGTGTATGTATATAAATAAAGAAATACGATTTTTTTTACCCGTCACAGTTGACGACGCCCTTAAACGATTTTTTCTAGTTTTTGACACTTAAAAAATAATATATATTTTTATTTTTTTATTTTTTTTTTTTTTATTTTTTTTTTTTTTTATATATCTATAAATATACTGGGAACTTAAACATAAACAATTAATTAATTGTTTTTTTTCAGCTTTGTAGTTTAGCCTTGCAGGGTATTATAATTTAATTAATCGTCTGTCCTTTACTCTGTGAGTTAATCTATTTTAATGAAACTTTTGCGAACAGATTTCCTGTGCAAGAGTAAGATATCAGAATTCGGATTTTAATTTTATAAAAACATTATTCTTTTTTTTATTAATAATATTAAAATCTAATTAAAACAAGAAAGGAAGCTACCTTCGGCAAGCCGCAGTTTAAATACCCTTGCAGTAAGTATTTAAAATTTGGTATATTTAAGGATTGCGGTTCTTTTCGCTTTCGCGTGGCAAAGTTATAATTTTTTCTAATAAATTTCCGATCGTTCCTATGCCAGCTATATGATATAGTCGTCCGATCCGGCATATAGAAGACTATCTGCAAAGTTTCATTCAGATAGCTTTAAAACTGAGGGACTAGTTTGCGTAGAAACAGACGGACGGACAGACGGACAGACGGACATGGCTAAATCGACTCGGCTGTTGATGCTGATCAAGAATATATATACTTTATAGGGTCGGAAATGTCTCCTTCACTGCGTTGCAAACTTCTGACTAAAATTATAATACCCTGCAAGGGTATAAAAACAAAATGCGCATCTTGAACAGCTGAAAAAATTGTAATTTTGAAAGTGAAGGTTTATTAACATTGCCGCGACCAAGTTGATCGAATCTTAAGTATGTGAAAATCGCCGATTGATGTTGAGATGAATGAAGAGATACATAATCGTGCTTTACTCTTAATAGAAGATACATGTGTGCTACCTCATGTTAGGAATGTCAGCGCCCAATCGCGAAATGGATTACGAATCGAGAAATGGAATGGGAAAGTGAATATGATCACCACAAATTAAATTTTGTAGTTCAAAAGAATGTACCCCTGTTGAACTTCCAAAGAAAGAAGTTAATGTTACTTTAATGAAGGTAATCGATGATGGAAATGGTGGTTTGTATTTTCTAGATGCTGAGGATTTCCCTTTAGCAACTTTTGTCTATGGTCAAGTACCTGTAGATGAATCGAGCGGATTGATATCATTTCGAAATCATTTATGTAAATTTGTCTCATTAAAAGACGAACTTATCAACAATGTAGTTCCAGACATTATTTCTAACTACAAAAATAAAGAATGGTTGAGTGAGCGAGAAATTCTAGCGGATAAGAACAAAGATGTTGACGACCTGAACAATGTAATTCAAAGGTATGCTAGGTAGTAATCATGCTTGGAAACATAAATCAACCAATACTGTGCAACGGTACTCATTTTGCGGTTATAAAATTGAAGAACAATGTAATTTGCGCGAAAATAATTAAAGAAAAATTCAAAGGTTAGGAAGTTCTCATTTCTAGGATTCCGATGATACCAACCGATTTGCCGCTTGAATTTAAAAGACTTAAATTTCCGATCCGAATTACATTTGACATGACCATCAGCAAATCACAAATCACAGCCAATCCATAAAAGTTTGTGGTTTGAATATAGAACATCCATGTTATATGTGGCATGTTTACAGGTCGGAAGACCATTTGAGTTGATTATTTTTGCGCCTGATAACAAAACCAAAAATAACGTCTATTATAATGTACTTAAAAATAGAGAAAAAAAAGCTTATTTATTGGCTTTAAGGCAGAATAAGGCCAGGTCTGCTAAACTGCTTCCCACGGCACTACAGCACTTATATTCAGGTAGAACAGAACTTAAAACTTTTAATTGGGACGAGACTACGTTCGCTGGGATGCTAGTTTATAATGAAATTGTCATAAAAATCATCAAAGAAATATTATATATAAAATATGTGATAAAATATATGATAAAATATGTAATAAATATGGTCATAATTTCGTTATTCTTCGTTATATGTGCATAATCATACCCAAAAAAAAAAAAAAAATTTGTAAGATTGTGCATTGTGCTACAAATAATCAAAATCAAATTAATATACATATGCATTGCATACATAAATATATACATTGCTGTGATTAAATTTTATAAATGTTCCTTATAAATGTTTTATACATTTTGTTTTCATTAAACTAAATGGATTGTTTTCCAATTATCCAATTTCAAACCGCATATTTAAAATTTTAAATATATAACACACATTTTTTCAATTTTATCATCAAAATGGTCTTAACTGATACCTCCGGTATTCGAACGATTACAGCAAGATAAATTTAATCAAAAAATTCACGGTCACCCGGGCAAGCTACAGTGTTGGTACATTAACAGATAATATAAATTATTCGGTCAAGTTTCCTTTTTCAATTGAAAGTGTTATCACATGAAATTGTTCATATTCGCAAAAGGTCTTAACATATAGTTATTTCTTATTAATGTTCGGTGTTTTAAAAATAAATGTTTTTATCTCTCCTGTTAGGTTCACTTTGCTCATTTGACTGAAAAGAATAAATTCTCTTTAATTAGATTGCAAACTGCAAGGATATATAATCTTCGGCGTCACGAAATAGGGCTCCTTTCTTATTTTAGTATAATAATTTATCTGTTTCATTTTAATGTAGATTTTTGGGAAAACTTACGTTTAAATAGTAATCTTCTAAAAAGTATTACTATAGTTTTTCTATCGCAGACAAATAATTTAACCACCGATAATAAGTTGGCGCATTTAACTGCAGAATTAATGATCTGTATAGAGATCATGAGGAACTGAATCCAAAATTTGACCAACGAACCTTTCAGATTAAAAAAAAAAATGCTTTTAAATAAAACCTTTTTCTTTTTATATGTGCAAGCTAATTAACTTGATTTTCTTAATTCTGATTTGCATACCCTTGTAATTTTACTTACATTTAAGTTTATGATAAATTATTTATTATTTTATTTCTTACATGTATTGCTATTTCGATTTTATTTTAATATCAGTTTTTTTCGAACACTAAAATTTTATTTTTTACTAAACACAATACTATTTTTAGGGGGAGAATTTGTATATATAATTGGTAACCAGAAGCCGGCTTTATGAACGTGTTTTTTTTATTTTCCACAATTAACCATTCTCCTATATACCGTCAGCTAAATTTTTAGTTCGACACAACAGTCGCGTTAGAAGCTCGGATAGGGACTGAAACGAAGTCACAAAGAAGTAAATTTAAGCGTTAAAGCATCGGAAGTAGATGTAACAAAACCCGAACTTATGTTCGGCTTTTAGCAGGCACGACGCTCTGATATCCCACTTTAAGAATTCGTCATTGGTCCCCTTTGAGAAACAGGGTGGGAAAGAGTGTACAGGGATGATATTACTTTATAAACAAAATATTAATTACTACCAAGAGGTTGTGGAGCCTATATATATCAGGATAGTTTTAAATTCAATCACACTCTAAAATAAAGGAGATAACATTTTAAATTGACGGTTTGATGACTAACATTAAAGTTAATCAAGAAAGAAAGCTAACTTCGGCATGCCGAAGTTTAAATACCCTTGCAGTACGTAAGTAAGACTTTTTCGTTTTCTCGGGTACTGACATAAATATTGCGAACGAAAATGTTGCGAACGAAAATGTAGCGAACGAAAATGTTGGGAACAAACTAAATGAATTTATATATATTCCTATGCCAGCTATATGATATTGTGGTCCCATTTTGATCAAATTAAAACCGAAATTCTAAAATATTACAAAGTGGCCATTTCAGAAATTTCATGAAAATATGTTGAAAATTGCCTAAGTTAAATTTTTTCCAACATATATAGTAGTGAGAGCATATAGAAGCATATGTGCAAAGTTTCATTCAGATAGCTTCAAAACTGAGGGACTAGAGTGCGTAGAAACGGACGGACGTCTGTCCGTCTGTCTGTCCGTCTGTCCGTCCGGTTCTACGCAAACTAGTCCCTCAGTTTTGAAGCGATCTGAATGAAACTTGCAGATAGTCTTCTATATGCTCTCACTACTTTATATTATGGAAGATTATTATATTCGCCCGCAGCAGTTCTCTTTAGTTCTTCTTTATTTCGTTCACTTGCACAGACTGACTCTTAATGTTATTTCCATCAGCTTAACATAGTCTTAACATAAGTTTAACATCGTTATCGTGTATTATAAGTATCGATATCTCCATGTAACCAGAAGCTCAGCCTACTACAATTCGGCCATCCTGACGATAAGGATCCCCTGATCCTGGTTTCTTATGAACTAAACATCTATGTTGTAACAATTTGTTCATTTTCCAAGGTCTTATGTTTTGAGCACTCCATACACCCTTGTAAGGATTTCGAGAAACTTGAAAACCTTCAACATCCTTTAGCAGGAACCTGTCATTGCGAAGTATTTTAGCAATTACGTATGGGCCTTTGTTCTTTGGGATCAACTTCCTAGCAACTCCCGTAGTACTGTCAAAATTTCTCACCATTACGTAGTCTCCTTTACTATAATCCTTTGGCTTTTTCTTTGTTTTATCATAATATTATGATATTTTATCATAATAGATGTTTCGTTATAGGCCTGTGCTCGACTTTGATTCCCCATTGCCCTTTTTCTAATTTCCTCTAAACTTTCAACCTGAACTGTGTCGCTAATTTCTTCTAATTTCTCCCTAAGTTCATCAATAATTTAACCTTTCTGCTCTACACCAAAGAGCATTTTACTAGGAACCTGTTTAATACTTCTGTGTACGGTGTTATTGAGTGCATGTTCTTGTTCGATTATATTATCCCAGTGTACACCATTTTCAGGCTCAGTTAACTTTGCTATCATTGGCCCTATGGTCCTGTTTATGCGTTCCACTTGTCCATTTGCTTGTGGAGAACCTGTTGCAATTTTCAGATTTTTAATGTTTGTTTCTGCTGAAAACTGTGCGAATTCGTTAGATGTGAAACAATTGCCTCTATCCGAAACTATACATTTTGGTTTGCTATACGCCCTAAAATAATTGGATAAAGCTTTTTTAACTTATTTTGTGTTTGTAGTCTTTGTTGAATATAGCCTCACGAATTTTTTTAAAACCGTCTACTAATAGGAATATGTGCTTATTTGCTCTTCCTGCCGCTACTGGTCCGTAACGGTCAATGTGTAATAATTCAAAAGGCTTATCTCCTTTAGGAATGTTATGTAGGAAACCCTCCGATTTTCCGCTGTTTATGCAATTCTCAATGTAATTTTTACATTTTTGCTTTATGTTTGGAAACCAATAACTCCTTGAAATGACATATATCATTTTATCTCGTCCAATGTGACCAAGTTCATTATGGTATTTATGCAAAACGTGATTTTCCATATCCTCAGGGACAAAAAATAATAAACGATCGTCATTTCTGTACACAACGCCATTTCTCATTTCAAAAAGTTTATTCTGATTTTTTCTTATTCTGCTTTAATTTTCTGTATTTTCAAATCTTTTGATTGACAGATTAAAAGGTTGTCTTCAAAACTAGTGGTTTCCATTCTATTATTTTAGCTCGACTCTGATTAATGTAAGCGTTAACCCTCTCAGCCCATTTGTTGCCTATAGGCAACATTGTAGAAATACGCCTCAGTTACCTGGAATATACATTTTTTGCTTCGCGCTTTTTTTCAACATCTTCCTTAATGTTTTCTGCAACCAAAATAACTAATACGTTACTTGTAAGCTGCAAACGTGTTTATTTAGCAGACGTTTTAAGTGCAGTAGTTTGAAAAAAAATGGTTGGCGGGAAAAGTGTTGGTAAAATAAAAATTCATTTTTTTTATTTTATTCAATAAATATTTGTTGTAATGGAAAACTAGGTGGGAATTATACATATATAGGGGTAAGTAAATTATTTAAAAATAAAAAAATTTAAAAAAAGTTCATAGTTTGTCTACAAGAATTTTGTGAACATTTTGTGGCAACATCCTGTAACTATCGAACCAGGACACCAAGGACCTTGAAATTTTCGTCAGTTCATATTTGAATAAAGCCAAATACATATCTGTTAAAAAAAATGTTTATCTTGGCAAATTTTAAATGTGGGCTGAGAGGGTTAAAGAATTGCAATCGGTTAGAATTTTGAAATGTCTCCCTTGTAAATAGATACGAAATCTACGCAGAGCATATATAATTGCCAGAGTTTCCAGCTCAAAGCTGTGATACTTTGCCTCATTCTCCGTGCTTCGCTTTGAAAAATAGAATACGGGATGGAGTTTCCCGTTTTCTTTTCTTTTGCATTAAAACCGCACCAAAACCCAGAGCACTTGCATCGCAATGCAATTCAACCTCATCTTTATGATTATAAATAGGTTACACGGGTATTACTTTTTTGTTAAGGTTCAAGAAACAGTCTAGCTCCCTTAGTTCAAAAGAAAATTCATTGTCTTTTCTTTAAAATGTCATATAGTGCTTTTGCTAACGTAGAGAAATATTTTATAAACCTTCTAAAATAAGAACATAATCCTAAAAACTTTGGATATTGTTTACCTTTTCAGGAATCGGAAAGTTTGTGATTGCCTCCATGCCCTTGTCTTCTGCTTTGATCTTTTCTTTGGTAATATAAAATCCTAGGTACTTTACACTAGATTGCATAAACTCGCATTTATCCATACGAAGTTCTAAATTGTTATTGACTAGTCTTATAAACACATCCTTTAATGTTCTTCAATGGTTGCACTGGCTATCATTATGTCATCCATGTATACGATGACTTTATTTTCGCGTATTAAATCTGCAAAGATGTTGTTTACGAAACGCTGGAAAACTGCTGATGCATTCTTGATGCCCATAGGCATCCTTAAAAATTCAAATTGCCCTAAAGGAGTTACAAACGATGTATATTTAACTGAATTATTGCCAACAAATACGTAAAAATATCCATTTTTTAAATCCAGCTTTGAAAACACACTCTTATTCACCAACTTATCTAGAAGAGCATCTATTAAAACTTTGTTCAGTTTTCTATAGTCTATACATAGACGCAAATCTCCTGTTTTTTTTCTTTACCATCACAATAGGAGAAGCATATTCCGAATCACTGATTCTTATTATGCCTTTGTCTAAATATTCGTATAATAATTTTTGTAGCTGCTCCTTTCACTAAATGAAAGTCGCCTAGGTGAGCAATTGAATGGTTTGAATTTTTCTAAACTAATTTTCATTTCGCATCTGGTAAATGGAGTATCTGGTCTCTTCGCATTGACATAAGATTCTTCGAACATTTTAACAAATCAAAATTTTTATACCCTGGCAGGGTATTATAATTTTAGTCAGAAGTTTGCAACGCAGTGAAGGAGACATTTCCGACCCTATAAAGTATATATATTCTTGATCAGCATCAACAGCAGAGTCGATCTAGCCATGTCCGTCTGTCCGTCTGCCTGTCCGTCCGTCTGTCTGTCCGTCTGTCCGTCCGTTTCTACGCAAACTAGTCCCTCATTTTTGAAGCTATCTGAATGAAACTTTGCACATATGCACTTTGCACATATGCTACTATATATATCGGCAAGGGCCGGATCGGACGACTATATCATATAGCTGCCATAGTAACGATCGGAAAATTTTTAGGAAAGAGTTTTAACTTAGCCAATTTTCAACACATTTTAATGAAATTTCAGAAATGGCCATTTTGTAATATTTTAGAATTTCTGTTTTAATTTGATCAAAATGGGACCACAATATCATATAGCTGGCATAGGAATATATATAAATTTAGTTTGTTCGCAACATTTTTGTTCGCATCATTTATGTCAGTAACCGAGAAAACGAAAAAGTCTTACTTACTGCAAGGGTATTTAAACTTCGGCATGCCGAAGTTAGCTTTTTTTCTTGTATTTCATTGCTTACATCGCATCCACAGTTGTAGTCTAAGAACTGATCATCGGTTTATGTTCAACATTTCAGTTTTAAAATTGTTTGCTAGAATTTCTATTTATTCATTTCGTTCTATATTACCCGTGGCATCTTTTTTTTTATACCAGTTGGACGTTGATGCACTACGATCAGTACATTCAAGTGGCCCATCTGACACCAAGCACGTGCCTGTTCGTGTTAGGTGTCAGTAGGCGCGAAAAATGAAAGTATGGAAAAGGAATACGAGGAAGTGACTACTGGCGTGCTGCCAGATTGTTTGCCTGCATGCGTACTAAGTGGGTTAGTATTAAGGTTTTTAGTTGGGGAAAGCTATCTACGTTTGATGTTATCATGTACAAATCGTTATAATTTGCACATAAGACTCTAAAGGGTTCATGCAATTCAAAAGACGTTCTACAGTGGCGCAAAGCTAAAGGAATATAAGATCTAGTATTTCTACTCGGTAAGTGAAAGTTAAGCTGACCCAGCAAGTCAGCACTTTCCACGTTACCGTGGATAAGGTTAAAAATGAACGTAATGCCAAGCATGGTTCTACGGTTAGCTAATGAAGGTAAGTTAATTAGGAGAAGTCTACTAGAGTTCGAGGGTAACCTCTGGTTTGGATCCCAGTTCAAGCCGCGTAAAGCAAAAAGCTTTACCCCTGAGTGCTCCAGACGCAAGATCCATATTCTAAGATAGGACGAACTAAAGAAATATATAGGGATTTTGTAACATAGGGGTCATTGAATTCTTTCGACCACCGTTTAATGAAACCAAGCACACCACTGGCTTTATTCACCATGCACGAAATATGATCGATAAAGTCAAGTTTAGGGTCCAGTCGGATACCCAAATCGTCGGCTATATTAATTCTTTCCAAAGAGCAGAAGTTTAGCGTGTAAGTCGCGAGCTTGGGAGCGACACGAGAGAAAATCATTAGCTTGCATTTTGAGCCGTTTAAGTTCAATAAGTTTATGCGGCACAAACATGGTTATTGAGATCTGTTTGTAAATCAGACTGGCAGGAAGCGTCCTTATATTGCACGCAAAGTTTGACATCGTCCGCGTACATAAGTACTCTGGAGTTAGTCAGAACTTTGGGCAGGTCGTTGATTAATAATGTAAACAGGGGACCCAAATGGATCCCTTGCGGGACGTTAGAAGTAACCCTGAGAACATAAGATAAAGAATTTTTAAAGAGGATCTTTTGCGCTCTGCCATTCGATAACTTGAGATCCAACTAAGAAGATCAACCGGAAATCCCATTAGATCGAGATTCCGAACAAGAAGAGAATGGAATCAATTGCTTTACTGAAATCAGTATAGATTACGTCTGTCTGAAAGCCCTTAACTAAGAAGGAATTGAACTCTAAAAGATTGGTTGTCGCTGATCTACGCATTAAAAATCCATGCTGACATGGAGAAATAATTTATCTGCACAGGTGCTGCAAATGTGG
The DNA here is from genome assembly GCA_018903765.1 of Drosophila aff. chauvacae BK-2020. Lineage (NCBI taxonomy): Eukaryota > Metazoa > Arthropoda > Insecta > Diptera > Drosophilidae > Drosophila > Drosophila aff. chauvacae BK-2020. The sequence goes on along the minus strand of JAEIGO010000057.1, from coordinate 378,297 downwards.
AGTAATGATTTTCTCGAAAAGTTTTGGAATGGCCGACAACTAAGGATTCCTCTATAGTTGCTGGCATCCGATTTGCTACGTTTTATGTGGAGAGGAATAACAAATGATTCCTTCCAAATTAGGGGAAAGTGGGAGGTTTCTAGGGACAAGGTAAACAATTTTAGATGGGGATTAGCCCGGTATACCGCGATGAAGTTCTGAAAGAATAGTGCTTTCGTCTAAAGTAGGACTGAAAATAAAGTTCGATTTGGGCATGATGTAGGAATAAGTCTGATTACAGTCAGTGGAAGTTGAGTAAGTGGTTTGAAAACCACGGCAATAGTCCGATCGTTTTTTACGGTTGTATTTTCAAACGAAAGCGAGGAAGCATGCGTAATTGGCTTACGTTTAGTGTTAACAAAATTATAAAACTGTTTTGGGTCCTGAGAGATCTGGACCCTACAACGAGTCAAATAATTCTTGTAACACTGCGCGTTCAACACGGTAAATCTTGACCGAGCCCATAAATAAAAGGATAGGCCAGAGTTAGAACCGGTATATTTACTACTAAATTACTACAGCCTAGATTTTTTGTTTTTAAGATGACTCAACTCTTTAGTAAACCAAGGAGGCTTATTCGATATAGATGGAACACGGAACACATTCAGTAAAAAAGGAATTTATGGCACTGTAAAAAATATCCGCGGCTACCGACATGTCAGTGCACATGTATAAATCGGACCAATTAAAATCTGATATAAAGTTATTCAGCCGTTCGAAGTCCGTCTTGCGAAAACGAAGGACTTTCTTGGCTGGACAGTCAGATATGTTCTGTAAGTCAGTCCAAATGTCAAGAGTCACGTCGAATGTCGGATGATAGGGATCTTCGGGAAGCGTCAACGGCGCCACCCTGGCTAAACAGACTCTAGCCGGATCTGAGACAAAACAGAGATCAAGCAAGCGCTCTAGGGAATTTCGTACATGGTTGACTTGAGACAGCGAAATGTCGAGCAAGCCAGCAATAAAATCATGCTGTGTGGAGGTAAAAAGTATATTAAAGGAATTATTTGAGGACCAAATAGCCCCTGGGATATTAAAATCACCATGAACTACTAAATGATCTTTATTCGAAAGTCGGTTGGAAACCGTTTGGATAGCGGAAAGATGATTCCAATAAATAGGAAGTTCGGACAAAGGAGGAATATAGGAACAGGTAATGAAAATAGAGCTACCATTGACGGTTAGTGTTGGCTGATTCCAGATGGTCGCTTATTGTTTATTGTTGTTTTGTATTGTTGCCATAGATAAAGAAGGAAAAATTTGAAGTCTAGTGTAAGTTAGTTTAGGGCGAAGGCGGGAGCATAATAAAGCTCTCTCTCGCTCTTGGCGAATTCGCCCCGCCTTCGCCAACCTCTGTTAAGCTAGGCCTAAGAACATATATGTAAACATGTCGAAAATTGAATTTGATTAAACCTTAATTATTCTTGCCACCAAAGTTCGGTCTTATTATTTTTAATAAACTAATTAAAAACTTCATGGCGCCCCCGGGTGGACAAGATAATTAGTTAAACAAAAGGCAACATTAATAAAAGTGACAGTGACACATATATATATACAATACATATATATTAAACCTAACCATAAAAGTGCAATACAAAAAATTGTTCTTTGTTTTTTTGAGTGCTTTGTGTGCCAATAATAAATATATTGTTGCCCGCGAAGCGATATTGTGTTTAAATACAAAATATACATATTTAACATATTTCGTGTCGGTCGCGAAATACTCTGCTTCCAGAATTGCCGCCACAACCGAGGGAACTTTAAGGAAAGTGGCCGCTAAATTTAGCATTCGGAAATCAGAGGTATTTGTGCAAAAAATTGAAAGCTAGAGTTATAGACAAATTTAATGTTTATTGTCTTGTGCTGGAATATTGCACCTCGCTTTCAGTTCTTGGCACATATGTGCGTATCAATATAGTAGAGCTAGATTGCATGCCAATTATCTAATTACATATATTGTTGATAAAATACATACATATATGTACATATATTGAACCGCTTTTGGACGCAACATTTATTTATTATTTTGTACTGTATTATTGCAATCACTGTCGCCCCCTTCCCCCTCTCGTTGAAACTCGCATTAATAGTTGGGAAGTTAATCCAAGCTTGCGCACTAATACACAGACAGCCTTATATACTAGCAGCTGCAGCGGTGAACTTTTCCTTTTCGCTTCGCTTTTGCACCGCTACCTGCGTTGTTGTTGTTTGGCCCTTTCCGTTGGCGCGTATTCTGTATTCTGCGGGTATACCCTTTTCGGCGTAATTTCGCACCCACTATTATTTGATACTGCGTGACTTGAATTTCAATTGTAAAATAATTTGTTTTCGTTGTTCTCATCAGAAAAAATATTTAATATACATTTCGAACAATAAATTGATAATTTATTAAATTAAGAATAACCTAGTTTTTTGGTTTAATAAATTTCTAATTATTGATTCGAAGGTTATTAAATTATATTGTCGGTCTGATTTGGGATAATTTGTTTCGGCCATTTATTAATTTAATTGATTTAATTTGGAAATAATATTTAATTAATTTAATTAATTTAAATATTTAATTTAAAATGAGCCTAGAAACCAAAAATAAATCGATTCTGGAAGAGCTGAAAAGCAAGCTCCAATGTCGGGTCAGAACAATTCGCCGATTAAATGAGCGATTAGAAACGGGATCGATTCCGATATTAGAGGAAGAATTGAAATGTCGACTAGAAAACTTAAATGCTTCAATTAATAAGGCAAATTAATTACAAGAACAGATAGAAGACATAGATTGTGGCGATGAATTTGGCGACGAGTTGGAAGAACTTTGTATAGTGACCAAGGCAAAAATAATGTCCCTGTTGTATGCTTTGAAGGTAGCAAGCGCTAGCGAAGCTCCGGGACCAGCTGCTGTAGCTCCAACTAGTGCGCGACTTCCGAATTTGGCATTGCCAAAATTCAGTGGAGATTATTCGGAGTTCAAAAATTTCATCAGCCTTTTCGAAACTTTGGTTCATAAAGACGCCAGCATTCCAGTTATCGAAAAATTTAACCATTTAATTTCATGTCTCTCTGGTGAAGCTTTAGGAACAATTAAAGTATACCAAGTCACCGAGAGCAATTACGAAAAGGCACTAGCCAGTTTAAAAAAGGTTTACGATAACCAATGCCTCATCTTTATGAATAATATATCAACATTGTTTAGTTTTCCTAAAATATCGCATCAGTCCGCTTCCTCCTTGAGAAACCTTATCGATACTGTTTCGTCGATTTATGGTTCTCTGTTATCGATAGGAGATGATACAAAAATTTCGAATGCAATGTTGATATATTTGGTATTGAATAGAGTCGACCCAGTGACCAAACAAAAATGGGAGGAACAGCTCGATTATGAGACTTTGCCGCTTTGGGCCGATTTTGAAAAAATGTTAAATCGCCGATATCAGCATTTATCAGCTGAAGAATCGACAAAGCCGAAGAAAGACAAAATTGTGTCGAGCAAGCCACATAATCGTAGCTCATTCTCTTGTTCCTCCTCCAACAGCAAGCCTCAGCAAACTTGTAGCTATTGCAATGCAGCAGATCATTTGCTACAGAATTGTAGCCCGTTTGGGCGTCTCTCTGTAATGCAAAGGTTCGAGTTTGTTAAGTCTGCCTCCTTATGTATTAATTGTCTGCGAACAGGCCATACTGTTTCGAAATGCAAAGGCAAAAAGTGTCGAGCTTGTGACCGCTCACACCATATTCTACTTCATAGATATACAGTGCCTGAGAAGAGTTTAGCGTTGCCACCCCCGCCAGAGACCATGTCTCCTCCTTTTAACCAAGATCAGCCTTCCACGTCACATGTTATGCATGCCACGTCCTTGGACAGGGTGATTTTGGTTACGTCAATCGTAAGCGTCCGTACGAAAAACGGAGAAAACGTTTTAGCCCGAGCTCTGCTGGACTCTGGGTCTCAAACGAATTTTATAACAGAAGAACTGGCGAACCGCTTACAGATTCGTAGAGAGGAGTCGTGTATCAACTTACTTGGTATTGGCGAGTCCAATTCTCAAGTCAAGAAAAAGGTATACACAGTGGTGAAGTCGCGAATAAATGGTAGTGAGTTCTCGTTCGATTTCCGGATCTTAGAATCGATCTCCGGTTACCATCCTGATCAGTCGGTGAACGTCAGTGATTGAAAGATGCCGAAGAACCTACCATTAGCAGACCCATATTTCTACAAGTCACAAAAAATTGATATGTTGATAGGAGCAGAATCATTTTTCGAATTGCAAGCTGTTGGTCAAATTAGACAAGGTCCTGACTATCCAACTCTACAAAAGACCCTTCTTGGTTGGGTTGTCTCGGGCAGATACAAGTCTGCAGTCCCGAAACAAGTTGTGAATAGTTTCAGCTGTCGTGAAGAACCTTTAGTATCGATTTAATCGATAATTTAAACAAATAAGTGCCACGCATTACAAGCTCAAAAAATGAGCAGCGATCAAAAGAATGAGCGTAGAAGCTCCGTCAACCCAAGAAATGCTTGCTACTCTTATTTCTCAACTCGCGATATAGATCAAAATCAGAAGTCGACAAAGAGCAACTCGACTCTACTGACCGTCGACAGCAAGAGAGCCAGCTCTTGCTCACCCTCTCTGCTCACCCCAACTCCCGCATCTTGGAGTTACCAATGCCAAACCCCACCACCGCCGGCTTCGCTGAATGAAGCTCCAACAACAAGCAGTGCTACAATTACTGCAGTTGCAGCAAAATTACCACCAATACCAATACCAATAACTACCAATATTGCGAGTTCGGTCCCAACGGCTGCAGAACAAAATAAAATGCCAAAAAAAACTCGGTTATCTCCGATAAGCAACAAGCGGTCCCGGCTATACAGACCGGTATGGACCGCTACATCCAGATTAAGCGCAAGCTTAGTCCACTCAACACGGTTGATAACAAACCAAAGATCAACCGAACCAACAAAAGCACCGACCAAACGAGGAGCTCCAATGAAAACCGTTACTCCATCTTAGCAGAGGATGACAACAACCAACCAGAGTTGGGGCAGGAGACCCAAAGGAAACCTAAGCCCCCACCTATTTACATAAGAGAAAAAAGTTCAAGCGCCCTGGTCAACAAAATTGTTGCGCTGGTCGGGGACGAGAATTTCCATGTTGTTCCGCTTATTAAAGGGAACATACACGAAACAAAGGTTCAAACGAAGTCCGAAGAACACTTCCGAGCTGTGTCTAAGTACCTGGAAGACACAAAGAAGAACTTTTACACCTATCAACTAAAAAGCAGCAAGGGACTGCAAGTTGTGCTAAAAGGTATAGAACCTGACGTCACCCCCTCTGAAATTCAAGAAGCCCTTAAGGCCAGGGGCTTCTGTGCCAAAAATGTTAGCAATATTGTTAACAGAAACAAAAAACCACAACCACTTTTCAAGGTCGAGCTTGAACCAGATAGCAAAGCCTTAAAGAAAAACGAAGTGCACCCGATCTACGAGCTGCAGCTCTTACTGCATCGAAGAATCACCGTGGAAGAACCCCACAAACGCAACGGCCCTGTTCAATGCACAAACTGCCAAGAGTATGGACACACCAAGACATACTGCACACTTCGGACGGTCTGCGTAGTCTGCGGAGACTTCCACAACTCCGTAAACTGCCCCGCAAACAAAGAAGACCCCCAAATGAAAAAATGCGGCAACTGTGGAGGAAACCATACGGCAAACTACAGAGGCTGTGCGGTCTACAAGGAGCTGAAGAGTCGCATGCGACGAGCGACAGCTACGCACCAACAACATACACAAAATGTGTATTACAACTCAAAAAGTACGCCAGCCGTATTTTTCGCCAAGGCAGCCAGATCATCATTTGGGCAGCTAAATACAACCAAGGGAATCTCCTACGCCGAAGCACTAAGAACAGGCATGGAAAATCCACCCCAGCCTCACTCAGAAAATGCTCAGCAGGTTCCAGGGCAGGCGCAAAGCAAATTGGAATCTATGATGTTCACCATGCAACAAAGTATGATGGAACTTATGTCATTCATGAAAACAACCATGCAAACCCTTGTTCAGAACCAGAACATGGTAATTCAGTTGCTTGTAGCACAACAGTCCAAAAAATAAATGACTAATCTACGTATATCCATGTGGAATGCCAACGGCATTTCACGGCATAAACTTGAAATAACTCAATTCCTAAACGTAAATCACATCGACGCCATGCTGCTGGTTGAAACGCACCTCACAGGGAGATATAACTTCCATATAAGAGGTTATACCTTTTACCGCACAGATCATCCGGATGGCAAGGCACACGGCGGAACGGGCATCTTAATCATAGAACGCATCAAACGCCACTTTCATCAAAGGTTTGCAACAAATTACCTGCAAGCCACGTCCATAAAAGTGAACTCAGGAAACGGAAACCTTTGCATTGCCGCTGTCTACTGCCCACCTCGATTTAATATCTCTGAAGGTCAATTCATGGACTTCTACAACACTCTGGGGGATCGCTTCATAGCCGCAGGAGACTACAACGCCAAACACACGCACTGGGGATCACGCCTCGTGACTCCCAAGGGAAGGCAACTGTATAATGCACTTATAAAGGTGAGCAATAAACTGGACTACGTTTCTCCTGGTAGCCCCACATATTGGCCTGCAGACCCAAAAAAGATCCCAGATCTAATTGATTTCGCGGTGACAAAAAACATCCCACGCAATCTAATAAGCGCCATAGCACTACCGGATCTCTCATCTGACCACTCGCCCTTGTTGATAAGCCTTCTTCAAAGCCCAGAAATTGCGGACCACCCCTACAGGCTGACGTCGCACAACACTAACTGGATGAAATACAGAAAGTATGTGAGTTCCCACATTGTGCGAATCCCAGCAACCTACCATCGGGACCACCCCTTCGGCACAGCCACCGACCCCGATACCAAGCCCAATGGTCTTGAGATCGGGAGCGGTATTAGATTCGGTAACCGAATGTACAGGGGTGGAAATGGCAACAGGTCCGCCAGTAATTTCCGTTGTGTCCGCTGCGGTGTCCCAAACTCGGACTCCGCAGACTGCCCAGGGCGAAAAAACATCCGGACTACCGGCTGTCGGTAACATAGGGTTACCAAAGACCCTTACAGCTGTTCCACCTACGAAAACAATATTTGTTTCGCGGCTTGCCCCTGACCTCGCATCTGAAGATGTTCTTGCCTATATTCAAGGCAAAATCCAAGCCGAAAATGTAAAAGTGGAAAAGTTTAATTTTTCATATGTCAGAAACATCGCGTCTTTCAAGATTAGCGTCTATCCGAATATCTTTGACACAATTTGCTCTGGTGACTACTGGCCCGAGCACGTTGTAGTTAAAGAATTCGAGGCTAAAACAAAGAAAAAGCGGCCAGTGGGAGTACGCCTCCCTATACCGCCACAAACCGCAAGGACCACTGCTAAGACCACCTCAACACCTTCAGTCCCAAAAAACTAACCACTTCCTTCCAACTTTCTTATCAGAATACTAGAGGCTTACGCAGCAAGCTCTCGAAATTGTATTCTGACAGTTTTTCCTTTGCATCCCAGGTAATCGTATTTACTGAGACCTGGTTAAAGCCAGATATCCTTAGCTCAGAGATTCTCCCGGGTAAATATACAACTTACAGGGTTGACCGACTAGTCCAGCGTGGAGGTGGAGTTTTAATTGCCGTTGACTCCTCCCTCATCTCAGAACTTGTTGCCCTGGACGATATCTCCGATATCGAATTTATTTGCGTTAAACTTTCATTTCCAGGTAGTCTTATTTACATAACTTGCTCCTATGTTCCACCATCGGCTGAGGAGCCCATTTATTGGAAACACCTTGCGGCAATACAGGCCGTTTCCAACAGGCTTTCAGATCGAGACCAACTCGTAGCGCTAGGGGACTTCAATATACCTGGAGCTCGTTGGTCATCTGATGGCGTGTCAAATGTCCTTCAGACTATGGCACAGCATGATCTTATTGATGGCCTGCTTGACATATCCTTGTCTCAAGTTAACGATGTCCTGAATTCCTTAAACCGCTTATTGGATCTTTGTTTCGTCTCTGATCCTCTAGGTGTTGACTTAGTTAGAGTTCCTCCATTGACGCTACCTGAAGATCCTTACCATCCAACTTTCGAAGTGACTATCGATACGGGGACGGTTGTAAAGAATGAATCTGATTGTTTAGCCAAAAAGGTTCGCTGTTTTCGTAAAGCTAACTTTCATGCGCTAAATAATCTTATATCTGAATTCGATTGGTCAAATCTGTACATGTGCACTGACATGGCAGCCGCCGTGGACATTTTTTACAGTGCCATGAACTCGTTCTTCTTATCCTGTGTTCCGTTAACCTATCCGTCTGTCTCTAGCAAACCACCTTGGTTTAATAAGGAGCTGACACGCCTAAAAAATGTTAAGTCTAGGCTTTATAATAAATATAAACTTACTCGTTCTAAAACTGTCTTTTCTAACTATCTCAGTGCTCGGTCGAAATTTACCGTGCATAACGCTCGGTCTTATAAAAATTATTTGAATCGTTGTAGGGTTCAGTTCACACAGGACCCGAAACAGTTTTATAATTTTGTTAATACCAAGCGTAAACCAAACCTATACCCTTCCTCGCTTTCATTTAAAAATTCTTCAGCAAAATCGGATCAGGCAATCGCCGATCTCTTTGCTGAGTTTTTTAAAACTACTTATTCTTCCTCAAGCCAGATAAACCAGACGTATTCTTTCCCTATGCCCAAATCGAACTTAATTTTCAGTCCTATCTTAGACGAAAGCTCTCTTCGGCTGGATCTTCACCGTGTAAAGCCAGTTTATGCACCGGGTCCCGATGGAATACCGGGCTGTGTTCTCAGGTATTGTGCCGAGGCTCTGTGTAACCCCCTTCTCACACTATTTACCATATCTTTGGAAACATCAGAATTTCCCCTTATTTGGAAGGAATCATTTATTATTCCTCTCCATAAAAAAGGTAGCAAGTCGGATGCTGGTAACTACAGAGGAATCTCCAAGTTGTCGGCAATTCCAAAACTCTTTGAAAACATAATTACTCCTCACCTGCAGCACTTGTGCAGATCCGTAATTTCTCCATGTCAGCATGGATTTATGAAACGAAGATCGACCACCACAAATCTTTTAGAACTTACCTCATTTGTGATTAGGGGCTTCCAACGTAAATCTCAGACCGACGTGATCTATACGGACTTTAGTAAAGCCTTTGACTCGGTTAATCATTTTCTTCTTATAAGGAAGCTCGATTTAATAGGGTTTCCTACCGATCTCCTTAATTGGCTTCAGAGTTATTTGAGTCACCGGACTCAAAAGGTTCTGTTTAAGAATTCTCTTTCTAACTCCCTCAATGTCACTTCTGGCGTCCCACAAGGCAGCCATCTTGGCCCGCTGCTATTTACCTTATTCATAAATGACCTTCCTCTAGTGCTACCCAACTCTAGGGTACTTATGTACGCAGACGATGTCAAACTGTGCGTGCAGTATAACGACAGCTCATGCCAGTCAGACTTACAATCCGATCTTGACAACTTCCAGGCATGGTGTAGTGTTAACTTATTAAATCTCAACAGCTCAAAATGCAAACTGATGACATTTTCACGTGTCACTCCCCAGTATGCAACATATACGCTTAATGAATGTGCATTGGAAAGAATAACTCTCGTTGATGACCTAGGTGTCCGTCTAGATCCTAAGCTTTCGTTTTCAGAACATATTTCTTGCATGGTTAACAAGGCCAAAGGTATGCTTGGATTTATTAAAAGGTGGTCGAAAGAATTCGATTCCCCTTACGTAACTAAGACTCTTTTCACTTCATTAGTCCGTCCTATTTTGGAATATGGTTCTTGCGTTTGGAGTCCTCAATTTGGAGTTCATATTGCCCGCATTGAATCTGTTCAAAAAAATTTTCTGCTTTTCGCCCTACGTGGCTTACCCTGGGATGCCAACCTAAGATTACCGTCTTATTCTAGTAGACTTCTATTAATTAACCTACCTTCCCTAGCAAACCGTAGAACTATGCTTGGTGTCGTCTTTCTACACAAGCTAATTCACGGTGACGTAGAGAGCCCCCTCCCTGCTAGGACAGCTTAACTTTCACGTTCCTCGACTAACATCTAGAACCTTTATCCCCTTAGCAATAAATCACTGTAGGAGGGAGTTTGAGGCACATGAACCTTTCAGGGTCTTATGTGCCGATTACAACCGACTTTTTACCTTTATAGAGGGACCTGAGAGCCTCCCTCGTCTTAAAACTGTATTGCTAGTAGAATTAGCTCGTAATGTTGCATGAACCTAAACCTAACTTTCCTCGTCCTTTCCTATATTTTCCTTCTCTCGCGTCTATCTAGAACGCGATCGAGCCGTACGTCACACGGCTGCGCCCCTCGGTCGGTTGGGCGGGAGGTGGGCGTGGGACTCGCGCGCAAAAAAAAAAAAAAAAAAAAAAAAAAAAGTAAACAGAAGAACATCAGAAATTCGCACAGCCTTCGAACATAGGGAATATTGCAGCGCGATATTCCTCGACGTATCTCAAGCATTCGACCGCGTCTAGCTCAAAGGTCTCATGCATAAAATTAAAACACACTTGCCCGGGTACACTCATAAACTCCTTGAATCCTATCTCTACAATAGAGCCTTCGCAGTAAGATGTAACACAACAATTTCCGACAGCTACACTATCGAAGCTGGGGTCCCACAAGGTAGCGCACTTGGGCCAACCTTATTCGTCCTCTACACAGCAGATATTCCCACGAGCGACCGACTAACAACATCCACCTTCGCCGACGACACTGCGATCCTTAGCCGCTCCAGATGCTCAGTCCGTGCAACAACCCAACTCGCCAACCACCTCGTGGTAGTCGAGAAGTGGCTATCTGACTGGCGTATTAAAATAAACGAACAAAAGTGTAAACACATAACGTTTACCCTTAACAGACAAACTTGCCCTCCGCTCTGTATGAATAGCACGCAGATCCCCCAAGTTAATGAAGTAACGTATCTCGGCATCCACCTCGACAGACGTCTAACATGGCGTAGACATATCGAATGCAAGAAACTGCACCTAAAACTGAAAGCCAGCAGCCTCCACTGGATTATAAACTCACGATCGCCCTTGTGTCTGGACTACAAGGTCCTGCTGTACAACTCCACTCTTAAGCCAATCTGGACGTATGGCTCCCAGCTGTGGGGGAACGCGAGCAGAACCAACATAGACATCATACAGCGAGCCCAATCAAAGATCCTGCGAACTATCACTGGGGCACCATGGTATATTCGTAACCAAAACATCCACAAGGACCTCGGCATTCTCGCAGTAAAAGATGAAATAGACAGGCAAAAAGCGTCCTACAATGAAAAACTCTCTGTCCACCCAAATCCTCTAGCAAGGGTCTTGACTCGGGTCTCCAGCCGAACCCGCCTGCAACGTACAGACCTTCCAACCCAGCCATAACTTGTCAGGGCCACTGTCTCAGTCTTCATGACTCCTAGTTAGGTTATAGTATAAGATTTTATACACTTATTGTTAGTCTCATAAATGAGAAGATTCAATAAATAAAAGCAAAGCATAAAAAAAAAAAAAAAAAAGTATCGATTGACAGCACACTACAGAAATTTTGGTCGCTGCACTATGGTCCAGAATTCATTTTTTTTGGCATAAACTCTAAAAATTAAGCTACAGACTTGAAACTTTGTACATTTTGTTGTTACATTTTAACAAGTTTGTAAAAAAAATTTGGGGTCAATGTGACCACGCCCCCTTTTTGCCTCCCATACAAGCTACTGGAATGACTTCGGAATTAAACCAAATTTTATATTATTTTTTTACTAATTACAAAAACGTAACTTTATTAACTTTTTATGAGATCTATTTTATATACAAATTTTTAGAATGATTAATCTTGTTCTTCCTGTAATTCTATATTACATATTTATTCATCGAAAATGTTGCTTTACCAGAACTGGGACTTGCCTATGTATTATCGATTTATCAGAAAACGAGCAAAAATGAGCAAAAGATATTACATAGCCATCAAAAACAAAGGTTAAACCTACAAACTTACGTTTTTAACTTTTGTCAGGAAGTGTCAGGTGGTTAGTTATACTCCATTAAAGACAGAAGTCATAACTAATTTTTTCCTATAAAATCACATAACTAAGACGTTACACGGCACTAAAATTCTACAAAAACACATTTATATTCTATATACATTAAAAACTACATACCTTTACCTTTAATTTCCATATTTTACTTAAATTTTTGGGTGCGTAGTAAACCTTGTGTGATATGCCAAAGTAGACAAAAAAATCGCGCAAATTCCTCACGCGCAATCAGCTGATCAATAGCTTAACTTTGAAAATTCATAAAAAGCTTAAGAGAAGCTTTCGGTTGTTTTTGTTTTTGTTTTTAATTTGTATGATCAATTTACTTTTAGAAAATAATTGCTTAAGGACGATATATTGACATAAAAATTTAGAGTTTATGCCAAAAAAATCGAATTCTGGACCATAGTGCGCTGGAGGAAATGCCAAATCCAAAGAAAATTCTGTCGCCTGAGCACAAGTTATGTGATGACCCTTATAGGAAGACTACTCAGGTATTGCCATCAGGTCGGTTTGAAGTTAGGCTGCCGTTTAAATCTGATCCAAATGGATTAGGCAACTCCTTCGAGGTTGCAAAACGGCGGTTTTTGTCGCTTGAGCGACGGTTGTCTCGAGATCCTAACATGAAGACCATGTACTTGGAATTCATGGAAGAATATCTCGCCCTAGGTCATATGTCGCCTACAGACAACAAAATCCCTTCCACTCCACATTATGGTATTCCCCATCAATGCGTGCTAAGGCCCCATAGTACGTCAACAAAGTTGTGCGTCGTGTTCGATGCGTCCTGCAAAACATCGTCTTAGGTGGCATTAAACGACATCCTGATGGTGGGGCCGACAATTCAAGAAGAGTTGTACTCCACTCTACTCCGCTTCCGGCTGCACAGGTATGCTCTGACTGCCGATGTAAAGAAGATGTATCGCCGAGTAATGGTTAATGAAGCGGATAGGAAGTTTCAACTCATAGTGTGTGGAAGTTTCAACTCTGAATCCTTGAGATTATACAAGCTCAACACCGTCACATATGGTACTGGACCAGCCCCATTTCTGGCTATTCGATGTTTAAAGATGTTGAGTGAATCTGCTAAATTATCATTCCCTAGAGCTGCCGACGTAATTGGATCCGATTTTTACGTCGATGACATGTTAACTGGTGCTGCATGCGTAGAGGAGCTAAAGACAATTAAGTCTGAAGTGTCTCAGGTTCTTCAAACAGCAGGTTTTGAATTGACAAAGTGGTTTTCAAACTCACCTGAGGTCACTGCATCTGAGAGCACAGTTAAGTCGATACCTATCTCGGATTCAGAGGCAACTAAGGCGTTAGGAATATCGTGGTTGCCTAGCGAAGATGCCTTCAAGTTCAAGATTGACACTTCTGTCATGGGTCTCCGAGCGACAAAACGGAACATACTATCGGTGACATCGTCGATTCCGATGCATTTAGAGACAGCTTGGGATATGCTTAAAAGCACTCTGTCTCAACTGGATGAGATATCTATTCCTTGGTTCGTGCATACCGACCCATTGTCACCGGTACAGCTACATGCCTTTGCCGACGCCTCAATGAGAGCTTATGGAGCTTGCGTCTATATTCGTAGCAAAACTGCCGAAGGTTTTAAATTATCGTTGTTGACTTCAAAGTCGAAAGTAGCGCCGCTCAAGACCAAAACGCTCCCAAGGCTTGAGTTATGTGCCGCTGACCTTCTCGCAGATCTCTGCCATAGAATCAAACCCTTATTAAAAGTCCCTATCGAACGAATTGTATACTGGTCGGACTCTGAAGTTACTCTTCAATTGATTCGATCTCATCCATCTTCGTTGTCGACATTCGTTTCGAACAGGGTAGCGGAGATTCAAGAATGGTCAGGAGAAGCTACATGGCGGCATGTTTCCACAAAGCAGAACCCAGCAGATATCGTTTCGAGAGGTTGTGACGTCGACGAATTAGGGCAGTCGATATGGTTCACTGGCCCATCATTTCTGAAGGACGAAGAAGAAAACTGGCCCAAAAATGCTCATTTCGAGCCGGATGAGGAAGTCTTGCGTCAGGAAGCGAGGAAGACTGTGGTCGGACTGACCGCTGCGGTGCAAACTTCCGATTTGCTGGATGTCATCGAGGAATTCTCGTCACACCTCAAAATGCTTAGAGTGTTCGCTTATATGCTCCGCTTTATAAGAAAATGCAAAGACAAGAGTATAGTTTTCGAAAAAACTCTTTCACCGACTGAATATAATGAAGCATTTCATAAGATTATCGAAATAGTAGAAAAGCACGAGTATCAAGTAGAAATTGAAAAATTTCGTAAAGGCTCCAAGGTCGGCCCAAGTCTTCAGCGATTTAATCTATTCATCAATGAGGATACGGGTACTTGGTGCAACTTTTCGTTGTTGCGAGTTGGGGGGCGACTAGCTAACGCTCCTATATCATATGATGCCAAGTTTCCCTTGCTGTTGACGAAACGCTCGCAATTTGTGCGCAGCTTCGTCTGGCATTTGCACCATTCAAATTTTCATGTCGGCCCTCGAGCACTTGTGAGCATCCTACGACAGCGTATTTGGACCGTAAACGCTCAGGAACTCTGCAGTCAGACAGTTCGATCATGTGTGCTTTAAATGCAAGCCTCGACTGATGACACATATTATGGGAGATCTACCCGCAGATAGACTCCGTGCTCTCCGCCCATTTGCGATATGTGGCGTTGATTTTTGTGGCCCTGTCTATACGACATCACAAATTCGAGGAAGGCCCCCGTATAAGTCCTACGTTGCCTTATTTGTTTGTTTTGCGCCCAAGGCGGTTCACTTAGAGGTTGTCTCCGATCTAAGTACTGATTCTTTTTTATTGGCTTTTCAAAGATTTATTGGTCGACGAGGATGTCCGCAGACGGTGCATTGCGACAACGCGACGAACTTCGTCGGAGCGAGTCGCCACTTCCTGGCTCTTCGCGATCGGATCGAGGAGCAGGCGGACGCAATTCGCGAGTTCGCATCAAAAAGCGGATGCGAATTTGCGTTCACATCGCCTCGGGCTCCGCACATGGGCGGACTATGGGAGGCAGGTGTGAAAACTGCAAAGCACCTACTCCTACGAGCGGTGGGCACCGCACTCCTCAACGCCGAAGAGCTGGCAACAGTCCTTGTCGGGATCGAGGCCGCAATGAACTCGCGGCCCCTCGGAGCGCTCAGCCAGGACCCAAGCGACGGAGAGGCGCTAACACCCGGCCACCTGCTGACAGGCGGGCCGCTCATCGCAGCACCAGAACTCCGGACCCCGGACCAGGCGGGTCTCAGTTGATTGCGGCGATGGCGGCTTGTTTCGTCAGCCAGGCAAACGTTCTGGCGGCGATGGTCCCGGGAATATGTCCTGGGCCTTCAGGTTCGGGGAAAGTGGCACGAGGAGAAGACCAACCTCGAGGAGGGCCAACTCGTCGTCGTGACAGAGGACAACCTGCTGCCTCAACAGTGGCTCCTGGGAAGGATAGTCGCAACGCACGCAGGAGAGGACGGCAAGGTCAGGGTCGTCGACCTTAGGAGGAGCGATGGAGCGATCTTCCGGAGGGCTGGCGCCGCTGCCAATCTGTTGAAGCCGTGGAGGCGTTCAACGGGGCCGGTGTTGGCTGATTCCAGGTGGTCGCTTATTGTTTATTGTTGTTTTGTATTGTTGCCATAGATAAAGAAGGAAAAATTTGAAGTCTAGTGTAAGTTAGTTTAGGGCGAAGGCGGGAGCATAATAAAGCTCTCTCTCGCTCTTGGCGAATTCGCCCCGCCTTCGCCAACCTCTGTTAAGCTAGGCCTAAGAACATATATGTAAAAATAGAAATCATGTCGAAAATTGAATTTGATTAAACCTTAATTATTCTTGCCACCAAAGTTCGGTCTTATTATTTTTAATAAACTAATTAAAAACTTCAGTTAGCTTTACACAGAGGAATTCAACATCGAACTCCTCGAAAGTTATTATTTCCGACGCGAGAGTGGAGTCAACCGCTATGAGGACACCACCCCCACGTCTGATAGGCCGATCCAGGCGATATATCGTGAACACAGCTGGGAAAACTTCGGAGCTCAGAATCTCCGGCATTAACCAGGTTTCTGTGAACACAATAACTTGGGGTGCAAACGAGAGACTATCAGAATTTAATTTGGGAAGGTTGCATTCTGAGTTGGGAGGGAGTTGATTATTTTTTTGGAGCGGGAATGGAAGTGGGCGCAGTGGTCTGATCGGGTTTGGGAAGAGTAATTCCTACGGGCCGCTTTTTCTTTTTCTTTGCTTCAAACTCTTTGACGACAACATATTCTGGCCTGAATTTGGTAGTACATATAGACACATATAGTGTCAAAAAGTTCGTTTGGAACATTTATTTTGAAAGATGAAATGTCCGTGGCATAGGGAATTGAATTTTTTCAACCTTAATTTTTATTTTATCGTCTCTTGTTTTGCCTTGGATAAAGGCAATGAGTAGGGGAGAGCCGAGAAACAAATATGTGTTTCGTAGGTGGAATTACTACAAGGGCTTTCGGCGATGCAGACTGTTCATCTGCATTGCCCATATTGGCCGGTAGTCCGGGCCTGACACCCTGGGCAGATAAAATAGCGGGGCTCTGAGGGGTAGATATATGGGACCCCCCAGGGGACAAAACGGATATCACCGAATCTTTCTT
This sequence comes from Drosophila aff. chauvacae BK-2020, assembly GCA_018903765.1. Lineage (NCBI taxonomy): Eukaryota > Metazoa > Arthropoda > Insecta > Diptera > Drosophilidae > Drosophila > Drosophila aff. chauvacae BK-2020. The sequence goes on along the minus strand of JAEIGO010000057.1, from coordinate 361,473 downwards.
GCCACTCGACCTCAAAACTCTTTGAATTGATTCTGAGGTCGAAGGCTGTGTCGAGAGAGGCTGCTGTTGGGAGTCCGCCGCTGGTTGTTGAGATCCGTCTTAATGCTGCAGACCAGTTGCGGTTTTTTTGCGCCTAGGAGACTCATTTAATAGCTTAAGGCTATTAAATTCAGTATCCAGCGACAAGAGCATATGGGCTATTCTCTGGAAATTACAACCGCGGAAAAAAAACACAAAAAATGCTCTAAAATTAATATTTGTAACATAATAACTTTAAGAAATATTTCAATAGATCAAATTTGAAAGCCTTTATCATATTCTAAAACAAATTTTGAAATATTGGAACGCAAACTCGCGCAACTCGCAATTTTTCATTATTTTGATGAAAAACACCATAAAAAGATCATGTTGTGTTTTGATAAAAATCTCCAAAGCAGAGGAACTATGCTTGGACTTTTGCTTTCTATCATCACTGGGAGATTGCAAAGAGTCAAAAGAGATAACATTTATACTTCTCTAATATGGTTAAATAGTAAAAAACATCACGAAAAAAACGGTGGAAAAAATGTCACGTGCGACCTGTCACGTGCGACACCGATAAAAATTTACTTAAAAAAAAAAACTACTTAATATTTTTAGATCAAATCAAATAAATTATTAAGTTGAATTGATATATAATACATTAAAATTAATTGTATTAAAATCTTTCATCAAGTTTCGCTGAAATCAGTGCTTGAATTGGTTTGCGAAAAATTCACTTCCGTCTGTGTCACGTGCGAACTCGATACATTTTTTTTAATTATCTTGAAAACGAACAATTGTTCGAGATTGACCTTAACAGCAATTATAGTGCTACCCAAGAGCTATAAGTTCCAAATTTTGTAAAATTAAAAAGAAGTCTTGGTACATGTTTTTTTTTTGTTTGAATGCGTACGAATGCCACGTGCGACACCAGAGAATTGCCCATATCATGAGTTTCACGAAAACTCGATAATATGTCTTTAAAACCCTTGGTCTGCCACATAAAAGACATCATTTCTTTTTTAACCTCGCGACAGGCCTCGCAGCAGTAACGCAGACCGATGTTTCTTCTTACATCCGTCCGTTCTTACGTCCGAGCAACAACACCAATGCACTTGGCATGCACAATGTTGTCGCACAGCCAGCAGCCGACTGTAAGATCGTTTGCAGTAATTGCCTTTTTACAGGTCTTAGCAAAACAGACAATTGTGGACATTATAAAGACTTACCACTGTAACTATACGTAGGAAGAGATAAGAGTGCAGATGCACCGAGAGAGCGGGTAAACGGGTGAGCGTGGGAGCGAGCTTAACGTTTAGCTGTCGCGACGACGCAAACTAAACGGAGAAGGCACAAAGAGGAATGCAGAAAAGACGCAAAGCAAAAAATGGCAGCACAGCTAAATTGTGAAAATAATATCAATTAAAGACATGCATGCACACGAAGTGAACGGGAACTTTATTTATCACAAAGTATAAGTTTTAAATAAAACCCCGGTTGTTTTAATGCAAAAATTAACACAAAACGAGAGCGCAAGAAATAAAACACGTCCGTTCACTTGGAAGAGAGAAACGTTAATGACAGTTTTACCATACAAGTTGACTTTTTTGACGATTTTTCCTTAACACTTTCATTTCTTTCTTTTGTAGCAGGCCAATTAGGATGAGTATGCTCTGGGCACACTATTTTGTTACGCTCAGTTTGAGAGAGTGGTTGCTCTCTGAAACAGAGGCAATGTAGGATTCGGGGGTTGAAAGAGAGCTGGATGAGAGCAGCGGATCACTTCGGTACGAGCACGCAAACAAGAAAGAACGAACAAGAACTTAGTGGAAGAATAATTAGAACAGAACAAGAACAAGAGTGTAAAAGTGTAAAGATAATTAGAAAAGACAAGATAGTTAAACATAGTTTTAAGAAACTTTGTAAATAATAATATAATAACCAACGGAATACATATAATAAATGAAACAATATAATTAAAGAACATCCTCACACAATCTCAGAAGTGGGATAAAGTGCAAAATTTTTCGCGACCTACATACAATATATATTTAGCAAAACAAAAATGAATTTGGACTACAACATAGTGAAGGTGCATCGGGAAATTGAGATGTCAGCGAAGGTTCTCGAAAATCTACAACAGCAGATTGACAGTGCTGGTTCGAGAACTCGAAGCGCGCGACTTAGTGGCGCCACAGTCGACGTGTTCGATCAAGAAGGAGAGCTTAGCAACGGTTCGCCGTATGATATACAGCGGAGCGAAAGAGATGGCGAGCGAAGCAGCAGAGGCAGAGGAGACGAAAATGCGCAACCTAGAAACAGCAGCGGCAGAGACAACGGTTAAGAGAATTCGGCACAAAAAAACAATAAAAACTTCGAGAATGCAGAGCAACAAGGCAACAGAAATTTCGAGAGTTTAGAACAGCGACGCGGGAGAAGTTTCGAGATCAGAACGCGTAGAGGCGACGGCACAGGCGATGACGCCAGCGTTAGCAGAGACGTCAGCAGAGAAAATTATTATGAAATGCTAGAGCGGCAAGACAATAAATTCGAAAATTATGGATTTTTGTCGCCCGGATTTAATATGGCCAAGAAAATGCTGATGAACTTTGGAGGTGAAATGTGTGTGCGATTCTGGATCACTCAATGGGAAAACATTTCGGCGTTTTTTAACTTGTCGGACATGCAACGACGTGTTTTGCTGATCAGCAAATTAAAGGGAAGTGCCTCGCAATGGATGCATGCAGATGCAGGACGGTTTTCAAAACCAATAAACGAGTTACTTGAGCAATTGAAGTTGGCTTTCGGCGGAATGGAATCAAAGTGGACATTAAGACGAAAATTTATGGAGCGAATTTGGTTAGAAAATAAAATGTTTGCGGTCTACTTTGAGGAAAAATGCAGGCTGGCTCGAGAAGTCGGTATGAGCGAGGATGAACTGCTTGATAAACTCGTGGAGGGCATTCCAACATTTGATTTGCGTACACAGGCAAAGATCCGATGTTTTGAGGAGCCGGAAAAAATTCGAAAAGCTTTTGCCGATATTAGACTTCCAACAAGGGTTGCAAAAGCGGAAAAATTACCAGCGGCGAAGTCGGAGTCAGCGAGTAGCTACACTCGTTGTTTTAATTGCAACGCAAAGGGACACTGGAAGAGGGAGTGCACCAAACCAAAAAGGTCACCAGGTTCGTGTTATGGATGTGGCGCAGAGGACCACCGGATTGCTGAGTGTCTCCAGAACAAGAAGAAGGCGGAAAATAATTATGTAATATTGTTTAAAATTTTTTGTGTTGAAAATTCGAGGCAGCCAATAATTAATTTCAATAATTAAATTCAACGAAAACGATCTTATGTACCAGAAACTATAAATTAGAACCACAAAAAGAAAGTTATTGGGGAATTAATAGAAGTTTATTAAAAAGCTTTGGTAAAATATTATGTTATATTTGGAAAAAAGAGATAAAGATTTTATTTCAATTAATTGTGGTGGCTGATGAATCAATGGGCTGCAATATTGTACTGGGTCGAGACTTTATGGATGCTTGCGATTTAAAGATTGATTTAGGATTGTTAAAAATGGTTACGGTAGAGAGTATTGAAACTGATGACAAGGAAAAAACAACTTTCAAAGAACTTTCCAATAATTGTATGGAAATTAGCGACTCGGAGATTAATGCTGAGAATCAAGTAAGAAATTTTGGAAGAAATTTAAGTTGTGAAAATTTAGGAAGCTTTGATAAAAGAAATTTAGGTACATGTTCAGGAAAAAAATGTTTAGGCACATGTTTAGGTGTAAATTGCTTAGGTAAAAACTTAGGAAAGAACAGTTTAGAAGGTTAGATGAAAAAAGGTTAGGTAAAAGTTTAGATGAGAATATTGTAGGTACAAGTTTAGGTGAGAATATTTTAGGTAAAAGATTAGATGCGCATATTTTAGGTACAAGTTTAGGTGAGAATATTTTAGGTACAAGTTTAGGTGATAATATTTTAGATGAGAATATTTTAGGTAAAAGTTTAGATGCGCATATTTTAAGTAAAAGTTTAGATGAGAATATTTTGGGTAAAAGTTAAGATAAGGATATTTTAGGTACAATATTAGATGAGAATATTTTAGGTACAAGTTTAGATGATAATATTTTAGGTACAACTTTAGATGATAATATTTTAGGTACAAATTTAGATGGTCATATTTTATGTACAAATTTAGGAAAAAGCTGTTTAGGTACAAATTTAGGAAATATAAGTTTAGGTACAAATTTAGGAAAAAGCGGTTTAGGTAGAAGTTTAGGGCAGAACGGTTTAGGTAAAAGTTTAGGTCAGAACGGTTTAGGTAAAAGTTTAGGTCAGAACGGTTTAGGTACAATTTTAGGTCAGAACGGTTTAGGTAAAAGGTTAGGGCAAAACAGTTTAGGTAACAATTTAGGAAATAATGATTTAGGTACAAGTTTAGGTACACACAAATTAGGTGAACAAATAGGAGTGTTGGAGGAAAAGTTTGAGAAGGAAATGTTACAAATAAATATTTTAGAAGATGATAATAATGAAGTAGTGTACAATATTGGGGATCAGGTTAGTTATGCGGATAAAATGAAGCTTATAAAAATTTTAGAGTCGAAATATATTTATGTACCGAGACCGGAGGTACCGAAAAATAAATGTGAAATTAATATAATATTAGAGAGTACAAAACCGTTTAGTTGTGCGCCTAGGAGGCTGTCATATAGTGAAAAGGAAGCGTTGCAGAAAATGTTAGACGAATACTTAGAAAAGGGAATAATGAATCTGAATATGCTTCGCCAATTGTATTAGTGAAGAAAAAGACTGGGGAATTTAAATTATGTATAGATTTTAGAAGGCTAAATAAGGTTATGGTCAAAGATAATTATCCCATCCCCTTAATTGATGATCTTTTGGATAAATTAGTTGGTAAATCGGTTTTTACAAAAATAGATTTGAAGAATGAGTACTTTCATGTGTTTTTAAACAAAGATTCGGTGAAGTATACATCGTTTACGACGCCATTAGGGCAGTTTGAGTTTTTACGAATGCCGATGGGATTGAAAACGGCACCGCAAGTATTTCAAAGATTTGTGAATGATATTTTTTATGATATGATACGAGAAAATAAGGTTATAATATATATGGATGATATTTTAATTGCAAGTCAAGGCATCAAAGAACATTTCGAAATATTAGTAGAAGTGTTTAGAAGATTAGTAGAGAATAAATTAGAACTTAAATTTCTGCAGGATAAGGTAAAATATTTAGGTTTCTTGATTTCAAATGAGGGAATTAAAGCTGATGAAAAGGGATTAGAGGCTATACAACATTTTCCGGTGCCAAACAAAGTACAAGCTGTACAAAGCTTCTTAGGTCTATGTTCTTACTTCCGCCGGTTTATAAAAGATTTTTCGATATTAGCAAAACCGTTATATGATTTACTGAGAAAGGATAGAGCTTTTGAATTTGGAAAAGAAGAATTAGATTGTTTCACACTTTTGAAGAATAAATTAGTCGCAGCCCCAGTGTTGGCTTTATATGATCATTGGGATGAAGTAGAGCTTCATTGCGATGCGAGCGCGTTAGGTTTTGGGGCGGTATTGCTTCAGAGAAAGGAAGATAGGAAACTGCATCCGATATTTTACTTTTCAAAAAGGTCCACGGCGACAGAAGCTAAATATCACAGCTTCGAATTAGAGACATTAGCTATAATTTATGCACTTAGGCGCTTTAGGATATATTTACAGGGTAAACCTTTTAGAATTGTCACAGATTGTAACTCTTTAACTTTGACGTTGAATAAGATAGAGTTGAACCCAAAAATAGCAAGGTGGGCTTTAGAACTGCAAGAATTTTATTATGAATTGAAGCACAGAGCGGGGAAACAAATGCAGCACGTGGATGCGCTTAGCAGGTGTAACAACATTATGATAATTGATGCAAATACATTTGAGGATAATTTGATAATTTGTCAGTCGAGAGATATTAAGATAGAAGAAATTAGGAAAATTTTAGAAAATAGGGAGCATAAATGGTTTGAAATGAGAAACGGTGTCATATATAGGAAGGATAATAACAAAAATGTATTGTTTTATGTACCAAATCGAATGGAGCAACATGTGCTATATAAATATCATGACGAATTAGGACATATTGGGAGGGATTAAATATTAGAGGCAATTAGGAAAAGTTATTGGTTCCCGAACATGAAGGAGAAGGTTTGTGAACACATCCAGAACTGTTTGAAATGTATAGCGTTCTCCCCTAAAGTAGGAAAGGGAGATGGGTTGCTGCACAGTATACCCAAAGGGAATAAACCATTTGAAGTTATTCATATCGATCACTATGGGCCAGTAGACAATAGTAGATCAAAGAAACATATTTTAGTGGTGATCGATGGATTTACGAAAACAACAAACACAAAAGAAGTTTTGAGCGCATTAGCAGACTATTTTAGGGCGTACAGCAGACCAAGGTGTATTATATAAGATCGAGGAAGTTGTTTTACGTCAGCGGATTTTGAAAATTTTGTCGAAGAAAGAAATATAAAACACATAAAAATTGCTACAGGGTCACCACAAGCCAATGGTCAAGTTGAGCAAGTAAATAGAAGTTTGGGACCGATGATTGCGAAACTAACAGAACAGGAAAGTGGATTACATTGGGATATAGTAGTGGAACAAGTAGAGTATTCGTTAAATAATACATGGCATAGCAGCATTAGGCATCTTCCAAGTGAAACTTTATTTGGAATAGCTCAGAGAGGAGAAGTTAGTGATGAATTAAAGGAGAAGTTAGGAGGGTGTAAAGAAGCGTCTCTGGCCGGGGTAAACCTCAGCGGTTCCAGAGGTCCTCACAAAATTTATAAATTGTTGAGACAGCCAGGACAAGAAGGCGGCCGAAGGTTTTAGCTATTTTATTAGGGGGGTCGAACTAAGCGGGAGAAAACGGGAGGGAGAAAAGAGAGAGAAAGCCTCGGAACCGCCTGGAAGGATTTCCGATCAGCGGTCCCTGCGAACCCGGAGGGTTTTCCGGTCGGTCCGCCTATGCCCTTGGACCCGGAGGATTTTCCGGACGGTCCACCATATGCGCCACGCCTGGAAGGTTTTCCGAACGGCGCGCGCCCCTGGACCCGGAGGAATTTCCGGACGGTCCCTACCTACGCCCCGCCTGGAAGATTTTCCGAGCGGCGAGGGGCCCCAGTTACGAGATAGGGGAACACGGGGAACCCGGAGCAGAAAGGGCAAGAGGATAGGCGAAAGATCTCCACTTTAAGTATTTATTTTCCTATTTAATTAGGTGGCCCGCGGCCCGAAGAAAATGGCATGGGGAAGAGCCCTAATCCGGCGGGTGCCTTCACCCGGCAGCGGGGAATAATTAATTATTTAATTATATATGGCCGGCGGCCCAAGATAAAACGGCGGGGAGGGGGGAAGAGAAGGGCCTTACGTTGACGGGCACCTTTCTCCGGCCCCTAACAAATGTTGGCCCGCGGCCATCGCTCACCCGCACAAACACACATCCTCCTTGGGAAAAGGCGGCGTCCTTTCGACGATCCTGTCGAGGTCCTGGGCGACGGTGGTGGCGCAACACTCGCGACGGCGGACACGTGTTGCTCAACCGCTTGGTGGCGGGACCGCGGGACTTAGAGTTTTCGGCACTTAGTATTTTCGCGTCTGTTCGGTTTCGCAGCTCGAGACTAATTAATCCAAGCTCTTCTTATCGAAGCTTGACCATGGCCTAATTCTGCCGGGATCTCTGTCGGCTTTGTCGCCGAGCGTGGGTGGCGTCACTTTGCCTCTCGCTCGCTCCTACAGGCGATCGTGCCGGCAGCACTATTCTGCCGCTCTCTCGGTGCTTCGGCGCATGTGCCGTCGCTCTGGCTTCGGTCTTGCACTTATGGCGTGATCCGATCCGGCCAATGGGAAGGGCAGCTTGGCACGCGCCCTTTTCCCACGGCTGCGCTTTGGTGATAGCGGCGACGCTGCTGCTCATCCGGCGATCGGCCGCTGCTCCCTATCTCGTCAGGGCTTGAGTGGGTTCTTGTGTGTGAGTGCACTTTTGAGTGAGTGTGGGAGTGCGTTTGAGTGGAAACCGTGGACGAGTGGTTTGTGTGCGGGCCAGTGCTGGCGTCTTAGCTATAATTATACTTAGCTTATATTTATCTTATAATTAAATATTTACATAGCTATAAATTGTGACTTCGTCACAAGGGAAAGAAGAAGTTAGAGAAGAATCAGAAGACGAAGATGAAATTATTGAAGAAAATAGGAAAAATTTAGAAGAACTTAGACGAAAGGTAGAAGGATGCCAAATAAAGGCTCAATACAGAGAGGGTGACTATGTTATGGTAAACAATTTTGATAGCACCGCGGGAGTTACCAAGAAAGGAAAAGTGTTAAGAAATGATAGATTTTTGCTAAAAGACATTGATGGGTTTCAATTATCTCGGAATCCATACCAAGGGGGTTGGAGCGCTAATAATATTCGGCATTGGATGCAAGATGAAAATAAATGTAGATAAGTAAAATTTAGTAGAATATTAGTAAAAATTGAAGAATTTGTAAATTAGAATTGTATTAGTATATAGTTGTATATTTTGTTAAATAATAGTAAGAATAAGTCAAGACATTGTAATACCGAGATAGAGGGCTATCTCAAGGTCAGGACGGCCGAGTTGTAGCAGGCCAATTAGGATGAGTATGCTCTGGGCACACTATTTTGTTACAATGTAGGATTCGGGGGTTTGTTACAATGTAGGATTCGGGGGTTGAAAGAGAGCTGGCTGAGAGAAGCGGATCACTTCGGAACGAGCACGCAAACAAGAAAGAACGAACAAGAACTAAGTGGAAGAATAATTAGAACAAACAAGAACAAGAGTGTAAAGTGTAAAGATAATTAGAAAAGACAAGATAGTTAAACATAGTTTTAAGAAACATTGTAAATAATAATATAATAACCAACCGAATACGTATAATAAATGAAACAATATAATTAAAGAACATCCTGACACACTTTTCAGTTGTATCTTTCAAAAATTTTCTCCTAAAAGTTTCATTTTCTAAACAATTCCCTAACAATCTCATTTTCCGTAACAGTCTCACTGGAATCGCAATTGGCTACTATGGCAGTTGCTAGTTGTTGATCCTTTTCCCCAGATACTTTTATCATCTTATTAATATCTTCAGTACAGCCAAGGGTGCCTAGGTTCATGCTCAAACCATATTGATTCATAAAATCCCTTCCCAGTACTACATCGTACCTCATAGATTCATTAGCGACAACAACCATTTCAAATTGAATTTTTATTTTTTCCTTTAGAATGAAACATAAAGTTTTTTCGAATATTTCAAGGCTCTTGTTTAGCCCGTAATATACTTGGTTAACTGCTTGTAATGTTACCTCAAATGGAATTTTTGATTGCTTAATGCAAGATATCGCACTCCCTGAATCTATGAGACACTCTGCAATAATGGGTAAATTAGTGAAATTAACAAAGAAAATGTTTAACCTTCTTACATAGTTGATAGCGTTGCTGTTGATGTTTCTTTTTCTTAGACGACATTCGCCCACAAAATGGCCTTCTCTCTACAAGCAAAACAAGATCCAGGTGCTCTTGCTGGCTTGCGACAGTCTTTGGCGAAATGGCCCTTGGAGTTGCATTTGATGCAACGCAGGTTGTTGACTTCCGCCGCCTCCGACGTCGACTTCTTTAGTGCGTAGCCTCCTGCTTTTTGCGGAAGGCGTACATTGGCTAGTACAAATGCTAGTAGCATCTGCTTCGGATTGGCGAACCTTTGGATGCGGGCTTGATCACGCAAGCTCGCCGATGGGATTCCCTCGATGAGGTGTTCGAGCAGTTCCTCCATGTCCATGTTGACGGTTTCGGACATAATTTTTTTTTCCTCGAAATACATGGTAAAACGCTCGTTCCATTGCCATTTTCGTTGCTCAAACTTCCGACGAAGCTCTGATTTGGACGCTGTTTCTCCAAATGCTGTGATCGGTTACTCACACAGCCTCTCGAAAGAAGCTAGCATTCGTGTTATTACCTTTTAGTATGGTAACGAACAACATCCGTAGGCGTTGTTAGCGTTGCCACCCGGTAAATTTCCAATTGGGTTCGTAGAAATACCTAGATCGTCACTGTTGCCAACTATCCGCTCTTGTTGTATTTGTGTTCCGGTGCGCGTCTCTTACTGTTGCTGTGTATGAGTGTCGGTGTGAGTCTCTTCTTGTTGCTGTGTATGTGTGGCGGAGCGTGCTTCTGCCAGTTGCAACGCATTTTGCTGCGTAATAAGCGCAGCCTTTAGTTGTGCGATGATTCCAAGAAGTTCGTTCTGATCTGGAACATTCTCGGAAAAACCTTCCTGCGACGATTGTGTTGTAATTTCAGGATCGGTGTCAGGCTGATCTTCTCCAGCATTCTGGCTTGCTTCCTCCTCTGGTACTTGGCCTCGTTGTTCGGGTGGTACCTGCCCTAGACGAGCCATTAATTCGGCCTTAACACCTTGGGTTGGTAAACCCAACGCCGAAAGCCACCTTTTTAATTGGGTGACTGTAAATTTGCTGAGATGGACCTGGTTAATTTTGTAGGTTTGACCACTTCTGAATTTGTGGAAGATTATTATATTCGCATTCTCCATCTTAGCAGAGGCGGACAACAACCAACCAGAGTTGGGGCAGGAGACCCAAAGGAAACCTAAGCCCCCACCTATTTACATAAGAGAAATAAGTTCAGGCGCCCTGGTCAACAAAATTGTTGCGCTGGTCGGGGACGAGAATTTCCATGTTGTTCCGCTTATTAAAGGGAACATACACGAAACAAAGGTTCAAACGAAGTCCGAAGAACACTTCCGAGCTGTGTCTAAGTACCTGGAAGACACAAAAAAGAACTTTTACACCTATCAACTAAAAAGCAGCAAGGGACTGCAAGTTGTGCTAAAAGGTATAGAACCTGACGTCACCCCCTCTGAAATTCAAGAAGCCCTTAAGGCCAGGGGCTTCTGCGCCAAAAATGTTAGCAATATTGTTAACAGAAACAAAAATCACAACCACTTTTCAAGGTCGAGCTTGAACCAGATAGCAAAGCCTTAAAGAAAAACGAAGTGCACCCGATCTACAAGCTGCAGCTCTTACTGCATCGAAGAATCACCGTGGAAGAACCCCACAAACGCAACGGCCCTGTTCAATGCACAAACTGCCAGAGTATGGACACACCAAGACATACTGCACACTTCGGACGGTCTGCGTAGTCTGCGGAGACTTCCACAACTCCGTAAACTGCCCCGCAAACAAAGAAGACCCCCAATTGAAAAAATGTGGCAACTGTGGAGGAAACCATACGGCAAATTACACAGGCTGTGCGGTCTACAAGGAGCTGAAGGGTCGCATGCAACGAGCGACAGCTACGCACCAACAACATACGCAAAATGTGTATTACAACTCAAAAAGTACGCCAGACGTATTTTTCGCCAAGGCAGCCAGATCATCATTTGAGCAGCTAAATACAACCAAGGGAATCTCCTACGCCGAAGCACTAAGAACAGGCATGGAAAATCCACCCCAGCCTCACTCAGAGGCTGCCCCAGCCAGGGCAGCCGCAAAGCAAAATGGAATCTATGATGTTCACCATGCAACAAAGTATGATGGAACTTATGTCATTCATGAAAACAACCATGCAAACCCTTGTTCAGAACCAGAACATGGTAATTCAGTTGCTTGTAGCACAACAGTCCAAATAATAAATGACTAACCTACGTATATCCATGTGGAATGCCAACGGCATTTCACGGCATAAACTTGAAATAACTTAATTCCTAAACGTAAATCACATCGACGCTATGCTGCTGGTTGAAACGCACTTCACAGGGAGATATAACTTCCATATAAGAGTTATACCTTTTACCGCACAGATCATCCGGATGGCAAGGCCCACGGCGGAACGGGCATCTTAATCAGAGAACGCATCAAACACCACTTTCATCAAAGGTTTGCAACAAATTACCTGCAAGCCACGTCCATAAAAGTGAACTCAGGAAACGGCAACCTTTGCATTGCCGCTGTCTACTGCCCACCTCGATTTAATATCTCTGAAGGTCAATTCATGGACTTCTACAACACTCTGGGGGATCGCTTCATAGCCGCAGGAGACTACAACGCCAAACACACGCACTGGGGATCACGCCTCGTGACTCCCAAGGGAAGGCAACTGTATAATGCACTTATAAAGGTGAGCAATAAACTGGACTACGTTTCTCCTGGTAGCCCCACATATTGGCCTCCAGACCCAAAAAAGATCCCAGATCTAATTGATTTCGCGGTGACAAAAAACATCCCACGCAATCTAATAAGCGCCATAGCACTACCGGATCTCTCATCTGACCACTCGCCTCTGTTGATAAGCCTTCTTCAAAGCCCAGAAATTGCGGACCACCCCTACAGGCTGACGTCGCACAACACTAACTGGATGAAATACAGAAAGTATGTGAGTTCCCACATTGAGCTAACTCCCCAACTAAATATCGAAGCGGACATCGACTGCTCCACCTCCGCCCTGGAAGAGGTACTCGTCACAGCAGCCAGGATCTCAACCCCTATACGGAAAGATGGGGAATTTAAGAAGTTCAAAACCAACCGGCAAATCGAACAGCTGGTTAAGGAAAAGAGGCGTCTGCGACGAGCGTGGCAAACCAACAGATCGCCATGCGCATAGCAACGTCTAACGGAAGCCACCCGCAATCTAAACCGGGCCCTGAAGCAAGAAGCTGAAAATGAACAACTTAAATATATTGGAAAACTCTCGCCAACTAGTACAAAGCATCCCTTGTGGAGGGCTCACCCAAATCTAAGCTCTCCAATTCAAATCGTCACCCCAATAAGGAATTCTTCAGGGTGCTGGGCCCGCAGCGACAAAGATAGAGCCGAATCATTTGCCTTACATCTCAAAGGCGTCTTCCAGCCGAACCCCGCAGCTAATGATTATGTTCCTCCGCAAATCCACCTCGAAACTGAATCCACGCCAACTACATTTCAGCCGAACGAGATCACAAAAGTCATCAGGAAGCTAAAACCAAAAAAGGCTCCAGGCGGTGACCTAATAACTACAAAAATGATAATGGAACTTCCGTACTGTGCTATTGAGGTCATCTGTAAACTCTTCAATGGAATCATAAGTCTCGGCTACTATCCATGGAAAAAATCAATTATTATAATGATACCGAAGCCCGGAAAAGATCACACGATTCCGTCATCTTACAGACCAATAAGTTTATTATCATGCCTGTCCAAATTATTCGAAAAATGCCTTCTAACGCGCATAATACCATATATGGGAGCCCACAACATTATCCCAGCCCATCAATTTGGCTTCAGAGAAAAACACGGAACTATAGAGCAAGTAAACAGAATAACATCAGGAATTCGCACAGCCTTCGAACATAGGGAATATTGCAGCGCGATATTCCTCGACTTATTACCTTCGCAGTAAGATGTAACACAACAATTTCCGACAGCTACACTATCGAAGCTGGGGTCTCACAAGGTAGCGCACTTTGGCCAACTTTATTCGTCCTTTACACAGCAGATATTCCCACATCCACCTTCGCCGACGACACTGCGATCCTTAGCCGCTCCAGATGCTCAGTCCGTGCAACAACCCAACTCGCCAACCACCTCGTGGTAGTCGAGAAGTGGCTATCTGACTGGCGTATTAAAATAAACGAACAAAAGTGTAAACACATAACGTTTACCCTTAACAGACAAACTTGCCCTCCGCTCTGTATGAATAGCACGCAGATCCCCCAAGTTAATGAAGTAACGTACCTCGGCATCCACCTCGACAGACGTCTAACATGGCGTAGACATATCGAATGCAAGAAACTGCACCTAAAACTGAAAGCCAGCAGCCTCCACTGGATTATAAACTCACGATCGCCCTTGTGTCTGGACTAGAAGGTCCTGCTCTACAACTCCACTCTTAAGCCAATCTGGACGTATGGCTCCCAGCTGTGGGGGAACGCGAGCAGAACCAACATAGACATCATACAGCGAGCCCAATCAAAGATCCTGCGAACTATCACTGGGGCACCATGGTATATTCGTAACCAAAACATCCACAGGGACCTCGCAGTAAAAGATGAAATAGAAAAGCAAAAAGCGTCCTACAATGAAAAACTCTCTGTCCACCCAAATCCTCTAGCAAGGGTCTTGACTCGGGTCTCCTGCCGAACCCGCCTGCAACGTACAGACCTTCCAACCCAGCCATAACTTGTCAGGGCCACTGTCTCAGTCTACATGACTCCTAGTTAGATTATAATATAAGATTTGATACACTTATTGTTAGTCTCGTAAATGAGAAGATTCAATAAATAAAAGCAAAGCATAAACAAAAAAAAAAAAAAACTTGCACATACATCAGCTTAACATTGTCTTAACATAAGTTTAACATCGTTTTCCTGTAGTATAAGTATCGATATCTCCGTGTGACCAGAGGCTCAGCCTACTGCAATATGTCGGAACGGGAAACAAATTTTTAACTATGCCAATTTTCAATTTATTGTCATATAATTTGAGACATAGCCATTTTGTATTACTCCAGAATTTCGCTTTTTATTTTATTCAAATCGGACCACTATAATAGCGGCCATAGGAATATGGCAATTTTTATAACAATTCATTTAGTTTGTTCGCAATATTTTTCGCTCACAACATATTTGGCTCGCAACATTTTTTGCTCGCAACATTTTTCGCTCGCACCATGCCAGTACCCGAGAAAGCGGAAAGTCTGATAATTTTTCTTCTTCTACTTACTGCAAGGGTTTTTAAACTTCGGCATGCCGAAGTTAGCTTCCTTTCTTGTTTTTATATAGAATTAGATTTTCTTTTGTATATGGAAGTCGATGCACTACGATCACTACATTCAAGTGGCCCTTGTGACACTAAGCGCGTGCATGTTCATATTAAGAGTTTGTAGGCGGAAAATAAAAGCATAAGAAAATAATACAGAAATAAACTACTGGCGTAGGTTAGCATTACAGTTTTTTGTTTCGGAATACTATCTTAGGCCTGTATTCAACTGATACATATTTTAAGATATTGAATGTTGGGGTGATTCCATTACATTTACATTACCTGTTTATTTGAAGTGTGACATGTCAAATATAAATAACTTAAATACTAAACAAAATTAGTGAGATTGAAGAAAATATCAAAATTCAGCTAGATCTACGTGACACTGGATGATGGGGAAGCGGATCTGACGAAGGTATACAATGATTGCTGAAGAGTACCCATTGCCTCTACATAAAAATCTACGCCAATCCCCGTGTGTCTGTGCGATTGTTAGTAATAAAGAATATTAAACAATGGCGAATGCTGCATCTATACCAAATTACAGAAGAGTTATGGTTGTTTTAGGGAACAAGACGTGCCACAAAAAATTTCGATGTTGGTGGGTGAACTACAGCGACTACGATATCCCATTGGATTAGCGTACAGCGTACAAGGTGATAACCTTGTATACGCACAGTTGGAAGGCTTTTGGAGTGTTCTCCTCGATAGTGTGGAAGATTTTATACGTTCAGTGGAGATCGGAATCTCTGTGCCCCCAATGGCTATGGGCCGAATGGATTTCAGCTTGTAGCGATTGGTGAAGGCGACCACTGTGGTTTTTGCTGGATTGATATTCTGCCCCACGTCTCTGCACCAGTCTAAGCTTAGTCTTAGGCCCAGTGTGATCCTGTCGCACAATGTGCTCTCAAAGTTACCTTTACAGACTAATGTGATATCATCGACATAGCCTTGACATTCAAACCCATTTGCTGTAAGTTTAACTAGCAGCTCATCCACCACGAGGCTCCAGAGTAGTGGTGATAGGACACCCCCCTGCGGACAGCCTCTGGTGGTTTGAGCTCTAACAGTCACACTGTTGACAGTGACTTCTGCTATTCTGCTATCAAGGAGTTTGCCCAGCCAGGTTGTGAGACCCGTCTCAACTCCCCTTCTACAGAGTGCCCTTACCACAACCTCATGTGCTGTGTTATCAAAAGCACCCTCTATGTCCATAAAGGCACAAAGAGCTACCCTTTGGCTTTTACGGAGCGCTGTATACTGTCAACCAGGCTCAAGAGAGCCGATTCAGTAGACTTTCCTTCTCTATAGGCATGCTGATTCGCATGAAGAGGCCTTTGCACCAAGTGCGAGTTTCTAATGAGGTTGTCCACAATCTTCTTAAGGGTTTTCAGCAGGAAGGAGGATAGGCTGATCGGCCTGAAGGATTTGGGATGAAAGGGGTCTTTCTTCCCAACCTTCGGGATAAAGATCACCCTAGCCGTTCTCCATGCACTAGGAATGTAACCCATTGCTAGGCTCCCTCGGAATTACTTATAAAGAACAGCATTAGCTGTTCGACACCCTTCTGAAGATGGATGGGTATGATTCCATCCACCCCCAGAGCCTTGTAGGGGCTAAGTGTACTTAACGAACACCTAATCTTTTGTTCAGTTACGATCGCTGCAGCCAGGCTCCAGTTGGGTCTTCCGTTGGGGATCCTTTCGTAACTGTTGTCTATATCAGAGATGGTTCTGCACATGGGGAAGTGAGTTTGCTGGAGAAGTTCTGCTTTCACCTCCTCGTCCTCGGTGAATGACCCATCCGCCCTCTTCAGACAAAGTTCAGAAAGTACTTTGCCTTTTGAGATTGCCTTAAATACTCTAGCCGCAGGTGCGGCTTGTTCTATGGTGGAACAGAATTTCCGAAAGTGTGCACGCTTACGGAACCGTATTTCTTTGTTATATTCTGTCAGCTTTTTGGTGTAAAGTTCCCAATTGGCGCTGTTCTTTTTAGCTGTGTTAAACAGCTTTCTGACTTCTGCACGAAGTAGTCCTAGTTTCCTATTCCACCAGGTATTGTCCCTACTTGACTCTATGGATTTTTCGGGACAGCTTGCATGATATGCATTCAAGATTGTGTCTCCTACTGCTCTTGAGAGTTGATCAAGATCCTCTTGATACGATACTCTCCTACTATTCAGTCTGCTCAGATTTAATCCCAAACAGGACTGATAGGCTGCCAGTAAGTCCGTCGTGGATTCCTGATAACCCTGCTGAATCTAAGGTTACTATGAATGTCGAACAGGATGATTCTGTGATCCGACATTGACGGTTCTGAGGAGAACTTCCAGTTGCGAATAAACCGGGAGCCCCCCTCATTCCCGAAAGTGATATCCAGTACTTCAGCCCTTGTTTTAGTAATGAATGTGGGTTCGGCCCCCACATTGAAAACAGTAAGATCCCCATATAAAAGATAAACTATTGTTATTGTATGTGCTGCCCCTTGCAACATTGTGCGCATTGGCATCACACCCTAGCAGTAGGGGTAGCCTTTTGCTGCTGCAATGCTGCACCAGATCCTGTACTTCTGGTTGGGGGGCATCCGTCACGTCTCCTGGGAAGTATGCCGACGCCACCACAATACTCCCGTGCTCGCTAGGGATCATCACCGCTACTAGATCCCTGTTGAGAAATTGAGAGAGACAAAGAAAGTTAATGTCCTTTAGCACCAAGATACAAGCTCTCGGTGATGCCAGCCTTCCGTCTGCAATAGTTTGCATACTCACTTTACTTAGGCCGCAGATCCTGACGACCCTAGGCTCCTGGATGAGCACCAGCTCCAGGTCAGACCTGGAGACCAACCTGCCGATGACAGCCGAGGCTGCCCTGGCGTGATGCAGGTTAATCTGTGCCACGATGGTGACCCCCATCCTTAGAGCTCTTCTTCACCCTCCGAGAGCGTCTGATAAGCCTCTGACTGCATCTCGGTGGGTGTCTGCTCATCATCGGATAACTCCTTTTCGCTGGTTGGCTCCTCTGCGCCGCTCATATGCAGGCGCGTCAGGTCCAGCTCCTCTAGAGAGACCGAGTCAAACTCGGCCTCCACTGCAGCGAGTTTCATGGCCTCCGCTGCCTCGTCCGAAGGGACGGAGGGAGCCACCTTGGCTGCAGCCGTTGATGTGCCAGGCACATCGTCGGCATTTGCCTCGGTCCACACCTCCGCCTCCGCAGACTCCTGCTTTTTATGCAGGCGGCATTTCAGCTGGCTGAACCGATAGCTCACCAGCATGTCTCGCTTCTTGAGGAGTGTAAGCGCCTCCTCATCCAGGCCGAGCAACAGCACCTTGCCGCCCTTCGACTCCAGGTGCCGGATGACACGCCAGGTCCTGGTGAGCAGGCCCTTGTTCTGCTCATTGAGCAGGGACCTCTCCAACGTCTCCGCTGCGGTGCGTGGCAGGTATAGTGTGACGACGTTGGTCACCGGTAGGTTT
Source organism: Drosophila aff. chauvacae BK-2020 (assembly GCA_018903765.1). Lineage (NCBI taxonomy): Eukaryota > Metazoa > Arthropoda > Insecta > Diptera > Drosophilidae > Drosophila > Drosophila aff. chauvacae BK-2020. The sequence continues at coordinate 343,131 of JAEIGO010000057.1, read as the reverse complement.
GCCTGTAGGCAGGTGCGGAGCTGCACACCCACCTTGGTGCTGATGCTGGGGACCGTCAGCTCCAACCACTTCTTGGCATCGCTGTCCATGCAGTCCACTAATAGCAGACCGTCACGGAACTGGATGCCGTTCAAGTTGAGGGCTGCGGTCAAGCCCTTCCTCATCTCCTCGACGAGGGCCTGCTCCACCGATGACAACTCCTCCTTTGTCATCAGCCTCTTCGGTTAGTCTCGCTCCAGTATGGCCAAGATTGTACCCTTGGCGACACTGGCATACGAGGCTGCCCTCGGACGCTTCGCGCTAAGCGAGGTTCTCGAGCCCTCCAGCGCTGCGGTGTTCTTTGTCCGTGTCTTCTTGGACATGTTCTTGGGGAGTTCGGGCGGCGACGTATGGTGAATCTGCCTCTTCCTCCCCGCAACGGCCTGGCCGCCAGCTCTCTCTATCGGGGACACGTTCGTCCCCGCAGCTCTCTTCGCTGGAGCCACGTTCGGCGCACGGTGCACCAGCGCTCTCTTATGGGCCCCCTCCGGCTTGAAGCCTCGCTCGAGGTACCGGAGATACCACTTGCGGCCGGCTCCGCTGAGGCCTTGCCGCAGAGGATCTCCGGTTCCCCCAGGCTGACCTGCCACTGGGACAGGCTGCTTACTAGGTTGCTGCCTCGACCTGGCGGAAGAGGGTGTTACGGCGTCCCTCCTGCTGGCGTGCCGGGCACTGCGAGTGTAGGGGAAGGTAGTACCAGCGTGTCATAGCCCACATTAACACGCTGGGGCCAGGTATATTCACCGAGGCGGCCAGGTATCGGTGAGGCTCCGTCCGATTACAGTCGGTAACCCCTGACTGCAAACCAGCCAATGGGCACGGATCGCATGACACCCTGACTTAGGGGAGTGAAGTGGCACCCTTGCCTCAGGACGTCACCACTGCCCTTGTGAGATGTTGGGGATAGGATGTGGGTAGGAACATGATACAATAAGAAAGGTAGTCCAGTCAGATTTTGACAGGCACTGAAGTGAACTGAGAGGCACTGAACTGAACAGACAAATATAAAGCCTTAACTGGCCCTTGTACTTCAAACTAGCCTACTAGATATCAAAGAGGTTAATTTTGTTTTTTTATAGTTTTATTTTTAACAATTTGCTTGCGGCAAGTAGAACAATATGCCATGTTGACACAAGGGTTAACAAATTTTAATTTAACAAATCGTCGTCGCTATTCGCAGCTAACCTGCACAGGAGGCCAAAAGTAACAAAATTACTTGGCAAGATTCTGAAGTGAGATTAATCTTGAAACTGTTTGCATGTTGCTAATGTGAGGCATTTCTGCCAGTATCCTCAACCTTGTGCCACTGGAGCGTGGTTGTGGCTGCGCAAGGCAGCGGATTTATTGTTTTGGGGAGAAATCTTGTCGAGACGCTCTGTATCGGGTGGTCTGCGATAGATTCCTTGAGGGGTGCTCCTGTGTACGCAGGAAGACTAGAAGACCTGTAAGGAGTTTCAGGAGGATCAACATGGACTACTAATTTGTGAACAGTTTCTTCTTCACTCGGAGTCGCCTCCTCGAGGGATCACCAACGTGCAGTGAGGATTTTCTATTGAGGATGTGCCTCTGTGACCCGTAGCAGATTAGTGATTGTGTGAAGAGGAACCGCAGCTCCATATTCGGTTTTAACCTCGTGAGGTCTTCTCGCTACCAGACTTCAGGGAGCACCCCATGCCTCCGCCATAGAGAAGCTTGTGCGCTATAAATAAAAGCAAAGCATAAACAAAAAAAAAAAACTTGCACATACATCAGCTTAACATTGTCTTAACATAAGTTTAACATCGTTTTCCTGTAGTATAAGTATCGATATCTCCGTGTGACCAGAGGCTCAGCCTACTGCAATATGTCGGAACGGGAAACAAATTTTTAACTATGCCAATTTTCAATTTATTGTCATATAATTTGAGACATAGCCATTTTGTATTACTCCAGAATTTCGCTTTTTATTTTATTCAAATCGGACCACTATAATAGCGGCCATAGGAATATGGCAATTTTTATAACAATTCATTTAGTTTGTTCGCAATATTTTTCGCTCACAACATATTTGGCTCGCAACATTTTTTGCTCGCAACATTTTTCGCTCGCACCATGCCAGTACCCGAGAAAGCGGAAAGTCTGATAATTTTTCTTCTTCTTCTTCTACTTACTGCAAGGGTTTTAAACTTCGGCATGCCGAAGTTAGCTTCCTTTCTTGTTTTTATATAGAATTAGATTTTCTTTTGTATATGGAAGTCGATGCACTACGATCACTACATTCAAGTGGCCCTTGTGACACTAAGCGCGTGCATGTTCATATTAAGAGTTTGTAGGCGGAAAATAAAAGCATAAGAAAATAATACAGAAATAAACTACTGGCGTAGGTTAGCATTACAGTTTTTTGTTTCGGAATACTATCTTAGGCCTGTATTCAACTGATACATATTTTAAGATATTGAATGTTGGGGTGATTCCATTACATTTACATTACCTGTTTATTTGAAGTGTGACATGTCAAATATAAATAACTTAAATACTAAACAAAATTAGTGAGATTGAAGAAAATATCAAAATTCAGCTAGATCTACGTGACACTGGATGATGGGGAAGCGGATCTGACGAAGGTATACAATGATTGCTGAAGAGTACCCATTGCCTCTACATAAAAATCTACGCCAATCCCCGTGTGTCTGTGCGATTGTTAGTAATAAAGAATATTAAACAATGGCGAATGCTGCATCTATACCAAATTACAGAAGAGTTATGGTTGTTTTAGGGAACAAGACGTGCCACAAAAAATTTCGATGTTGGTGGGTGAACTACAGCGACTACGATATCCCATTGGATTAGCGTACAGCGTACAAGGTGATAACCTTGTATACGCACAGTTGGAAGGCTTTTGGAGTGTTCTCCTCGATAGTGTGGAAGATTTTATACGTTCAGTGGAGATCGGAATCTCTGTGCCCCCAATGGCTATGGGCCGAATGGATTTCAGCTTGTAGCGATTGGTGAAGGCGACCACTGTGGTTTTTGCTGGATTGATATTCTGCCCCACGTCTCTGCACCAGTCTAAGCTTAGTCTTAGGCCCAGTGTGATCCTGTCGCACAATGTGCTCTCAAAGTTACCTTTACAGACTAATGTGATATCATCGACATAGCCTTGACATTCAAACCCATTTGCTGTAAGTTTAACTAGCAGCTCATCCACCACGAGGCTCCAGAGTAGTGGTGATAGGACACCCCCCTGCGGACAGCCTCTGGTGGTTTGAGCTCTAACAGTCACACTGTTGACAGTGACTTCTGCTATTCTGCTATCAAGGAGTTTGCCCAGCCAGGTTGTGAGACCCGTCTCAACTCCCCTTCTACAGAGTGCCCTTACCACAACCTCATGTGCTGTGTTATCAAAAGCACCCTCTATGTCCATAAAGGCACAAAGAGCTACCCTTTGGCTTTTACGGAGCGCTGTATACTGTCAACCAGGCTCAAGAGAGCCGATTCAGTAGACTTTCCTTCTCTATAGGCATGCTGATTCGCATGAAGAGGCCTTTGCACCAAGTGCGAGTTTCTAATGAGGTTGTCCACAATCTTCTTAAGGGTTTTCAGCAGGAAGGAGGATAGGCTGATCGGCCTGAAGGATTTGGGATGAAAGGGGTCTTTCTTCCCAACCTTCGGGATAAAGATCACCCTAGCCGTTCTCCATGCACTAGGAATGTAACCCATTGCTAGGCTCCCTCGGAATTACTTATAAAGAACAGCATTAGCTGTTCGACACCCTTCTGAAGATGGATGGGTATGATTCCATCCACCCCCAGAGCCTTGTAGGGGCTAAGTGTACTTAACGAACACCTAATCTTTTGTTCAGTTACGATCGCTGCAGCCAGGCTCCAGTTGGGTCTTCCGTTGGGGATCCTTTCGTAACTGTTGTCTATATCAGAGATGGTTCTGCACATGGGGAAGTGAGTTTGCTGGAGAAGTTCTGCTTTCACCTCCTCGTCCTCGGTGAATGACCCATCCGCCCTCTTCAGACAAAGTTCAGAAAGTACTTTGCCTTTTGAGATTGCCTTAAATACTCTAGCCGCAGGTGCGGCTTGTTCTATGGTGGAACAGAATTTCCGAAAGTGTGCACGCTTACGGAACCGTATTTCTTTGTTATATTCTGTCAGCTTTTTGGTGTAAAGTTCCCAATTGGCGCTGTTCTTTTTAGCTGTGTTAAACAGCTTTCTGACTTCTGCACGAAGTAGTCCTAGTTTCCTATTCCACCAGGTATTGTCCCTACTTGACTCTATGGATTTTTCGGGACAGCTTGCATGATATGCATTCAAGATTGTGTCTCCTACTGCTCTTGAGAGTTGATCAAGATCCTCTTGATACGATACTCTCCTACTATTCAGTCTGCTCAGATTTAATCCCAAACAGGACTGATAGGCTGCCAGTAAGTCCGTCGTGGATTCCTGATAACCCTGCTGAATCTAAGGTTACTATGAATGTCGAACAGGATGATTCTGTGATCCGACATTGACGGTTCTGAGGAGAACTTCCAGTTGCGAATAAACCGGGAGCCCCCTCATTCCCGAAAGTGATATCCAGTACTTCAGCCCTTGTTTTAGTATTGAATGTGGGTTCGGCCCCACATTGAAAACAGTAAGATCCCCATATAAAAGATAAACTATTGTTATTGTATGTGCTGCCCCTTGCAACATTGTGCGCATTGGCATCACACCCTAGCAGTAGGGGTAGCCTTTTGCTGCTGCAATGCTGCACCAGATCCTGTACTTCTGGTTGGGGGGCATCCGTCACGTCTCCTGGGAAGTATGCCGACGCCACCACAATACTCCCGTGCTCGCTAGGGATCATCACCGCTACTAGATCCCTGTTGAGAAATTGAGAGAGACAAAGAAAGTTAATGTCCTTTAGCACCAAGATACAAGCTCTCGGTGATGCCAGCCTTCCGTCTGCAATAGTTTGCATACTCACTTTACTTAGGCCGCAGATCCTGACGACCCTAGGCTCCTGGATGAGCACCAGCTCCAGGTCAGACCTGGAGACCAACCTGCCGATGACAGCCGAGGCTGCCCTGGCGTGATGCAGGTTAATCTGTGCCACGATGGTGACCCCCATCCTTAGAGCTCTTCTTCACCCTCCGAGAGCGTCTGATAAGCCTCTGACTGCATCTCGGTGGGTGTCTGCTCATCATCGGATAACTCCTTTTCGCTGGTTGGCTCCTCTGCGCCGCTCATATGCAGGCGCGTCAGGTCCAGCTCCTCTAGAGAGACCGAGTCAAACTCGGCCTCCACTGCAGCGAGTTTCATGGCCTCCGCTGCCTCGTCCGAAGGGACGGAGGGAGCCACCTTGGCTGCAGCCGTTGATGTGCCAGGCACATCGTCGGCATTTGCCTCGGTCCACACCTCCGCCTCCGCAGACTCCTGCTTTTTATGCAGGCGGCATTTCAGCTGGCTGAACCGATAGCTCACCAGCATGTCTCGCTTCTTGAGGAGTGTAAGCGCCTCCTCATCCAGGCCGAGCAACAGCACCTTGCCGCCCTTCGACTCCAGGTGCCGGATGACACGCCAGGTCCTGGTGAGCAGGCCCTTGTTCTGCTCATTGAGCAGGGACCTCTCCAACGTCTCCGCTGCGGTGCGTGGCAGGTATAGTGTGACGACGTTGGTCACCGGTAGGTTTGCCTGTAGGCAGGTGCGGAGCTGCACACCCACCTTGGTGCTGATGCTGGGGACCGTCAGCTCCAACCACTTCTTGGCATCGCTGTCCATGCAGTCCACTAATAGCAGACCGTCACGGAACTGGATGCCGTTCAAGTTGAGGGCTGCGGTCAAGCCCTTCCTCATCTCCTCGACGAGGGCCTGCTCCACCGATGACAACTCCTCCTTTGTCATCAGCCTCTTCGGTTAGTCTCGCTCCAGTATGGCCAAGATTGTACCCTTGGCGACACTGGCATACGAGGCTGCCCTCGGACGCTTCGCGCTAAGCGAGGTTCTCGAGCCCTCCAGCGCTGCGGTGTTCTTTGTCCGTGTCTTCTTGGACATGTTCTTGGGGAGTTCGGGCGGCGACGTATGGTGAATCTGCCTCTTCCTCCCCGCAACGGCCTGGCCGCCAGCTCTCTCTATCGGGGACACGTTCGTCCCCGCAGCTCTCTTCGCTGGAGCCACGTTCGGCGCACGGTGCACCAGCGCTCTCTTATGGGCCCCTCCGGCTTGAAGCCTCGCTCGAGGTACCGGAGATACCACTTGCGGCCGGCTCCGCTGAGTCCTTGCCTCAGGGGATCACCGGCTCCTCCAGGCTGACCTGCCACTGGGACAGGCTGCTTACTAGGTTGCTGCCTCGACCTGGCGGAAGAGGGTGTTACGGCGTCCCTCCTGCTGGCGTGCCGGGCACTGCGAGTGTAGGGGAAGGTAGTACCAGCGTGTCATAGCCCACATTAACACGCTGGGGCCAGGTATATTCACCGAGGCGGCCAGGTATCGGTGAGGCTCCGTCCGATTACAGTCGGTAACCCCTGACTGCAAACCAGCCAATGGGCACGGATCGCATGACACCCTGACTTAGGGGAGTGAAGTGGCACCCTTGCCTCAGGACGTCACCACTGCCCTTGTGAGATGTTGGGGATAGGATGTGGGTAGGAACATGATACAATAAGAAAGGTAGTCCAGTCAGATTTTGACAGGCACTGAAGTGAACTGAGAGGCACTGAACTGAACAGACAAATATAAAGCCTTAACTGGCCCTTGTACTTCAAACTAGCCTACTAGATATCAAAGAGGTTAATTTTGTTTTTTTATAGTTTTATTTTTAACAATTTGCTTGCGGCAAGTAGAACAATATGCCATGTTGACACAAGGGTTAACAAATTTTAATTTAACAAATCGTCGTCGCTATTCGCAGCTAACCTGCACAGGAGGCCAAAAGTAACAAAATTACTTGGCAAGATTCTGAAGTGAGATTAATCTTGAAACTGTTTGCATGTTGCTAATGTGAGGCATTTCTGCCAGTATCCTCAACCTTGTGCCACTGGAGCGTGGTTGTGGCTGCGCAAGGCAGCGGATTTATTGTTTTGGGGAGAAATCTTGTCGAGACGCTCTGTATCGGGTGGTCTGCGATAGATTCCTTGAGGGGTGCTCCTGTGTACGCAGGAAGACTAGAAGACCTGTAAGGAGTTTCAGGAGGATCAACATGGACTACTAATTTGTGAACAGTTTCTTCTTCACTCGGAGTCGCCTCCTCGAGGGATCACCAACGTGCAGTGAGGATTTTCTATTGAGGATGTGCCTCTGTGACCCGTAGCAGATTAGTGATTGTGTGAAGAGGAACCGCAGCTCCATATTCGGTTTTAACCTCGTGAGGTCTTCTCGCTACCAGACTTCAGGGAGCACCCCATGCCTCCGCCATAGAGAAGCTTGTGCGCTTATGTGTGAGGACCCATAAATGGGCCTCACAATCATGGAGGCAGGGACAGGCAAACCGGCCAGGAAGGCCAAGAGGAAGAAACCAGCCATGAAGGCAATGAAGTTGAATTTACATTTAGTTAGAAATTTAGCTTTAATTAGAAATTTAGAAATTTATATGTAATATGGAGCCGGGAGCCCACTGTCGCCGGCGGCTAAGAGAGCGATCAGCGTGGGCAGCTAAGAGAGTCGGACGTTGCACCCGGAGAGCCAGGTCCAGCTGCTGTCCAAACGCCGAGCGGCGCTAAAGCAAGGCTTGGGAAGCCACGGCAGCCGAGCACGGGAGAGCAGCGCTGATCCGAACACGTGAGTCACCGAGGCCGAGCAGGTGCAGCTGTGCCTAGCAGAAACGCCGAGCGGCGCAACAACAAAGCTGGGGGAAGCCGCTGCAGCCAGCGCACGAGAGCGGCGCTGAGCGCCAGCAAAGACGTCACCGCTACAGCCGAGCCCCCGCTGCTGCCCAGCGACTGCAAGCAGAGGCCGAGGAATGTGGGAACGAAACTCCCGAAACTCCCGGGATGACGTAGAAGAAGGGGGAGCGGAAGTTCGGGCGCAGCAGCGACGCCAGCGCCAGCGACAATGGGGAAATCTGGGTCAAAGGAGGAGCGAATTAATTACCGACGCGATCTGAAACCGGCAAGTCCAGCTTTTCTTGTGTGCAAAAGGAGGTGAAAACTCTGAGATGTCTACAACTGGAGATGACATGGAGAACCGGTGCTACGAGCCAACTTCGCCCCGGGAACACTGCACGTAAGCACGCTTGGGTTTCCTCCGCTATAGCACCGGCAGAGGGGCTACAGCCTTAAGGAATAGCCGTAGATAGGAATACAAATAAATTATGGATTTTGTGAACTTAAACTGCTGAAGTGTGTGTGTTCGCCTTTTACGTTGGGTTTTCCTTTCCCCGCCCTAACCCCCTCCCGTCTATATTTCACTCTATACCTCTGCAACCAGGACACGCAGCCGGTTCGGGTTCCTCAGCCACGAGTTTCCGAGAAGTTTCCTCTGCTCGTGGAAGTGGCTCGTAATCGGCGGAGCGGGCCGCCTCTTTGCGACCGACACGTTGACGGGCACCTTCGCAACGGGTCCTAGCAGAGGGAGGCCGAGCTTCTGGAGGGCAGCGTACACCGGCGGGGCCGTTCCCCACTCCCCTCCCGTCTGCTCTTCTCATCTTTTCATGCGCTCCCTTTGGCCTTAGTGCGAGCGGTTGCTTGGCCGGCCGCTAGGAAAACGGAGTTCCGCGAGCGGCGACGGCGCCTAGGACCCCCCTTCTCCCTTCCCCTTTGCCCCTGGCTGCGGGTCTGACTTGGGCTCGGGCCGGTTGTTTGGGGAGATTTTCCGCAACCGGCAGCGACAAGCGGAGCGATCGCGCCAGCCCGGTCCCTTCTCTCGGTGGCCCTTTCACTCGATCCTGGCAGCAGGCGCTGCGGGATTCCTGGCCGGGGCGGCTGCCACACCAGCCGTAACCGACGGCGGCAAGCAGGCCCACGCGGAAGGGGAAGTTTTGCTAGTTCGGCACACCGCTAATCCCCCTTGTACTCCTTGTAACTCAACAAATTTTCTGTGAGTAACCCTGGCAGGACTGAGACGCATCCTGGCCAAGGACTTCCTTACAGATGGCGCCCGAAACAGGGACTACAAGGACGATTAATTTTTCTCCTTGGAAAATTTAGTCGAGGGGTTTATATTAATATCTAAATGGCTTAAAGCACCATTTGAGCGACAGCCGACTTAGGATAATTTTCCCCGGCACAAGATCAAAAGCTAACCTTTGACCAAGATATCCTCGTCCCTCCTTGTCTCGGATTCTCTCGGTTCTCCGTCCGAGCGAGCCACGGGGCACACGGGTATATAATAACCCACCCGATCAGTGGGAAGTCAGTCGTGCTCTGGCCATCAAAGTGTTCACATCCTCCGATAATAATCGGGTATCCTGTGAATTTATCTACGCGTTTACAAGGATATCTAAGCATCCTCCAAATTTATCTACGCGTTTACAAGGATATCTAAGCATCCTTTAAAATTTATTTACGCGTTTACAAGGATTTCTAGCATCCTCCGAATTTATCTACGTGTCTATAAGGCTTGCTTGCATCCGTCGAAGTTATCTACGCGTCTATAAGGCTTTCTTGCATCCGTCGAATTTCTCTACGCGCGTTCAAGGATACCTAAGCATCCCTCGAATTTAGCTACGCGTTTATAAGGCTTGCAAGCATCCTTTGATTTTTTTTAAATATCTAAAGACTTACGAACACCCGAATTTTTTTTTTGCACGGGTCCAAGGACATACGAGCATCTGGGAAAATTTATCATCGCGTACGCGAGAGCCTCCGAGTATTTTTGTGAATTTTTTTCCCCCTTTGAAGCACATTATGGGAGTGCGTTGGATTGGTTACCGCCGTAAGGACGAGCTTATAGCCCTTGCTGCGGAGTTTGGGTTATCCCAACAAGGAAGCGTGGAGGAACTTCGCAGTCGCTTGGGGTCCTTCATCACGCGGGGGGATCATGAGGGTCCAATTCAGGACCGGATCAAGGAGCTAGGGGATATTTACACTGAGGCTCCAACGCCAAGGGATGATGGCGCCCAGGAGGCAAGGGGTGGACGATCACGATCCTTGTCTCCTGGTCGATCTGGGCCGCTCGAATCGAAAGCTAGGGCTCTCGTCAAGGAGGCAAACAGGAATCCCAGTTCCCTGCTACTCGAGGTACCATCGATACCGAGTTTCTCCCAGGCCGCTTCAGGGAATCGGGTTCGGCCAGAGAACTTATCCGCTCGGGCCGCAACGGAATCCGGCCATAGGCTTGAGCGGTCGGGGGACGGACTAGGAGGTGGCCCTCCAGCCTTCCGCCCCGAGGGCTCACAGCTCGATCTCACGCTGAGTCCAAGCGGGCATAGAAGCCAACGCTCCGAGATATCCTCTGCCGCACTGGCCGAAAAACTGAGGAACTGGGGTGTCTTGTTCGATGGATATTCCGATCCGTTGAGCTTCATCGAGCGGTTGGAAATGCAAGCGGAAGCCTATCGAGTGGAACCGGCAAGGCTGCCTCGGGTGGTATCCGGCTTACTGACGGGTAAAGCCGAGAGCTGGTACCGGACGTTTCAAGTGCAGGATCAACCATGGGGACATTTCCGTAAGGAATTTTTGGACTTTTTCCTTCCTCCGCAATACTTTCAACGGCTGGAAGATACGATCCGGACGCGCTACCAACGCAGCGGCGAGACGTGCAAGGAATATGTCGTGGAGCTGCGACTCCTAATGCAGCGGGCCAAGTTTACTCCGGAGCAGGAGCTTGATCGGCTGTATCAAAATCTGCTTCCAGAATATCAGCTTTTCGTGCGGCGACATGAATTTACCACTCTCGCCACCCTGATCCAACTGGCAACGGCCTATGAGATCGCCCGGGACCGCGATCGAGCGCTGCACACGACGCTCTTGGAGCATACGACGCGCAGGGCACCCAGCAGTTATCGAGTCACGCCGAATTCAGCCGCTCGGGAGCACGCCTACAACCCTCCGATGCCGGAACCAACAGCAGCGGCCGCTTCCAACCGGCGGATAGTCCAGGCTCCAGAAACGATAGCGGATGTGCACAATGCCTGTCGGCGATGCGGGGAAACTGGGCATTTCTATGCAGGGTGTTCGAGGCCGCAGGTCCTTTTCTGCTGGGAGTGTGGGCGGAAAGGACTGCGAACAAACAACTGTTGTCGTTCTCCGGGATCGGGAAACGGACAGGGTTCTCGCCCGCCGGGGAAGCAGCGAGGACCGAGCCCCAAATACCCCACAACTAGCCACACCCCTACGACTAGAAGGGGGGCGCATCGTGGCGACGGTAATAATTACAGGCCAGCCGTTCCGCGCCACCCTCGACACCGGGGCTTCAAGGAGCTTCATCAGCGAAAATGCAGCCAGAAAAGTTGGCCACTCCGCCATGGAAAAGGACGTGCGTACAAGAATCCTGCTGGCGGACGGGTCCAACGCCGAAGTGACACGGGCTCTTGTTACGACGGTCACCTTGCACCAGGATACACACACGATGACACTCATGGTGCTCCCAAATCTCCTGGATGAGGTTATCCTTGGAATCGACTTCCTCTGTGGGTTTCAGACCCACATTCAATGTGGAGGGGCCCGCCTAAGGCTTTTAGACCAGGACATCGCCCAAGACCAATTTACCTCCGCAGCACCAGCCTTGCTCGCCATGCCCTCGTCGCGGCTCCTAGTATATTCCGCCACACTGGCCACAAACCCCGTCTCAGAACTACCCCACGACCCTATCCCTAGCCAGAGAAAATGTCCTGTCCCTACGCCAAGACAACTTAGGGCCCCAAACTCGACGGACCAACAAGCCACGCCCCCTCAAATTCTCCCAAGAAATAGCCCGCCCACAAAACCGGATTACGGTCTGGAACCTCTGGCGGATGCCATGCAGGCCCGGGAGAGAAACCCGTTCCGACGGCCGCCTTTGACCCAGGTATCAAGGACGGTAGGGGCAGTACGGTCCCCAACTCAGGATGCAAACCTGGCCACCATAGTCACCGAAGAGTCCTTGAATTCCCAGTTTTCACAGTTTCTGGAAGAAGAGTTGGCCCTTTTCGCAAACATCACGGGCAGCTCTCATATCGCGGAGCATCGCATCTTTCTGCGAGACAATAAACCCATAAAACAGAGGTACTTCCCGAAAAACCCGGCGATGCAGAAGATTATCAACGAACAAGTGGACGAACTCCTGCGCGATGACCGCATTGAGCCCTCGAGGAGCCCGCATAGTGCACCCATCGTGCTGGTGGGTAAAAAGTCGGGCGAAATGCGTATGTGTGTGGATTATCGGCTGCTTAACGCGAATTCCATTCCCGACGCATATCCGCTTCCCCGGATCAGCCATATTCTGGAGCGGCTGCGAAATGCAAGCTACATTTCCACTTTAGATCTAAAAAACGGCTACTGGCAGATTCCGATGGCAAAGGACAGCAGGGAATGTACCGCGTTTACCGTACCTGGCCGAGGATTGTTCCAATGGAAAGTGATGCCATTTGGGTTGCACTCGGCTCCGGCCACCTTTCAACGAGCACTGGACAGCGTGATTGGGCCGGACATGGAGCCCCACGCTTTCGCGTACTTGGATGACATTATCGTGATCGGGAAATCAGCAGAGGAGCATATAGTTAACCTCCGGGAGGTCCTGCGGCGATTAAGGGAAGCAAGATTGCGACTGAATACCGACAAGTGCAAGTTTTTCAAGAAAAGCATTTCTTACTTGGGCCACGTAATCAGCGAGGCCGGGATTCACACAGACCCAGAGAAAATCGCCGCGGTTCAGGGACTGGAACCTCCGACAAACTGCAAGGAGCTACGGCGATGCTTGGGGATTGCGTCCTGGTACCGGCGATTTGTAGCAAACTTTGCTACGATCGTCCAGCCGCTATCGATACTCCTCAAGAAAGGACGTAAATGGACTTGGAGCGAGCCGCAACAACAGGCTTTCGAGGAACTGAAGACAAAGCTGACGGAAGCCCCAGTGCTAGCCTGTCCCGATTTCAGCCAAAAGTTTCAGCTTCAGACGGATGCCAGCGATTTCGGCCTGGGCGCGGTGCTGACCCAACAGTTGGAGGGGTCTGAGCGGGTTATCGCGTACGCGAGCCGGAGACTGCTGAAAGCGGAGGAGAATTATTCGGCGACGGAAAAGGAGTGCCTGGCGATTGTCTGGGGAATCCGGAAGATGCGGTGCTATCTAGAGGGATATCGTTTTGAGGTTGTCACCGATCATTTGGCCCTAAAGTGGCTAAACTCGATCGATAACCCGACCGGACGGATCGCGCGTTGGGCACTCGAATTGCAGCAGTTCCAGTTCGACGTGAGCTACCGCCGGGGGAAGCTGAACGTCGTGGCAGACGCCCTTTCGAGGCAGCCACTGGAGACCCTGCAGACACTCCAGGAAGAACCCGAGCCCTGCAAATGGATCGCAGCCAAACTCCAGCAGATACAGGCGAGCCCCGAGAAGTTCCCAGATTATGTCCAGGAAAACGGGCAATTATATCGTCACTTCGCCGACCCCTTCGATCAGGAAGGCCGCGGAACCTGGAGACTCTGCGTACCCAGCAGCCACAGGCAGCAGGTGTTGCAGGAATGCCACGACCACCCCACGGCGGGGCACACGGGAATTCGCAAGACGGCAAAACGCGTCGGCCAAAGATACTATTGGCCAGGTATGTTTCGGGACGTAGCTCGATACGTGCGGCGGTGTCCGACGTGTCAGCAGTTCAAAGTAAGCCAACTCAAGCAGGCCGGGAAGATGCTGACTCGACGGTCGGAAAGTCCCTTCTCAACCTTGTGTGCCGACTTTGTCGGGCCTCTGCCACGCTCTCGACGAGGGAACACGATGCTGCTCGTGTTCCTGGACCATTTCTCGAAATGGGTGGAGCTGGTTCCCTTGCGGAAGGCCACGTCGGCCAGCCTCGAGCTGGCTTTCCGGGAACGGATCTTGGCGAGGTTTGGAGCGCCAAGGACGTTTGTGTGCGATAATGGCACTCAATTTACCAGCAGGGCATTCAAGGCGTTTTGCAAGGGAGCAGGGATTCAGGTGCAGCATACGGCCCCATATTCTCCCCATCAGAACCCGACGGAACGGGCTAATCGAACTATTAAGACGATGATAGCTCAGTATGCGAGTGAGGATCAGAAAACCTGGGATCAACTCCTGCCGGAGATCTCCCTGGCCGTCAACACCAGCGTCTCGGACACTACAGGATTTAGCCCCGCATATCTGGTTCAGGGCCGGGAACTCAGGCTGCCGGGGGCGTGGTTCGACGAAGTGACCCCGGGGACAGGCGTGGCAGCAGCCGAGCCTCAGGACAAGGCAAGCCACTTACGGGGGGTCTTTCAAACGGCCCGGTCCAACATGGAAAACGCCACACAGGAGCAGCAAAGATATTATAACCTCAGGAGGCGGGAGTGGAGACCCGCTGTAGGATCACTGGTCTGGGTCAGGACGCATCTGCTCTCCAAAGCAGCGGAGGCGTTTAACGCCAAGCTGGCACCAAAGTACGAAGGACCCTACAAAGTACAAAAATTTATCTCGCCCAACATCGTGCGACTTCAGAACCTGGAGACCCGCAAGCGTCGCAACGCGAATGTGGCGGATCTGAAACCCGTGCACGAGGACCGGCCACAGGATGAAATTGGAGGGGATAGCGGATCGGAAGCTGGGTCGGAAGCCTCCGGACACCCTCGGCAGGAGGTGCAGGGCACCTGTACGGAAGAACTCCCCGGAAAGGGAATGGAAAGGACCAGTCTGGTGGGACCACTTGAGTCAGGCGAGCCTGACCAACGTCCCAACATTCCCCTCTAGGATTCAGGGGGGAAAGAGCCATATTTTTCTCGGCAGGCCTACTGTACTATATGTTTACCATCGGGAACAACACACGAGGGGGGGGTCAAACGCCGGAAAGGGGGAAACTCGGGGATAGAATCGGGATTATAAAGGTTCCTTTGTTTATTTTTACAGGACCAGCAGCGACTCCAGCGGGCAGTTCTCGGCCCGATCACCATCATGGGTGGCCGGCCCGGCGCCCAGTTTCTGCCTCAGGGGAACCTCGCCAGTCCGAGAGGCGAAACCCGGATCATGGGGATCGGATAGCACACAGTTGCGCACAGCCAGCCAGCAGAGGGGCATCTGCGAAAGCAGCAGCAGTGGCTCCGCCGTCGACCGGCGACCCACGGCCGACAGGGAAGGTAGCCCGGAGGAGTCCGCTACGGTGACCGCATCTCGATTGGCACAATGGCAGACGCTGGACGGTAACCTGCATCCCGCATTTTGGACCGTGAGCAGCTGGCTGGACGAGATCGGGTGCCCTGCGTTCGCTCCCGAGCTTCTGGAAGAGAGCCTGCGGCAGACTCGGGTGGTGGCCCCGGTCCCGATCGCTAGCACGAGAGGCAGTGAGGCGTCTTTGGCGAGCTCGGAGTCGCAGGACGACGGGCTGTCCCACTCCTGGGAGCCGGTGCCTCCCTCGGCGGAAGAGGTGGCTAGGGCCAACAGGGCATGGTCAATCGCGAGTGGAAGCCGCGACTCCGAGTCCAGCAACGGCATCCAGTCTGGAGGCGAGGCAGGACACAGTGGCGACTCGGCTTTGGCGGATAGCCAGGGCGATGATGGCTCTACCGATGCCGGCGACGTGGACCAGGCCGATCCGCCAGGTAACGAGAGCGAGGACACCCAGGCAGGCAGTTCGACCCACGGCAGCCTCGCGGCAGGCGAGATCAGGCCCGGATCTGCTGGGGCGGAGCCCGTCCAGGCCGGGCTGCGGAGGTCTGAGGAGCCATCGGATGTCAGCGAGGGCGACGGCCTGGCGCTGTTGGAGTCGATAGTAAGGCCTTCGTCGCCAAGCCTTGAGCTGGACTTGGACGAGAGCGACATGGCGGATCTGTTGCGGATGCTCGACGATACGCCGGTGGTGGGTAATGTCCAGGAGGAGGACCAGTGGCCTGTCGCTCCACCAGAGTGGAGGGTGGACACGGGTGAGCGCCGCCTCCCGGCGGCGTTGATTGAGTTTATCCTAAACCACGAAAGGGCCAGCGTGCGGTTCCTACGGACCCTCGGCGGAAACCGGTTTCGAATCACCATTTCGGCCAGACGATATGTTACCGTCTCCCTTCGCCACCCCAGAGAAGGAAAGGGGTGTGAGGACCCATAAATGGGCCTCACAATCATGGAGGCAGGGACAGGCAAACCGGCCAGGAAGGCCAAGAGGAAGAAACCAGCCATGAAGGCAATGAAGTTGAATTTACATTTAGTTAGAAATTTAGCTTTAATTAGAAATTTAGAAATTTATATGTAATATGGAGCCGGGAGCCCACTGTCGCCGGCGGCTAAGAGAGCGATCAGCGTGGGCAGCTAAGAGAGTCGGACGTTGCACCCGGAGAGCCAGGTCCAGCTGCTGTCCAAACGCCGAGCGGCGCTAAAGCAAGGCTTGGGAAGCCACGGCAGCCGAGCACGGGAGAGCAGCGCTGATCCGAACACGTGAGTCACCGAGGCCGAGCAGGTGCAGCTGTGCCTAGCAGAAACGCCGAGCGGCGCAACAACAAAGCTGGGGGAAGCCGCTGCAGCCAGCGCACGAGAGCGGCGCTGAGCGCCAGCAAAGACGTCACCGCTACAGCCGAGCCCCCGCTGCTGCCCAGCGACTGCAAGCAGAGGCCGAGGAATGTGGGAACGAAACTCCCGAAACTCCCGGGATGACGTAGAAGAAGGGGGAGCGGAAGTTCGGGCGCAGCAGCGACGCCAGCGCCAGCGACAATGGGGAAATCTGGGTCAAAGGAGGAGCGAATTAATTACCGACGCGATCTGAAACCGGCAAGTCCAGCTTTTCTTGTGTGCAAAAGGAGGTGAAAACTCTGAGATGTCTACAACTGGAGATGACATGGAGAACCGGTGCTACGAGCCAACTTCGCCCCGGGAACACTGCACGTAAGCACGCTTGGGTTTCCTCCGCTATAGCACCGGCAGAGGGGCTACAGCCTTAAGGAATAGCCGTAGATAGGAATACAAATAAATTATGGATTTTGTGAACTTAAACTGCTGAAGTGTGTGTGTTCGCCTTTTACGTTGGGTTTTCCTTTCCCCGCCCTAACCCCCTCCCGTCTATATTTCACTCTATACCTCTGCAACCAGGACACGCAGCCGGTTCGGGTTCCTCAGCCACGAGTTTCCGAGAAGTTTCCTCTGCTCGTGGAAGTGGCTCGTAATCGGCGGAGCGGGCCGCCTCTTTGCGACCGACACGTTGACGGGCACCTTCGCAACGGGTCCTAGCAGAGGGAGGCCGAGCTTCTGGAGGGCAGCGTACACCGGCGGGGCCGTTCCCCACTCCCCTCCCGTCTGCTCTTCTCATCTTTTCATGCGCTCCCTTTGGCCTTAGTGCGAGCGGTTGCTTGGCCGGCCGCTAGGAAAACGGAGTTCCGCGAGCGGCGACGGCGCCTAGGACCCCCCTTCTCCCTTCCCCTTTGCCCCTGGCTGCGGGTCTGACTTGGGCTCGGGCCGGTTGTTTGGGGAGATTTTCCGCAACCGGCAGCGACAAGCGGAGCGATCGCGCCAGCCCGGTCCCTTCTCTCGGTGGCCCTTTCACTCGATCCTGGCAGCAGGCGCTGCGGGATTCCTGGCCGGGGCGGCTGCCACACCAGCCGTAACCGACGGCGGCAAGCAGGCCCACGCGGAAGGGGAAGTTTTGCTAGTTCGGCACACCGCTAATCCCCCTTGTACTCCTTGTAACTCAACAAATTTTCTGTGAGTAACCCTGGCAGGACTGAGACGCATCCTGGCCAAGGACTTCCTTACATATGTTATTTGACCAGGAGATTCCTATTTGCCTCATTTTCGTTCGCTAGTCTCCTGTAGACCAGGAACTTCGTTCAGCCGACTTAAGTTATCCTTTCAAAGTAACATCATTAATTGCGTAGGTCAAGGCAAGAGCTCCAAATACATGGCTAATAAGAGAGTTGTTAGGGAAATTCCTTTAGGATGCCTTCTCGTGCTGAGCAAATGGCTCGCGTGATCTCTCATTTCTTTCAGATTATACCATCGGAAGATCGATCTTCGTCGTTGGATAAGAAATTGAACAGTGAGATTTTGAAATCAAATTAAGAATTTTCCGAGGTCTCTTATAGATAACTTGACTCGACTAACGTAACGATAAATTATGAAGCAACTTTGATTAGAGTTAAAAGATTTTAGTTTGAAGTATTTAATTAAAAGAGTCTAAATTTTGAACACGACTAAAGTCGATAACATGAACAAAAGGAATCTTAGTAAATTATAATGTGGCGAGTGACCATTAAGAATTTAAGTGCAAACTAATGCAATTTTTTAGAGTCGAAATTCTTAGAAGTAAATAGCATTAACTCAATAAGTGGATAAATATTGAAGAAAACTTTAGCCCGATTGTCTGAATTCTAGTTTCTTAATCCTAATAACTACTGGATGACAATGTTCCAGTTTTTCCTTATTCTAAGAATTATTATAGAGCTTATAACCATAGAACATACCCAATAAGAAAAAATCATGGATGTTTAAATTTGAAGTGAACTGAACTCAGCTGATGTATTCGTGTGAGTAGGAATATTCAAAGGGGTCACCAGAGCCTAGCTCTAAGGCGCGTGATCATAGGATGGGAGGGTACAACGACCCTAATAACAGCCGTGGGTTCGCATCTCTGAATATCTCGTCATCTTTCCCATTTCTTAAACTGTTTTCGCGAATCGTTTGTTCTCCTTTTCCGGTTATGTATTGCCCTATCTTTTGTCGCAGCACGCTCAATTTTCGAACTATTTAATAATAAAGGGTAGTAGTGCTTGAATCGGTGGAGGCAAGAACAACACCCCCCAAGCCGACGAGCAAGGGCGGATCCTATAGCGTGCCCCCGCAAGTACCGATTCTCAGAGTCTTAGCACAGCACCCGTCGCACAATGGCGCAAAAGATACAGATAGGTTGCAAAAATCAACTTTTTGATGACAACGGATCGTAAAATTTGTTATTGCATTCGACAGGTAATAGTTCAAAAGGGTTGAATCCAAAAAATTATTCAAATCGGTCCAGTATTTTAGAACACACGTGTTCAAAGTTGAACCTCTTTTGGGTTGAAAAAATAGTCGTTTTTCAGAAAAATTCTGACTTTGCGGTCGATTTTTAGGTAAAATATGTAACCGACCGGCATGGTTATGGTCTCTATCGAAAGTGTCATCAAATCTCGGTAAAACCAAGGTAGAATAAGATTATAATGTTTTTTGCACGTGCAGGCATACCTGTAGTACCGAAGTACTAATTTGAACCTATTTTTCAACTTTGATGGAATGTCAAAAATTGCATTTTGGTGCATTTTGTGTTTGGCGTATGATGTGTTGTTCTTGAATATGTTCTTTATCATATTCAAAAGAGATCGGCTGCCTCAAACTGCCACCCCGAATTTCCCAAGCAAAAGATACTTTCAACTCAGCGAAAAAAACGGGAGGTTTCGTGCAAATTCTGGTACAAGCACAGTCGCTGCGCAGTACGAAATTGTATGGCGGGCGTACATTTTTTCCTGTATTGGCGGCTTGTTTTTCAATTCCTGACTTTGAAAGGACTCTTCATTAAATTATCTAAAATTTAATGATTATTTTGAACAAAAAGTGCATAAATGGTTAAAAATTGGTAAATTTCAAATTAATTATTTTTTGTTTTTAAAACATTAAATATGCACCATATTAGCATTTTAAGAGAAAACCAACGAAATGTTTTCTTCGAAATTGGATAAAAATTGAGAAAACTTCCTCAAAAACCATTAATTTTTGTGTATAAAATCTACTATTTATCACACCATATAGTATGACCACTCAATCGAAAGGTACTAAAACTACCTTTCATTTAAAACAAAACTATCTAATGCGCCACTGTGCGTCGTTACACGTTACAGACTACGAAGATTCAGTTTGACGGAGGCAGCAGTAGAATCTTTTGAGAAGCTAAAGCAATGTCTTAGCGAGGCTCCTGTTTTAGGCAGTCCTGATTTTTCGAAACCGTTCGCAATACATTGCGATGCCAGTAAGACCGGAGTTGGAGCTGTATTAGTCCAAGTTTCGGATGAGCGTCGTATTGCCTTCATTTCGAAGAAATTAAATAAGGCGCAACGAAATTATACCGTCACAGAGCAAGCGTGTCTCGCTGCAATCGTGGCTCTTAAAAATTTTAGGGCGTATGTGGAAGAACATAGAATCAAAATCATAACGGACCATGCTTCATTAAAATGGTTGATGTCTAACCACGACCTAGCTTAGCTCACGCTTAGATCGATAGGCTTTGGCCTTGCAAAGGTATGATTTCAAGATTGAGCATCGGAAAGGTTCGCTTAACGTAGTTCCCGACACCTTGTCTCGGGTAAACGAACACGTGATAGCTACAATAGACTTGCGGGATGGATTTCTCGTAGACCTAAATTCTGATCACTTTAAATCCGCGGAATATACCGAACTAGTGCAGACCGATAGCGGTTTTATTTATCGGAAGGCTGAGTATTGACTGGAGAGGACGTGCACGATGAATATTAGACTTCTGCATGAATGTACCCAAAAGGGCAAATGAATCATTCATTCTAGAAGTAGGCATACTTTT
Organism: Drosophila aff. chauvacae BK-2020; assembly: GCA_018903765.1. NCBI lineage: Eukaryota > Metazoa > Arthropoda > Insecta > Diptera > Drosophilidae > Drosophila > Drosophila aff. chauvacae BK-2020. The sequence goes on along the minus strand of JAEIGO010000057.1, from coordinate 322,524 downwards.
TTCCTGTACAGTATTATTGAGTATGAATGAATACTGTCACATTTCTATACCTGTACAGTTACTTATGAGTACACTGTTCAGTTTTTCCCTGTACAGTTTTTCACTGACAAAAACTTCATGACTGGTATGAATACAGAAAAAAAACATTTCTTTGTTTTTTTTTCAAAATTTTTATTTTAACAAGTATTTTATATGTGTTTATGTTTTAAATGAGTCGAAGTTTAAATTGTTTATATTAGAGTGGAGGAACATTATTTTGTTTACAGTGTCTTCTGTGGTGGCAATTTTTGATCGTTTGTCACTTATTAAATTTTTTTGCAATAGAAAAAGCCCTTTCAGATGCTGCACTGCTCGCTGGAGCTGATAATATTTTGTTACTTATTTGATAGAGCATAGGAAACCGATCTTTGTTCATTGACCACCACTGCAGAACATCAAAGTCTTTACAGTGAGCTTCGTTTACGTTTTTGTAAGATTGAATTTCTTCTTGAATGTTTGATAAAAAATTATTAGTCTGAGTTGGTTGAGAATAATCTGTAAAAATGTTTTCCGTGTCTTGTGAGGGATTACTTAATTTTTCTAAGTCTGTGTTTTGGCTATTTATGTCTACCATCATTTCTTCTATGTGTTTAACTGTTTGTTCCTTTTCAATTTCTTTAAATTTTGTTAATTTGTTTGTTGGAGGATATAAAAAAAGGGCTATGTTATGGTATTTGTTTAAGTTGTCTTGAACAATAGTGTCTAAATATTTTAAAAGTGAATGTTTGCATTTTTCTATAATGGTAATATCATTGTCTTTGGGTGTGGCTATCTTAAAAGGCGGATCAATTGATCCGTCCAATGGTGGAGTCTATATTTAAACAAATTAAATTCAATATATACACAAACACATTCTAATTTAATGGAAAAAAACTCACATAAAAAAAATGTCATTCATTTCACGAGCGACGTTTTCATTCAGATCCATTTTTATAAATGTGTCGAAATACTGAACTCATTTATAAAGTACTGTTCAACTTAATTTCAAAGCACACCTGATGTTCGATTAGTGTACAGTACGTTAGGAAATGTCACTCACTACATTCATATACTGAACTCATTCTGAATGAGAATACTAAAAATGTTGTGCTATCGTTTTCTGACATATGGGTATACATACTGTACAGTATTGAATGGGTTCAAAGTGAAAGCTCTGGGTACCTAAGGAATTGGTTCCTGAAATACTTTCTCGTGCTCATGATAGTTCGTTGTCTGCTCATGAAAGAATAAGATGTTATTAATTCTGGCCTGGACTCGTGGCAGACGTTAAGGCCTATGTAAATGCTTGTGAGGTGTGCAAAACCACGAAAGCACCAAATTATGTTTTGCGACCACCGTTAGGAAAAGCGCCTGAGAGTCTAAGGTTTTTTCAACGATTATTTATAGACTTTCTTCGACCTTACCCCAGATCCAGAGATGGAAATATTGGGATTTTTATCGCTCTGTCAGACAATGGACCTCAGTTCCGTTCGCACGCTTTTTGAGAAATTAACGCAGCAGTATGGCATTACGCATACGCTTACCGCCGTGCATTCGCCGCAGGCTAACGCCTCCGAACGCTTTAATCGCTCGGTTATCGCTGCCCTTAGAGCGTATTTGCGACCCGATCAAAAGGACTGGGACGAATACCTAAATAAGATCTTTTGTACGTTGAGCTCATCAGTATACTCTAGCTTAGGGACTTCTCCTTACTACATGGTTTTCGGGCAACACATGATTACTTCGAGTTCTACGTACTCATTGTTGAGGAAGCTCAACTTATTGGATGACCGATCCTTGAAGTTTAACCGTCAAGACTCGTTCGAAATAGTACGGGTGAAAGCATGCCAACGGATGCTAGCGAAGCACGCCGAAGACGAGAATAAGTACAATCTCCGGTCCAGAGTTGTTTTGTATGCAGAAGGGGAAGAAGTATTTCGTAGGAATTTTAAGCAAAGCTGTTTTCAGACCGGCTACAATGCTAAATTCGGTCCTGCTTTTGTAAAGAGTTCGAAGAAGATTAGGAAACTCTTACTACGAGCTAGAAGATTTACAAGGTAAACTATTGGGTACATATCTGGTACCAAAGAACTGGTGAGATGGTTCTGAGGTGGGCAAGCTGAAGCCACCGGACGAGTCGCAGGTTGCGGATAGCGCAAGGCCTCCTGTGGAGGTTAGCTGCGAATAGCGATTTGTCGTGAATAAGCAGTCCCGGACAACAGCGGGTACCACACTTTTGTAGTACCGACAAGGCGCTTGTCTGACCGTCTTTAACACATAGTCTTATACACTCCAAACTTCCTGCAAGACGTCAACAGGTCAACCTGGCAGAGGAGCCAACCAACGAACCGGCAGCAACAGCAGCCCGGTCAGGAACGGCGGTGCGGACCTCCCCAGGACGACATGCAGCTGATTCAACTCAACCTGAATCACTGCAGAGCGGCGCAGGACTTGCTGCTGCAGACGATTCGCGAGGTAGCGGCAGACGTCGCTATCCTTAGCGAGCCCTACAGGACGAGGGAAGGAGCGGAGTGGCAAAGGACCGCACTGGCAAGGCGGCCCTATGGCTTTGCGGCGACAGCCAACGGCGGATGTCCAGCATCCGGGCAGCTGACGGCTTCGTGAGGGCAAGGGTAGATGGCTACTGGCTATATAGCTGCTACCTGGCGCCAAGCCTTCCGCTGGGAGCGTTTTGCCGGATCTTGGACGAGCTAAACTGTGATCTTCGTGGGAGGACCAACGTGGTAGTCGGAGGCGATTTTAATGCCTGGGCGCAGGAGTGGGGATCCACCTCCACAAATGCCAGGGGACGGGCGGTCCTGGAGGCGTTTGCCTCGACGGATGTCGTTCTGTTGAATGACGGAGCAAGACCCACTTTTGTCAGAGCTGGAGCGGCCTCGTTCATAGACCTGACGTTTGTGAGCGCCGCAGCTGCCCATAATGCCAAATGGGGAGTTGGCGACGCTTACACAGGAAGCGACCATGAGGCTCAAAATGGCCATAAGGGCCGCGAAGAAGGAGTGCTTCCTGCGCCTTTGCGACGAAGCTGAGAACGATCCCTGGGGAGGTGCCTACAGGATGGTGGTCAAGGGCCTGAAAGCGGGCAGCACAGCCCCGTCCGACCCGGCAGCCCTCGATGGCATAGTGCAGGCACTATTCCCGAAAGGATCACCTGTGACCATGCCGCCGAACGCGGAGCGCCATCCCAACGACGCCGGCGTGATTTCGGAGGCTGAGGTGATCCAGACGGGGAGGAGCATACGCCCCAAGAAGGCACCAGGACCGGACGCAGTGCCCAATAGGGCACTAAAGCTGTCCATAGCGCTGCACCCCAAGGAGTACGCTTCCATGTACTCGAAGTGCTTTGCGGAGGGAACCTTCCCGGAAAGGTGGAAGAGGCAAAAGCTCTTGCTTCTCGCCAAGGCAGGCAAGCCGCCAGGGGAGCCATCCTCCTATAGGCCTATCTGCCTCACAGACACCACTGGTAAGGTGTTTGAAAAGCTGATAGTGGCTAGGCAAAATGCCGCCATCGAGGAGGCCGGGGGCCTCTCCCCGAGCCAGTACGGCTTCAGGAAGGGAAGGTCGACGCTGAATGCCATCGAGATGGTGAAGTCGATAGCATAAGAGGCGATAGCCGGCAAGAGGTGGAAAGGCGGTTCCAAGAGCTACTGTCTAGTAGTTACACTGGACATAAGGAACGCCTTTAACACCGCCGACTGGAACCGGACGCTGGAGTGTCTTGCTGCCCTGAACATCCCGGGGTACCTGCTGCAGACCGTGAGAAGCTTCTTTAGCGGGTGCTCTTTAGAGGGTGCTCACGGTGGACACGGACATGGGTTCCAGGGTATACGAAGTCTCCGCCGGAGTCCCGCAGGGCTCCGTGCTGGGGCCCCTACTCTGGAACACCATGTATGACGGTGTTCTGCGGCTCCCAATGCCCAGCGACACCACGGTCGTGGGCTTCGCAGACGACATTGCCGTGGTCATAGTTGCGAAGGAGCGCACTGCAGCGGAGGAGAAGGCGAACGTAGCGATCAAGGCCATCGAGACGTGGCTCTTAAACGCTGGCCTGGAGCTAGCGGCTCGGAAAGCGGTGAAAACGGCCGAGGTGTGCGTCGGCGGAGCCGTGATAAAGTCACAGAGGGCAATCAAATACCTTGGTGTCCTCCTAGACTCTCGGCTCTCCTTTAAGGAGAGCCAGTGGGACGGTCGGAGCCCTCTCCCGCATGCTTCCGAACACCAGAGGGCCTAAGCACGCAACCAGGAAGCTGCTGGCGAGCGTCGTCACCTCGCAGCTGCTGTATGCGGGGCCTGTGTGGGCTGAGGCGATTGGGACAAAGTCCTATATGCGAGGGGCAGAGTCAGCCTACGGACTCTGCGCCATACGGGTGGCGTGCGCATTCCGCACTATTTCGGACGACGCCGTACTGGTGATAGCTGGCCTTGTGCAACTAAAGGAGCTAGTACGGGAGAAGGCGGACCTTCGCAACGCGTCTCGAGGGCACCCCGGACCCGAGGGTGTCTCCAAGGCGGAGCTCAAGAGCGACGCCAGATGGAGGAGTTACGCCAGCTGGCAGGCCAGGTGGGACGCCTCGCCCAAAGGCCGTTGGACGCGCAGACTGATCCGCAGCATTGACGTCTGGATAGAGAGGAAGCACGGGCAAGTGGATTTCTACCTGACCCAAGTGCTGAGTGGGCACGGATGCTTCAGGAGCTACTTGAAGAGATTCGGCCACGAGGAGGAGGACGGCTGCCCGGAGTGCGGATCCGGGATAACCGAGGACGCAAAGCACGTCGTCTTCGAGTGTCGCCGAATCGGTGGAGGCAAGAACAACACCCCCCAAGCCGACGAGCAAGGGCGGATCCTATAGCGTGCCCCCGCAAGTACCGATTCTCAGAGTCTTAGCACAGCACCCGTCGCACAATGGCGCAAAAGATACAGATAGGTTGCAAAAATCAACTTTTTGATGACAACGGATCGTAAAATTTGTTATTGCATTCGACAGGTAATAGTTCAAAAGGGTTGAATCCAAAAATTATTCAAATCGGTCCAGTATTTTAGAACACACGTGTTCAAAGTTGAACCTCTTTTGGGTTGAAAAAATAGTCGTTTTTCAGAAAAATTCTGACTTTGCGGTCGATTTTTAGGTAAAATATGTAACCGACCGGCATGGTTATGGTCTCTATCGAAAGTGTCATCAAATCTCGGTAAAACCAAGGTAGAATAAGATTATAATGTTTTTTGCACGTGCAGGCATACCTGTAGTACCGAAGTACTAATTTGAACCTATTTTTCAACTTTGATGGAATGTCAAAAATTGCATTTTGGTGCATTTTGTGTTTGGCGTATGATGTGTTGTTCTTGAATATGTTCTTTATCATATTCAAAAGAGATCGGCTGCCTCAAACTGCCACCCCGAATTTCCCAAGCAAAAGATACTTTCAACTCAGCGAAAAAAACGGGAGGTTTCGTGCAAATTCTGGTACAAGCACAGTCGCTGCGCAGTACGAAATTGTATGGCGGGCGTACATTTTTTCCTGTATTGGCGGCTTGTTTTTCAATTCCTGACTTTGAAAGGACTCTTCATTAAATTATCTAAAATTTAATGATTATTTTGAACAAAAAGTGCATAAATGGTTAAAAATTGGTAAATTTCAAATTAATTATTTTTTGTTTTTAAAACATTAAATATGCACCATATTAGCATTTTAAGAGAAAACCAACGAAATGTTTTCTTCGAAATTGGATAAAAATTGAGAAAACTTCCTCAAAAACCATTAATTTTTGTGTATAAAATCTACTATTTATCACACCATATAGTATGACCACTCAATCGAAAGGTACTAAAACTACCTTTCATTTAAAACAAAACTATCTAATGCGCCACTGTGCGTCGTTACACGTTACAGACTACGAAGATTCAGTTTGACGGAGGCAGCAGTAGAATCTTTTGAGAAGCTAAAGCAATGTCTTAGCGAGGCTCCTGTTTTAGGCAGTCCTGATTTTTCGAAACCGTTCGCAATACATTGCGATGCCAGTAAGACCGGAGTTGGAGCTGTATTAGTCCAAGTTTCGGATGAGCGTCGTATTGCCTTCATTTCGAAGAAATTAAATAAGGCGCAACGAAATTATACCGTCACAGAGCAAGAATGTCTCGCTGCGATCGTGGCTCTTAAAAATTTTAGGGCGTATGTGGAAGAACATAGAATCAAAATCATAACGGACCATGCTTCATTAAAATGGTTGATGTCTAACCACGACCTAGCTTAGCTCACGCTTAGATCGATAGGCTTTGGCCTTGCAAAGGTATGATTTCAAGATTGAGCATCGGAAAGGTTCGCTTAACGTAGTTCCCGACACCTTGTCTCGGGTAAACGAACACGTGATAGCTACAATAGACTTGCGGGATGGATTTCTCGTAGACCTAAATTCTGATCACTTTAAATCCGCGGAATATACCGAACTAGTGCAGACCGATAGCGGTTTTATTTATCGGAAGGCTGAGTATTGACTGGAGAGGACGTGCACGATGAATATTAGACTTCTGCATGAATGTACCCAAAAGGGCAAATGAATCATTCATTCTAGAAGTAGGCATACTTTTTTCCTGTACAGTATTATTGAGTATGAATGAATACTGTCACATTTCTATACCTGTACAGTTACTTATGAGTACACTGTTCAGTTTTTCCCTGTACAGTTTTTCACTGACAAAAACTTCATGACTGGTATGAATACAGAAAAAAAACATTTCTTTGTTTTTTTTTCAAAATTTTTATTTTAACAAGTATTTTATATGTGTTTATGTTTTAAATGAGTCGAAGTTTAAATTGTTTATATTAGAGTGGAGGAACATTATTTTGTTTACAGTGTCTTCTGTGGTGGCAATTTTTGATCGTTTGTCACTTATTAAATTTTTTTGCAATAGAAAAAGCCCTTTCAGATGCTGCACTGCTCGCTGGAGCTGATAATATTTTGTTACTTATTTGATAGAGCATAGGAAACCGATCTTTGTTCATTGACCACCACTGCAGAACATCAAAGTCTTTACAGTGAGCTTCGTTTACGTTTTTGTAAGATTGAATTTCTTCTTGAATGTTTGATAAAAAATTATTAGTCTGAGTTGGTTGAGAATAATCTGTAAAAATGTTTTCCGTGTCTTGTGAGGGATTACTTAATTTTTCTAAGTCTGTGTTTTGGCTATTTATGTCTACCATCATTTCTTCTATGTGTTTAACTGTTTGTTCCTTTTCAATTTCTTTAAATTTTGTTAATTTGTTTGTTGGAGGATATAAAAAAAGGGCTATGTTATGGTATTTGTTTAAGTTGTCTTGAACAATAGTGTCTAAATATTTTAAAAGTGAATGTTTGCATTTTTCTATAATGGTAATATCATTGTCTTTGGGTGTGGCTATCTTAAAAGGCGGATCAATTGATCCGTCCAATGGTGGAGTCTATATTTAAACAAATTAAATTCAATATATACACAAACACATTCTAATTTAATGGAAAAAAACTCACATAAAAAAATGTCATTCATTTCACGAGCGACGTTTTCATTCAGATCCATTTTTATAAATGTGTCGAAATACTGAACTCATTTATAAAGTACTGTTCAACTTAATTTCAAAGCACACCTGATGTTCGATTAGTGTACAGTACGTTAGGAAATGTCACTCACTACATTCATATACTGAACTCATTCTGAATGAGAATACTAAAAATGTTGTGCTATCGTTTTCTGACATATGGGTATACATACTGTACAGTATTGAATGGGTTCAAAGTGAAAGCTCTGGGTACCTAAGGAATTGGTTCCTGAAATACTTTCTCGTGCTCATGATAGTTCGTTGTCTGCTCATGAAAGAATAAGATGTTATTAATTCTGGCCTGGACTCGTGGCAGACGTTAAGGCCTATGTAAATGCTTGTGAGGTGTGCAAAACCACGAAAGCACCAAATTATGTTTTGCGACCACCGTTAGGAAAAGCGCCTGAGAGTCTAAGGTTTTTTCAACGATTATTTATAGACTTTCTTCGACCTTACCCCAGATCCAGAGATGGAAATATTGGGATTTTTATCGCTCTGTCAGACAATGGACCTCAGTTCCGTTCGCACGCTTTTTGAGAAATTAACGCAGCAGTATGGCATTACGCATACGCTTACCGCCGTGCATTCGCCGCAGGCTAACGCCTCCGAACGCTTTAATCGCTCGGTTATCGCTGCCCTTAGAGCGTATTTGCGACCCGATCAAAAGGACTGGGACGAATACCTAAATAAGATCTTTTGTACGTTGAGCTCATCAGTATACTCTAGCTTAGGGACTTCTCCTTACTACATGGTTTTCGGGCAACACATGATTACTTCGAGTTCTACGTACTCATTGTTGAGGAAGCTCAACTTATTGGATGACCGATCCTTGAAGTTTAACCGTCAAGACTCGTTCGAAATAGTACGGGTGAAAGCATGCCAACGGATGCTAGCGAAGCACGCCGAAGACGAGAATAAGTACAATCTCCGGTCCAGAGTTGTTTTGTATGCAGAAGGGGAAGAAGTATTTCGTAGGAATTTTAAGCAAAGCTGTTTTCAGACCGGCTACAATGCTAAATTCGGTCCTGCTTTTGTAAAGAGTTCGAAGAAGATTAGGAAACTCTTACTACGAGCTAGAAGATTTACAAGGTAAACTATTGGGTACATATCTGGTACCAAAGAACTGGTGAGATGGTTCTCAGGTGGGCAAGCTGAAGCCACCGGACGAGTCGCAGGTTGCGGATAGCGCAAGGCCTCCTGTGGAGGTTAGCTGCGAATAGCGATTTGTCGTGAATAAGCAGTCCCGGACAACAGCGGGTACCACACTTTTGTAGTACCGACAAGGCGCTTGTCTGACCGTCTTTAACACATAGTCTTATACACTCCAAACTTCCTGCAAGACGTCAACAGGTCAACCTGGCAGAGGAGCCAACCAACGAACCGGCAGCAACAGCAGCCCGGTCAGGAACGGCGGTGCGGACCTCCCCAGGACGACATGCAGCTGATTCAACTCAACCTGAATCACTGCAGAGCGGCGCAGGACTTGCTGCTGCAGACGATTCGCGAGGTAGCGGCAGACGTCGCTATCCTTAGCGAGCCCTACAGGACGAGGGAAGGAGCGGAGTGGCAAAGGACCGCACTGGCAAGGCGGCCCTATGGCTTTGCGGCGACAGCCAACGGCGGATGTCCAGCATCCGGGCAGCTGACGGCTTCGTGAGGGCAAGGGTAGATGGCTACTGGCTATATAGCTGCTACCTGGCGCCAAGCCTTCCGCTGGGAGCGTTTTGCCGGATCTTGGACGAGCTAAACTGTGATCTTCGTGGGAGGACCAACGTGGTAGTCGGAGGCGATTTTAATGCCTGGGCGCAGGAGTGGGGATCCACCTCCACAAATGCCAGGGGACGGGCGGTCCTGGAGGCGTTTGCCTCGACGGATGTCGTTCTGTTGAATGACGGAGCAAGACCCACTTTTGTCAGAGCTGGAGCGGCCTCGTTCATAGACCTGACGTTTGTGAGCGCCGCAGCTGCCCATAATGCCAAATGGGGAGTTGGCGACGCTTACACAGGAAGCGACCATGAGGCTCAAAATGGCCATAAGGGCCGCGAAGAAGGAGTGCTTCCTGCGCCTTTGCGACGAAGCTGAGAACGATCCCTGGGGAGGTGCCTACAGGATGGTGGTCAAGGGCCTGAAAGCGGGCAGCACAGCCCCGTCCGACCCGGCAGCCCTCGATGGCATAGTGCAGGCACTATTCCCGAAAGGATCACCTGTGACCATGCCGCCGAACGCGGAGCGCCATCCCAACGACGCCGGCGTGATTTCGGAGGCTGAGGTGATCCAGACGGGGAGGAGCATACGCCCCAAGAAGGCACCAGGACCGGACGCAGTGCCCAATAGGGCACTAAAGCTGTCCATAGCGCTGCACCCCAAGGAGTACGCTTCCATGTACTCGAAGTGCTTTGCGGAGGGAACCTTCCCGGAAAGGTGGAAGAGGCAAAAGCTCTTGCTTCTCGCCAAGGCAGGCAAGCCGCCAGGGGAGCCATCCTCCTATAGGCCTATCTGCCTCACAGACACCACTGGTAAGGTGTTTGAAAAGCTGATAGTGGCTAGGCAAAATGCCGCCATCGAGGAGGCCGGGGGCCTCTCCCCGAGCCAGTACGGCTTCAGGAAGGGAAGGTCGACGCTGAATGCCATCGAGATGGTGAAGTCGATAGCATAAGAGGCGATAGCCGGCAAGAGGTGGAAAGGCGGTTCCAAGAGCTACTGTCTAGTAGTTACACTGGACATAAGGAACGCCTTTAACACCGCCGACTGGAACCGGACGCTGGAGTGTCTTGCTGCCCTGAACATCCCGGGGTACCTGCTGCAGACCGTGAGAAGCTTCTTTAGCGGGTGCTCTTTAGAGGGTGCTCACGGTGGACACGGACATGGGTTCCAGGGTATACGAAGTCTCCGCCGGAGTCCCGCAGGGCTCCGTGCTGGGGCCCCTACTCTGGAACACCATGTATGACGGTGTTCTGCGGCTCCCAATGCCCAGCGACACCACGGTCGTGGGCTTCGCAGACGACATTGCCGTGGTCATAGTTGCGAAGGAGCGCACTGCAGCGGAGGAGAAGGCGAACGTAGCGATCAAGGCCATCGAGACGTGGCTCTTAAACGCTGGCCTGGAGCTAGCGGCTCGGAAAGCGGTGAAAACGGCCGAGGTGTGCGTCGGCGGAGCCGTGATAAAGTCACAGAGGGCAATCAAATACCTTGGTGTCCTCCTAGACTCTCGGCTCTCCTTTAAGGAGAGCCAGTGGGACGGTCGGAGCCCTCTCCCGCATGCTTCCGAACACCAGAGGGCCTAAGCACGCAACCAGGAAGCTGCTGGCGAGCGTCGTCACCTCGCAGCTGCTGTATGCGGGGCCTGTGTGGGCTGAGGCGATTGGGACAAAGTCCTATATGCGAGGGGCAGAGTCAGCCTACGGACTCTGCGCCATACGGGTGGCGTGCGCATTCCGCACTATTTCGGACGACGCCGTACTGGTGATAGCTGGCCTTGTGCAACTAAAGGAGCTAGTACGGGAGAAGGCGGACCTTCGCAACGCGTCTCGAGGGCACCCCGGACCCGAGGGTGTCTCCAAGGCGGAGCTCAAGAGCGACGCCAGATGGAGGAGTTACGCCAGCTGGCAGGCCAGGTGGGACGCCTCGCCCAAAGGCCGTTGGACGCGCAGACTGATCCGCAGCATTGACGTCTGGATAGAGAGGAAGCACGGGCAAGTGGATTTCTACCTGACCCAAGTGCTGAGTGGGCACGGATGCTTCAGGAGCTACTTGAAGAGATTCGGCCACGAGGAGGAGGACGGCTGCCCGGAGTGCGGATCCGGGATAACCGAGGACGCAAAGCACGTCGTCTTCGAGTGTCGCCGATTCGACGAGGAGAGGAACGCGCTGGAGGCGGTGGCAGGGTCGGCGATCACCGAGGACACGCTGGTGCCGCTGATGCTGGCGGACCCAAGGACGTGGGACGCGGCGGCAGAATTTTCAGCAAAGCTGATAAAGACGCTGAGGTCCCTGGAGAGGACGAGGAACAAGAGGACGGGCTGAGCGGCCTACCTTCGTGCGAAGCATTGCTTTGCGGCCGTACCGCACGAAGCGGGCCCTTGCCCCGTCATGCCACTAAAGGGCTTGTTCTTGTATGTTGTTGTTTTCTTATGTTAAATAAATAAACGAATATAAAAAAAAAAAAAAAAACTCCATACTTCCTAAACGTGTTCCTACCCACATCCTATCCCCAACATCTCACAAGGGCAGTGGTGACGTCCTGAGGCAAGGGTGCCACTTCACTCCCCAAAGCCAGGGTGTCATGCGATCCGTGCCCATTGGCTGGTTTGCAGTCAGGGGTAACCGACTGTATTCGGATAGAGCCTCACCGATACCTGGCCGCCTCGGTGAGTATACCTGGCCCCAGCGTGTTAATGGGGGCTATGACACACTGGTACTACCTTCCCCTACACTCGTGGGACCAACTTATGGATTCAAAAATGTTGAAATAAACAAGTAATGCCGCAGTTATGGAAGCCACCATTCAATAATAAAAACACTCAATTATTTAATGTTTCAAATAATAATATCTTTAATTTTCTTTGTTGCTTTATATTTTCGTCTACACGCACTCGCCGGTCTAAACACATTGAATTAGAACAAAAAGTGAAGCCGAACTGGTTCATTATCAGATCAGCTATTAACTCGATCATTGTGACTTTTGAATGATTCGATAATGTATCGATTATTTCAACACGCCACCTCAAAAGTTACATTGATCAATCAACATCTTTTAAATACAATATATATCCTATTCGACGAGTTTGTGCATTCTGGGGATAACAATTATTATGATCCAGCATTTGCTGCATAGGATTTGGGAAACCCAGTAAAACCAAATCAGATCATTTAAAAAAAAATAATATTTATATTATAAAAAAAAATTAATTGCTTCATGCAATAATTCATAATTATATGATATGTTAATTTCAAAAATGAATCAAATAAAATTAAGTAAATTAATATTCAAAATATATATGAGGAGTAGTTATATAAAAAGTGTAGTGCCAGTATTTATTCTGCAAGTCCGAGTTCATCTCTCAAAATTAGGAACCTTGCCGCTGGTAGAGGTTTCGTCAATATATCTGCCAGTTGTGAGTCTGTGGAAATATACTTTACAGAAATTAATTTCTTTTCAATTTGTTCTCGGGAAAAATGATATTTAATATCTATGTGCTTTGATCTCTTATGACATGTTGGATTATTGGCAATGCAAATACAACCCTGATTATCTTCATAAATGACTATTGGTAAGTCCAAGTCTATCTTCATTTCATTCATTAACGACTTAAGCCATAATGCTTCTCTTACGCCTTCAAATAAGGCCATATATTCTGCTTCGGTAGATGAAGCAGCAACTGATTTTTGTTTCATGGTACACCACGAAATCAAACATGTTTCAAACATTTTAAACAAGTACCCTGTAGTACTTCTTCTATCAGTCTCGCAGCCTGCCCAATCTGAATCGACATATCCAATAAGTATGCGATCATAATTGATATTAATTTTAAAGGTTAGTTTTAAGTTAACAGTACCCTTCAAATACTTTAAAACTCTTTTCAGGCATTCCCACAATTCTTTATTATTATTGTTACTGTATCGACTCAAAATACTTATTGAAGTACTTAAATCCGGTCGAGTACATAGCATGATGTACATTAAACATCCAATTAAATTTCGACATGGTGCATCATATGTTTCTTTTGACTGCAAAGCCTCATAGTTCAGTTTGCTTGGTAGGGGTGTATTTACTGGATTACAGTTTTCCATATTAAATTTTCTTAAAATATTATTAATGTAAGATGACTGACTTAGACATATTTGATCGTTATTTCTATCAATTTTTATACCAATGAAATATCGGATTTCAAATAAATCCGTCATTTTAAATTTATTCTTTAAGTAGGACTTAAACTCTGACATTGTACTAGATGTATTTGTAGCAATTATTACATCATCTACATATAACAATAAGTATATGTTTTTAGAAATTTCTCCTTTATTTAAAATATACATACAACGATCAGCTCCTAGATTTTCAAAACCAACTTCCTTGAGTACATTTTCGAAAACTTCGAACCAACATCTAGCAGCCTGTTTAAGACCATAAATAGCTTTATTAAGCTTGCAGACTGTGTTCTTATCATGTGTCAAACCTTGTGGAACTGTCATGTAAATTTCATCTTTTAAGATTCCATTTAAAAATGCGGTTTTGACATCCATATGATGAACTTTTAATTTATGTTGATTTGAAAATGCTAGAAGAAATCGAAAACTTGAAATTCGTGCAACTGGTGCAAATGTTTCATCGTAATCAGTCAAATATTCTTGCGTGAATCCACGCGCAACAAGCCTGGCTTTATATTTTACCAAATTACCAAATTCATCTTGTTTTATTGTAAATACCCACTTGCAATCTACTATGTTTTTGCTTTCAGGCCTTTGCACCAAACACCAAGTTTCATTTTCAAAATGAGACTTTAACTCATCTTGCATAGCTTCTTCCCAAAGAGCCTTATCTCTGTGAAATTTAATTTCTTCAAAAGAATTGGGAATATCATTTAAATATGTTTGGGCATTCATTAAACATTTTTCTAACAACCTATAAGATACTTTTGGCTTCTCTTTAATTCTATCACTGCGTCTGAGTTCTTCATTATTTTCACCAATTTTCAGAATTGGATCGGCATTCTCTAGATTTGTGGAATTTTCAATATTCTGAACATCTAATTTTAAACCATCTGGTTTTAAACTATCAGATACATCATCAATTGATGATTTACCATTTTCCATCTCAACCAATGGAAAAACAGACTCTTTACCATCTTTATTTACTTCTCCATATTCTCTTTCAGAATTGGAATCACTTTCCTCGACATCATTAAGTTGAGACACAGAGTCAATTTCATGTTCAGATCTGGTTTTAACCATATTTATTTCATCCACCACAACATCTCTAGCTATCATAAACTTCCTCTTTTCCACATACCACAATTTGAACCCATTTGGTTCATAACCGACATGTATACACTTGATGGATTTTTCATCGAACTTGCGTTTTCTTACTTTATTAAGTACATATACTGTCGAACCAAATATCCTAAGATATTTCAAAACTGGCTTTTTATTATGCCACATTTCATATGGTGTTTTCTTTATATTTCCCAGCGCTCTACTTGGGCATCTGTTTATCAGATATGTTGCTGTTAAAACAGCTTCACCCCAAAAACTTTTACTAAGTTTCGCACCATTAACCATCGATCGAGCTTTTTCAGTTATGGTTCTTATCATGCGCTCTGAAACACCATTTAGCTGTGGAGTGTGAGGAACCGTTAAATGAAAGCTGATGCCTTTTTCTGTACAAAACTCACGCATCTCATTAGATAGATATTCCCTGCCATTGTCAATATATAGGTTTACAACTTTAGAATTAAAATGAGCTTCGCTCTTAGCAATGAAGTCCTTAAAGACAAAGAATACGTCAGACTTGTATGTTATCAAATATGTCACACAGTAATGTGTAAATTGGTCAATAAAAACTACATAATAATTCTTATTATCTATTGTAGAAGGTGTGATAGGACCACACACATCAGAATGAATTATAAAAAGTGGCCTTTCAATATATTCTTTATTTTTAGATATTTGAAATTTAAGTCTGGATTGCTTGCCATTAATACAAGCCTCACATAATTCATTCTTAAGTTCGACATTTTTAACAAGATCAATATCTTCAAATAACTGGTTGCGTTTAATTTCTAAAAATTTGCCAATACTTATGTGCCCAAGCCTTGCATGCCATAAGTTATACTCTGCACTATTAAGATTGCTCAAAGCAAATACTCTTGGATTCAATTTAAATTTAATAATTGGAACATTATACTCACAGATACCATCAAATACCATTTGACCATTTTTGGACACTTTAATCCCTTCCGGATTAAATTCAATCGTCATTCCAGAGTCTTGCATCTTTTTGACAGATAGTAAGTTGTGAGGAATGTCCTTCGAGAACAAAACATTTTCCAGTGTGATTTCATTTCCACAGCTTTTTAGTTGAACCACTCCCTTGGATGTAGCGTGGATACATTCTCCGCGTTTGGCGATTTCAATTTCCACAGGAGTTTCCAAATTCACATAGTCAGCGTATAAAGCAATGTCTTTTATAAGGTGATCTGAAGCCCCTGAATCTAAGATAAATACTACCTCGTTTTCTTTCAAGTGATTTTTCTTTGAATTCAGCATAAAAGCAAACCCACGATCTTGCTGTGATGTTGTTGCTATTTGAGCATGTTTTTCTTTTCCAGGAATCTCATTGGTTTTATTTCCAGTCTGCCTTTTAAACAGAAAACAGTCCCTTTTTACATGGCCCAATTTACCACAGTGAAAACATTTCTGTTTCAATTTAAACTGATTTTTAAAGGGTTTCTTAGTATTTTTAAAAGCAAATTTATTTTTATTTTCTTTATGGACTTTATTTTCTATAGCCTGCAAAACTTTATGACTTGTGTCTTTGCTCATGCCCTTTATTTTAATTTCTTGATCAAGAAGTCGTGTTTTTACGAATGCAAGTGTTAAATTATTTTCAGACAAAGTCTCAATGGCTGTAATGACCCCATCATAAATATTTGGGAGAGTTAAAAGCAAATGCGAAATTTTATCCATCTCATCCAGCTTAGCTCCTGCAGCTACTAGCTCTGTTATAAGATCATCAAAGAAGTTAAAGTGATCTACCAATTGAGTGTCACCTTTTAGTTTTAATGCCAATAACTGTTTTCTCAAAGAAAGCTGTGATGCCAAGCTTTTACGCTCATATATTGCATCCAAATTTTCAAAAATCTGCCTAGCAGTATTTTCACCATTAGCAAACACAAGGAACCCATCACTTAAATATTCAATCAAAATACTTTTTGCATTTCTTTGCTTCTTTTTAAACTCTTCTGTTATTTCAATTTGCCCTTGATCAATGACTTTCAATAAATCATTCTCTTCTAAAAGTGCCCTAACACGAAACTTCCAGATTGAATACTTCTCTCCATCAAAAGGTTTTATATTTCTTTTTACTTTCTCCATTTTAATTATTTCACCACTAAATGAAAACTATTTATCACTTCTCACTTAAAGACGCTTATATACTTCGCTTCTGTGAATTTTGTGGCGCTTGTATTCCTGTGAACTCTGCACAATTCTGCACAACTCTGCACAGTTCCTTGGAATTTTCTCGTGGAATTTTTTCGTTTGGTTGTGAAATTGTCTCTGCACAGTTCCTTGGAATTTTCTCGTGGAATTTTGTATTATTTTAATATATTTTATGTTTTTGCATATTGTTCAACTGTATTTATTATTTTTTGATCACAATCGCCGTTTAAACCGATTTGCAACAATTTACAACAAAAAAATTATATTTCACCAGAGCGTTCAATTACTGAATGATATGTGTCTGGGCCCATAACCTGTTGAAATAAACAAGTAATGCCGCAGTTATGGAAGCCACCATTCAATAATAAAAACACTCAATTATTTAATGTTTCAAATAATAATATCTTTAATTTTCTTTGTTGCTTTATATTTTCGTCTACACGCACTCGCCGGTCTAAACACATTGAATTAGAACAAAAAGTGAAGCCGAACTGGTTCATTATCAGATCAGCTATTAACTCGATCATTGTGACTTTTGAATGATTCGATAATGTATCGATTATTTCAACAAAAAATTTAAAAAAACTGAATACGCGGGACTTAACCGCAACCCAGGTTGCAGAGCGGATAGAGGAGGCGGCTCTGGACGACGGTGGCAGACTGTCGCCACGCAAGGGCTTGGCCCCTCACCCGACGAGTGCTGCAGAGCCGAAGGGCCCGACCCCGACGCAGAGCGCCTCGAAGGTGTAGAGACTTTAAAGTCTCAAGTAGCCGGCAGTGTGGCCACCAAACGAACGGACGGCAGGGGGGTGGGAGGGTGTTGCAGTGCTTGGCACTGCCCCAGCGGCTGTCCTGTAGGCAAGCGTAGCCAGCAGGAGGGACGCCGCAACACCCTCTTCCGCAAGGTCGAGGCAGGAGCCAAAGAAGCAGGCTGTTCTGACGGCAGGTCAGCCCCGGGGAGCCGGTGATCCCCTGAGGCAAGGCCTCATCGGAGCCGGACGTTAGTGGTACCTCCGGTACCTCGAGCGTGGCTTGAAGCCGGAGGAGGCTCGCAGGAGTGCGCTGGAGCTCCGTGCGCCGAACGGCCAGGCCAGAGAGTCAGCGGCCAGGCCGGGTGGAAAATGCAGCTACACCATACGTCGCCGCCTATCTTCCCAAGAATGAGTACAAGAAGGCGAAACGAAAGAACACCGCAGTTCTAGAGGGCTCAAGGTCCTCGGAAGTCGCGAAGCGTCCGAAGGCGGCCTCGTACGCCAGTGCTGCCAAGGGCACGAACTTGGCCATACTGGCGCGGGACTACCCGAAGAGGCTTCTGACAAAGGAGGAGCTGACAGCGGTGGAGCAGGCCCTCGTCGAGGAGATGAAAAAGGGCTGGACACCAGCTCTTAACTTCAATGGCATCCAGTTCCAGGACGGTCTAGTCCTAGTGGACTGCATGGACAGCGATGCCAGGAAGTGATTGGAGCTGACGGTCACCAGCATCAGCACCAAGGTGGGTGTGCAGCTCCGCACCTGCCAGCAGGTTGACCTACCGGTGACTAACGTCGTCACAATATACCTGCCCCTCACCGCAGGGCAGACGATGGAGAGGTCTCTTGGACTGCTCAATAAGCAAAACAAGGGCCTGCTCACAGAGATCTAGGGTGTCATCCGGCACCTGGAGTCAAAGGACAATGTGCCTGGCACATCAACGGCTGCAGCCAAGGTGGCTCCCTCCGTCCCCTCGGACGAGGCAGCGGAGGCCAAGGACTTAGCTGCAGTGGAGGCCGAGTTGGACTCGGTCTCTCTACAGGGGCTGGACCAGACGCGCATGCACATGGGCGGCGTAGAGGAGCCAACCAGCGAAAAGGAGCCATCCGATGATGAGCGGACACCCACCGAGATGCAATCATAGGTCTATTTGATGCTCTCGGACGGTGAAGATGAGCTCTAAGGATGGTGGTCACTAGCGTGGCACAGATCAACCTGCATCACGCCAGGGCAGCTTCGGCTGTTATCGGCAGGTTGGTCTCCAGGTCTGACCTGGGGCTGGTGCTCATCCAGGAGCCTTGGGTCGTCAGAGGTAGGTTCTGCGGCCTAAGTAAAGTGAGTATGCAAACTATTGCAGACGTAAGGGAGGCATCACCGAAAGCTTGTATCTTGGTGCTAAAGGACATTAACTTTCTTTTCCTCTCTCAATTTCTCAACAGAGATCTAGTAGCGGTGATGATCACTAGCGAGCACGGGAGTATTGTGGTGGCGTCGGCATACTTCCCAGGAGACGAGTTTGATGTCCCCCCACCAGAGGTTCAGGATCTGGTGCAACATTGCAGCAGCAAAAGGCTACCCCTACTGCTAGGGTGTGATGTTTACTGGATTATCTTTTATCTAGGGATCTTACAATTTTCAATGTGGGGGCTGAACTCACTTTCATTACTAAAACCAGGGCTGAAGTACTGGATAACACTTTCGGGAATGAGGGGGGCTCCCGGTGGATTCGCAACACAGGATCACAGGATCATCCTGTTCGACATTCAAAGCAACCTTAGCTTCAGCAGAGTTATCAGAAATCCACGACGAACTGATTGGCCAGCCTATCAGTCCTGTTTGGGATTTAATCTGAGCAGACTGAATCATAGTAGGAGAGTATCGTCTCCAAAGGATCTTGAGCAACTCTCAAGAGAAGTAGAAGACACAATTTTGGATGCATTTTATGCAAGCTGTCCCGAAAAATCCATAGAGTCCAGTAGGGACAATACCTGGTGGAATAGGAAACTAGGACTACTGCGTGCAGAAGTCATGAAGCTGTTTAACACAGCTAAAAAGAACAGCGCCAATTGTGAATTTTACACCAAAAAGCTGACAGAATATAACAAGGAAATCCGGTACAGTAAGCGTGCTCACTTTCGGAAATTTTGTTCCACCATAGAGCAAGCCGCACCTGCGGCCAGAGGATAGTGTCTTGTAATTAAGTATTAAGTGAAAAGTTTTAATATTAACAATAAAGAAATATTAAAAAATTAAAAATTAAAAAAATAAATTTTTTTAAAATAATTAACAACAACAATTTTAATTGGCGACCAACGTGGGGCCGTGTACTTAAAAGTTCTAAATAAAATATTAACGATAATAAGTTTAATATAAAACGGAACTCGAGTTACAATCCTGTGGCCGGGGAGGAAAAGCTTTAAAAAAAACAACTGTGTAGTTCGGGGTATGAAACGAGAATGAATCTCTTTATTACAAAAAGTTGTATGCTTCGGCAAAATGTCTCTTCGGCCGAGTTCGTGTTGGCGATCTTCGTTAAAACTCCTCGGCTCTCGGTTTGTTGCCGGGTCGGTGTTGTTTTCCTGTGGCCGGGGAGAGGGGCATGTTAACTCCTCCCCCCCCCCAGTCCGAAGAGAAGGCCATAAGGGGAATGGCCGGATCGGAGAAAGGTGATTAGGTGACGTGTTGTTGGTGTATGCCACGAACTCCGACGACATTTTGAATTTGACAGTTTTTTTTTTTTTAATGGGTATCTTAATGTTAAACATGAGTGTTGTTTTTATAAGAGTTATATCTTATGCTAAAGTTACACTTTGTTTACTTATTATCTATCTTATATTATTATTTGTTCCTTATGAAATAACAGTTTAGGGATAATGTTTAGTTTACTGGCTAATAACTACTACTTTGTTTACATTATCAGACAGTGTCTATATTGTAGTTTATCCTATTTTATAATGAATATGTGTTATTTCTGACTTCCCTAAGTTCGTTAAAGAAAAATGTTTGTGCCTTTTCAGATTTTTTTTTTAGATTGTTTCTTGTTAATAATATATTTATTGAATAGTGCTTGTCTATCTTTATGTTTCTTCCACTGTTTTCCTAACTGTTTTCCTAATTTTTTGTTTGTGTAACTTTTGACCTTTAGTTGTTAGGAAAGTGGTGCCTTTGTTTCTATCTACTTTGTGTAGTGAAAATCTCGGTGCTATCTTGTTTCTACGGTTTTATTTTCTAAATATTTTATCATTAGGCTCGACTTGGATTGGTGTCTCTCTGTCCTCGTTTAATTTAGCCAGTCTTCTTTCTGTGGTCGCGTTTAAATTTTCCTGTACTTTTGGGTATATGTCTTTTCTAAATTCGTTTAATTTCTTAAGGTAATCGTGGTGATTGTCGAATGTTATTGTTTTGTTGAATAGTGAGTTCTTCCGTGGAAGAGCTCGAAAGGGGTATAGGAAGTGCTGGAGTGGATTGCATTGTTATAAGTTGCTATTGCTTCTGAGAGTATTTGGACATGATCGCGTTCTAGGCGTGCTTCTTTTCTTTTGTTCATGATTATCCTGTATAGTTCGGTTAAGGTGGAGTGCAGTCTCTCGACAGAAGCATTTCCCGTAGATTGTTGGAAAGAACGTCTATTCTCTTCATAGTGAACGGTCGTGTTTTTGTTTTGCGCTCCGAATATTGTGTTGTTTTGCTTTTTAAACCACCGGGGTTTTATTAAAATCATAACAAAACTTCTCACTTAACTTCAGCCGTTTGCTACCGCGTGTGCATGAGCTTTTTTCGTGGTTAATTTGTATTTAATTACACTTTTAGGTTTTGTGCTAAGACGGTTTTCTGCATTCTCTTTTGTGCCTATCCCTCTTCTCCCCGCTTACGTTCCGTTGGTGTTTAGCTGCAGCTAAACGGTTCTAAGCTCTCTCGCCCTCGCTATTTCCTTATCGCTCTCACTCTCCCGCTCACCCGCGTTGACGGCTCTTCTCTTTGCACAGTGGTCTAAGGTTTGTGAAAATGTCTTTTAATATTGTCTGCGGAATTAAAAACTGCCAAAAAAACCGTTTTGGCAGACCAACCAAGAGTATATTGCTGGCTTTGTGATACGGTCGTACACGCTAAGTGTGTCGAGTTGTCGGGCCGTATTGCGGACTCAATTTCCAGTAAAATGGGAATACATTATTGTTGCCGGTCCTGTCGAGAGGTTGAGAAGGAAATGAAATCCTTCATGCGGCAGACCAGAAACGGATTTAGTGAGCTCACGGTCAATTTTTCTCAAAGCGAATGATCTGTTCACAGCGTTAGACGCTCAGTTTAATAGTCTGAAGCTATTAAACGAGTCGCCAAAGCGCAAAAAATCTGTTGCTGGTCGTCAGCAACTGTGCGAATCCCAGCAACCTACCATCGGGATCACCCCTTCGGCACAGCCACCGACCCCGATACCAAGCCCAATGGTTTTGAGATCGGGAGCGGTATTAGATTCGGTAACCGAATGTACAGGGGTGGAAATGGCAACAGGTCCGCCAGTAATTTCCGTTGTGTCCGCTGCGGTGTCCCAAACTCGGACGCCGCAGACTGCCCAGGGCGAAAAAACATCCGGACTACCGGCTGTCGATAACTTAGGGTTACCAAAGACCCTAACTGCTGTTCCACCATCGAAAACAATATTTGTTTCGCGGCTTGCCCCTGACCTCGCATCGGAAGATGTTCTTGCCTATATTCAAGGCAAAATCCAAGCCGAAGATGTAAAAGTGGAAACGTTTAATTTTTCGTATGTCAGAGAGATCGCGTCTTTCAAGATTAGCGTCTATCCGAATATCTTTGACACAATTTGCTCTGGTGACTTCTGGCCCGAGCACGTTGTAGTTAAAGAATTCGAGGCTAAAACTAAGAAAAAGCGGCCAGTGGGAGTACGCCTCCCTATACCGCCACAAACTGCAAGGACCACCGCTAAGACCACCTCAACACCTTCATTCCCAAAAAACTAACCACTTCCTTCCAACTTTCCTATCAGAATACTAGAGGCTTACGCAGCAAGCTCTCGAAATTGTATTCTGACAGTTTTTCCTTCGCATCCTAGGTAATTGTATTTACCGAGACCTGGTTAAAGCCAGATATCCTTAGCTCTGAAATTTTCCCGGGTAAATATACAACTTACAGGGTTGACCGACTAGTCCAGCGCGGAGGTGGACTATTAATTGCCGTTGACTCCTCCCTCATCTCAGAACTAGTTGCCCTTGACGATATCACCGATATCGAATTTATTTGTGTAAAACTTTCCTTTCCAGGTAGCTTTATTTACATAACTTGCTCCTATGTTCCACCATCGGCTGAGGAGCCCATTTATTGGAAAACACCTTGCGGCAATTCAGGCCGTTTCCAAGAGGCTTTCAGATCGAGACCAACTCCTAGCCCTAGGGGACTTTAATATACCTGGAGCTCGTTGGTCATCTGATGGTGTGTCAAATGTCCTTCAGACTATGGCACAGCATGACCTTATCGATGGCCTGCTTGACATATCCTTGTCTCAAGTTAACCATGTCCTGAATTCCTTATACCGCTTATTGGATCTTTGTTTCGTCTCTGATCCTCTAGGTGTTGACTTAGTTAGAGTTCCACCATTGACGCTACCTGAAGATCCTTACCATCCAACTTTCGAAGTGACTATCGATACGGGGACGGTTGTAAAGAATGAATCTGATTGTTTAGCCAATAAGGTTCGCTGTTTTCGTAAAGCTAACTGTTATGCGCTAAATAATCTTATATCTGAATTTGATTGGTCAAATCTGTACATGTGTACTGACATGGCAGCCGCCGTGGACATTTTTTACAGTGCCATGAACTCGTTCTTTTTATCCTGTGTTCCGTTAACCTATCCGTCTGTCTCTAGTAAACCACCTTGGTTTAATAAGGAGCTGACACGCCTAAAAAATGTTAAGTCTAGGCTTTATAATAAATATAAACTTACTCGTTCTAAAACTGTCTTTTCAAACTATCTCAGTGCTCGGTCGAAATTTACCGTGCATAACGCTCGGTCTTATAAAAATTATTTGAATCGTTGTAGGGTTCATTTCACACAGGACCCGAAACAGTTTTATAATTTTGTTAATACCAAGCGTAAACCAAACCTATACCCTTCCTCGCTTTCATTTAAAAATTCTTCAGCAAAATCGGATCAGGCAATCGCCGATCTCTTTGCTGAGTTTTTTAAAACTACTTATTCTTCCTCAAGCCAGATAAACCAGACGTGTTCTTTCCCTATGCCCAAATCGAACTTAATTTTCAGTCCTATCTTAGACGAAAGATCTCTTCGGCTGGATCTTCAACGTGTAAAGCCAGTTTATGCACCGGGTCCCGATGAAATACCGGGCTGTGTTCTCAGGTATTGTGCCGAGGCTCTGTGTAACCCCCTTCTCACACTATTTACCATATCTTTGGAAACATCAGAATTTCCCCTTATTTGGAAGGAATCATTTATTATTCCTCTCCATAAAAAAGGTAGCAAGTCGGATGCTGGTAACTACAGAGGAATCTCCAAGTTGTCGGCAATTCCAAAACTCTTTGAAAACATAATTACTCCTCACCTGCAGCACTTGTGCAGATCCGTAATTTCTCCATGTCAGCATGGATTTATGAAACGAAGATCGACCACCACAAATCTTTTAGAACTTACCTCATTTGTGATTAGGGGCTTCCAACGTAAATCTCAGACCGATGTGATCTATACCGACTTTAGTAAAGCCTTTGACTCGGTTAATCATTTTCTTCTTATAAGGAAGCTCGATTTAATAGGGTTTCCTACCGATCTCCTTAATTGGCCTCAGAGTTATTTGAGTCACCGGACTCAAAAGGTTCTGTTCAAGAATTCTCTTTCCAACTCCCTCAATGTCACTTCTGGCGTCCCACAAGGCAGCCATCTTGGCCCGCTGCTATTTACCTTATTCATAAATGACCTTCCTCTAGTGCTACCCAACTCTAGGGTACTTATGTACGCAGACGATGTCAAACTGTGCGTGCAGTATAACGACAACTCATGCCAGTCAGACTTACAATCCGATCTTGACAACTTCCAGGCATGGTGTAGTGTTAACTTATTAAATCTCAACAGCTCAAAATGCAAACTGATGACATTTTCACGTGTCACTCCCCAGTATGCAACATATACGCTTAATGAATGTGCATTGGAAAGAATAACTCTCGTTGACAATCTAGGTGTCCGTCTAGATCCTAAGCTTTCGTTTTCAGAACATATTTCTTGCATGGTTCACAAGGCCAAAGGCATGGTTGGATTTATTAAAAGGTGGTCGAAAGAATTCGATTCCCCTTACGTAACTAAGACTCTTTTCACTTCATTAGTCCGTCCTATTTTGGAATATGGTTCTTGCGTTTGGAGTCCTCAATTTGGAGTTCATATTGCCCGCATTGAATCTGTTCAAAAAAATTTTCTGCTTTTCGCCCTACGTGGCTTACCCTGGGATGCCAACCTAAGATTACCGTCTTATTCTAGTAGACTTCTATTAATTAACCTACCTTCCCTAGCTAACCGTGGAACTATGCTTGGTGTCGTCTTTCTACACAAGCTAGTTCACGGTGACGTAGAGAGCCCCTCCCTGCTAGGACAGCTTAACTTTCACGTTCCTCGACTAACATCTAGAACCTTTATCCCCTTAGCAATAAATCACTGTAGGAGGGAGTTTGAGGCACATGAACCTTTCAGGGTCTTATGTGCCGATTACAACCGACTTTTTAACGTTATAGAGGGACCTGAGAGCCTCACTCGCCTTAAAACTGTATTGCTAGTAGAATTAGCTCGTAATGTTGCATGAACCTAAACCTAACTTTCCTCGTTCTTTCCTATATTTTCCTTCTCACGCGTCTATCTAGAACGCGATCGAGCCGTACGTCACACGGCTGCGCCCCTCGCTCGGTTGGGCGGGAGGTGTTCGTGGGACTCGCGCATAAAAAAAAAGTTGTAGGAGCTGTTATTTGGAATTGAGTTAAGAGGTCGTTGAATAGGCTGCCCGAAAATTCCGCGCCCTGGTCGAAGATTATTTTCTGTGGTGCGCCATAGTGACTTATGAATTGTAGTAGGGCATCGGCGACTTTTATTGAATTCCTATTGCTAAGGGGGTAAGCTTGCGCAAGCTTGGTGAATTTATCGATAATTGTGAGGTTACAAGTATTGTTAATGAAATATATGTCTATATGTACGACTGCCAGTGGTCCCTCTAGGGCGGTTGGGCTTTGCATCAATGGTCTATGGGGGTGTCTATCGTATTTTAGGGTTAGGCAGGTATCACAATTTTTTATAATTTTTGTGATAATGTCTTTTAAATGCGGAAAATAAATGTCCCTTTTTAAATGGTTATATGTTTCATCTATCCCCCTATGATTAGTGTTAAAGTGGTACGCACGAATTTCGTTTTCCTGGTCAAGAGTATTCGTAATTTCGGTTAGGCATATATTGCAGCGGAAAATTTTGTATAAGTCATTTTCAAAGAAATAGTTATTATAGGACTCTTCTATTATTTTGAAAATATCGTTTGGTGCAAATATTGCGAATGTTTTATTCGGTTTCAGGATTGTTTGAAGGGTGTTTGTAACAGAGTCGAAAGTATGTACGGGTTCCGTGATAATATGTCTTACTTTATAGATAAATGGTGTTTCTACTTGTCTTAAAGTTGTTGATCCGATACGGAATATTATTTGGCAATTGAAGTGATTTAGTGGTTGCGAAGCGATTGGTATAATTTGTGGGTCCTCGTTTATGTTCAAGTTTGGCTCAATTCTGCTGAGTGCGTCAGCAACTACGTTTTGCGACCCTTTTTTGTATACGATTTCGTAGTCGTAAGCGGCTAGGATAGTTTTCCATCGAAGTAGTTTTGGATTCTGGATTTTCAGATTTTCTATCCAGATTAAGGGCTTATGGTCTGTGACTATTTTGAATCTACGCCCGAAGAGGTATGGTCTGAAATGACCTACAGACCAAATGATGGCTAGCATTTCTTTCTCTATCGTAGAATAGCGGATTTCCGTGTCCGATAGCGTTCTGCTAGCAAAAGATATGGGTCTGTCATTAGTGTCTGGGCCTTGTGACAACACAGAGCCTATCGCATAATTACTTGCGTCTGTGGTCAGCGTGAACGGTTTATTGAAATCAGGGTATATGAGTATGGGATCATTACAAAGAAGATCTTTCGACATTTCGAATGCTTGTTTAAATTCATCGTCTATTATTATAGATTTCTTCCCTTTTAACTGTCTCGTTATGGGTTTAGTTATTTTCGCGAAGTCCTTTATGAATTTCCTGTAATAACCCAATAATCCTAAAAATGATTTAATTTCCCTGGTTGTCTTTGGGCATGGGAAGTCTTTGATGGTTTGAATCTTAAGTGGGTTTGGTTTGACTCCTTCCTGGGTTACGATATGTCCCAGGAAATCGATTTCCTTCCTTAAAAAGGTACACTTGCTTGGTTGGATTTTTAGATTTGCGTTTTGGAGTTTTGTGAAACCCGATTTAATATCTGCTATATGTTTTTGGAGTGAGGGTGAGAATACTATTATATCGTCGAGATAGACGAGACAGACGTTTCCGACCAAGTCACCTAAAACGTTGTCCATAACGCGTTGGAACGTGGCAGGGGCGTTCTTGAGGCCGAAGGGCATTCTCGTGAACTCGTAATGCCCATTTTCGACGGTGAATGCCGTCTTGCTCGCGTCGCTTGGGTTCATTTGAATTTGGTGACAGCCACTTGCTAAGTCTATCGTTGTGAAATACATGGTCTTTCCTATGCTGTCTAGTATATCTGCAATGTTCGGGATAGGGTATCTATCAGAGACAGTCTTCTCATTTAATTTCCGAAAATCGATTACCAAGCGCCACTTTTTTTCGCCTATGACGTCACTTTTCTTAGGTACGACCCAGACGGGTGCACTCCAGGGGGATTGGCTGTTTTTTATGATGTTTTTGTTCGAGCATTTTTGAAATTTGCTTTCGAACTTCGTCTTTATGTACAAATGGGTAACGATAAGATTTTGTGTGAATCGGTATATTATCTGTTGTTGGTATAGAGTGTTTGACGGCGTTAGAGAACGTTAGTTGGTTATTTTCGTTGTGGAAAAGTCTTTTGAATGACTTGCATAGTTTGAGTATGTGTTGTTTCTCCTCGCTGTTGAGGTGTTCCGTCTGAATGTTTAATTGTTGGTCGTCCGGTCGTCCTGTATCTGTTGCCGTGGACATGCAGTTTAAATATTGGTGGGTTCGTGGAGAGAACTCTTCTGCCTGTAACGGTTCCTCGAGGTAAAGTGTTTGGATCTGGTCTGAGTTATTGCAGACTTCGAAATAGGCGGATCCTGCGTTTGCGGTGTATAACCCGCCTGTTATGGATATTTGATTATCCAAATTCATAGTTTCAAATATAAAGTCTCCCTGCATGAAGTTTACTGGGAGCGGAAGTAGCATTTTGGTATTTTGTGGCAGGTTATGTAATGTGTCTACAGGGTTTGCCCTTGTGAGGATTGGGATGGCGGTTTCTGGTGTTTCTATTATGGATTCGGCAAAGTTTATTTTTGCATTTAGGCTAGATAGGATATCCATGCCTAGGAGACCATTGAAGTGGGGGTGGAAATCAAATAATAAGAACTTAAAATTGATCATTTTTCCGAATTGTTTGAAATTTAATTTATCTGTATATTCCCGAATTTTGAATGTACTGAGGACAGTGTGTTAATAAGTGCTGGATTTATGAAAGAGTAAGTGGATCCTGTGTCTATAAGGAGAAGGTTTGACACCATGGAGTTTGGTGATAAGAAAACAAATGGCAAGGAAGATCCGTGAGTCTTCTTGCTTATGTAACCGACTGGCTTCCCGAGGCTTCTACTAGAAAATTTGCATCATCGTTGATGTTACATAGCGGAGCGCTTGGATTATGGTTGTTCCTGTTTTGGTGACTTAGGGTCTGATCTGGTTGGTCGTTATTGTGGAAGGGGTTCCTGTCCAGAGTTTTTCTATTTTGTCGACCATTACTATCGTTATGGGAATTATTTTGACGTGTGAAGCGTCTATTATTATTGTTGTTAAAATTTTGTTGTCTCTGCATAAAGCGGCTATTATTGTCATTGTTGGTGTTATCATGTCGGGTGTTATCATGACGAGCGTTGTTGCCGTTATTATAGTTCTGTTGTCGTGGTATGTAGCGACTGTTGTAGTCACTATTAGTTGGTTGTCCTTTCGCGTATGGGTGATTCCTGTATGTTGGGCTGTCGCGTCGTCGGTTTTCTTGGTGTTTGTTCAGGCTTCTAGAGAAGTTTAATTCAATCTGTCCGTACTCGTATGCTTTCTCGATTGTCTCTGGCCTTTGATACCTAATGGCTGACCTAAGTGGGTCCTTTAATCCAACTAAAAATGCATTTAGGCAGAATCTGTCGTATTGGTCACGTTTGGCCGCGAGAGACTGTCCACTAGGGTCTGCTTCTCTGGCGAGTGACATTAGTTCGCTTCTTATTTTTGCTGTTGAGTAATATAATTTCCCCATAGTGAGTCCGTCCGGAAAATTGTGTATCTCTCTAACAAGCATTTCTTCTGTTTTCTTGCTAGAGTATAGTCGCTTGAGGTTTGCTTTGATGTCATCCCAACTAAGGAGTACATCGCAGACATTCAGCGCTTCGTCTGCCCTGCCTTTAATTTTGTCACGGATAGTTCCAAGTAAGTACTGTCCGCATGTTGCTTGGTCCACTGATGAGGCTAACAAAAGGAGCTGATCTACTCTGTCTATAAATCTATCAAGATTGTCAGGTGGGCCTTCGTAAGTTGGTAGTTGATGTACAAGGGTTAGTAGTTGTTGTAGATTAAGGTTTGTGTTTATTGAAGAATTACTAACGGTGGGACTTAGTGGCCCTGATGCGTTACCGGAATCCATAGCGTTGGTGGGATTATTGTTTTGGGATGGAACCGACTGGTCTTTTTCTTTTGTTCCTGTCGCTTCCCCTATCTCAGATAGACCTGATCCGCTCCTTAACCCTAATCTGCCCCTAACTGTGCTACCGGTGTTGGCTTTTTTTCTTAACATTTACGTGTATTGTATTTTTGTTTGCAATTAAAATAAATAATAGTAATAATATGTGAGGTGTAAATAGGTATATTTATAATATGTATGTGTTTTTTGTTATCTTTTTTTTTGTATAGGGAAAATTTTGGGTGTTTGTTTGGTTTGTATTGTTTTCGTTTGTATATTAATGTAGTAATATATTGTATTATATTTTGTGATACTATGTATATGTATCTATGGTTAAATTTGTATTATAATATGTGTGTATTCTTTCGAAAATAAAAGAGAACCTGTATGTGTGTGTCTGTTACGCAGTTTCCTCTTTTCCTTGTTTCCCGGTGTTTAGTGTTGATTGTATGTCATTTGTGTAGTGCTGCTGTGCTTACTTCCACCTTTGTAGTTTTTTTCATGTTTTCGACTTTAACTGTAATGCATAAATTAAATAAGTATTCAATAGAGTGTAATTTAGAGGTTAGTGAACATGTGACAACAAAAGACGTTAAGTTGTTTGTGGATTGTTTTGTTGTTTTCTATTATTTTTCTTGTTTTTGTTTTTTTTTTCCTTTTTATAAATGTATAATATATTTCCTAAATTAATTTTATTGCTTTTATATTTTTATTTATTTTTATTTTTATTTTTATTTTTTTTTTTTGAAGTGGTTCTTTTCTCGCAGTGCGTGGTGTGCAAAAAGTATTCAACAGAATTTAACAGTGTACAAGCGAACGCGGCGTAAAGCATCGCGCCGCCACTCTGGCGCGACATCAGCTCTTGGCGGCAGCCAATGTACAGTGATGCGCCGACGTCGCAAGAATTTTACAAGCGGCGCAACACAAACACATACATGCTTACTTGATTTGCCGAAGGAAACTGTATCACTGTGTATATATTTATATTTGGCTTATTTAGTTTTTTACCACTTCTTGCGCAGCGAGTTCTGGTCACAATGAAGTCTAATATTCGACTGATCTAGCTCTTTACCACTTCTCCTTTGTATAACAACTCGCAGTCAGCGACAGCGGCGCCAGCCTATCGCCGCGCAAAACAGTTGTTCTCAGAACTACAGAACTACAACAACCATTCGCAATGCAAAGATGGGCTGATGCAACACCTCTACAGTGACGAAACTAACATTCTGGTGAAACAACCAAAAAGCATACCAACCACATACAAATGCAAATATGGGCTGATGTAATATTACCATAGTGATGAAATTACTATTCTGGTGAAATAACCAAAAAGCATACCAACCACATACAAATGCAAATATGGGCTGATGCAATATTACCATAGTGATGAAATTACTATTCTGGTGAAATAACAAAAAAAACATACGAACCACATACAAACGGTCACCACGCACAGCAGTTTGATATGTAAAATTTTTTTTTTTTTCTTTTTTAATTGGTATCATTTTATGAGTTGGGGTGTATGGATGATCCCGATGCCTTATCAGAGATTGATGTACACTTATACGGTCATCACACGCAGCAACTTGTTGGTATAATTGTTGTAAATTGTCCCGCACAAGCGATCCCGGTGCCTTATCAGAGATTGATGTACACAATTGATGTTAAAATCCTGTGGCCGGGGGAATAAAAGCTTTAAAAAAAACAACTGTGTAGTTCGGGGTATGAAACGAGAATGAATCTCTTTATTACAAAAAGTTGTATGCTTCGGCAAAATGTCTCTTCGGCCGAGTTCGTGTTGGCGATCTTCGTTAAAACTCCTCGGCTCTCGGTTCGTTGCCGGGTCGGTGTTGTTTTCCTGTGGCCGGGGAGAGGGGCATGTTAACTCTCGCGCCGCCAACAACTCAAATTTTTTGTGGGAAAATTAAAACACCCACACTAAACCAACGACACCTAACTATTGTGACAGTGATCGTGGAAAAACTTAATTGGAAATTAATTAATGCAATAATCCGATTAAGCATTTAATATTTAAAAAGGTGGACTGAATACTAAATACAAATTACAAGAACACAATAAAAATACGAATCCGAACTCAACTCCAAACACAATATACAACCAAAATATTCAAACAAATTAAACAAATCAACACCAAGAAGGAAGGAAGAGCTGACGGCAAACCCCCGCCACAGCTAAATACAAATATTAATGGAAGACCCCAACATAAAATAAACAGAAGAACTAAACTGAAGGAAGACCCCAAATCAGGACAACTAAACTGAAGGAAGAACCAAAATCAGGACAACTACAGAAGTATCGTAAGCAGAAAAAAAAATTATATTAAGATATTATTTAAAGTAAATCAATAAAATAAGATGAAGATACAAGGAATACTTTAAAGTTTAAAAATCAAATATTACAAAATCAATTTTAACACATAATTAAAAATAACAATCTGGAAAATTTAATAAATAGTTTTGAGGATTTGAATTTAACAATGGCAGCCGGAGGTTCAGCTTCAACCTTTTCTGCGGGCGGGATATCCAGAGCCAGCAATCTGACAATGGAATTAATTAACCGATTAATTTATGTACAATTGGGTGAAGTGACCAGAAAAATTGAAGGGATAGAAGGGCAATTAACTGCTAACACAAACGAAGTGGAAGATTATAAAATCCAAACAATTGACCCAACTATTAAATGCGAAACCACCCTAGAGGTAGATAAATCTTTACCAAAGTTCACAGGTGAAAAAACCCAATATGTAGGCTGGAGAGAAGCAGCAAAAACTGCCATGAGTTTATCGGAATTGAGCATCTTAAGACAGGGTCGCATGACTATTACAGAATTCTATAATGAAGTAAATAAGAAAATGACATTACTCATAAATAAAACTATAATGACATATGGAAAAGACAGCGAAATAACCAAAGAAACGAATAAAACAATTCAGAGCAACGCTCTTAGAGATTTTATTTCTGGATTGAACGGTTCAATCACAGAAACACTATTTTCTCTTAACCCACCAGACCTGCGAAATGCTTTGGCAACTGTCAGGAATTAGAGTCTAACAACTTTCGAGCCCAGTTTGCAAATAGGTATTATTGATTTAGGAATGAAAACAAAAAACAGGGAAACCACAGAATAATAATAATACCTCAAATAGAATTAATAATAATTGGAATAATAATCAGAATAATAATTGGCCGCAAAACGCTAACTTTGAACAAAATATTATTATTATTATTATTATTATTATTACAGGGGCCTTTTTGCACTGCGACCAGATGTTAGATCTTTTGTGCCGGCCTGTAGGATTAGGGAAGAGGCCCTATACCTAGGCTTTTAATAAAAGAGAGCACTTTGGTAAGGTCTATTTGTTCCCAAATCCTGTAGGGGGGAATAAGTTCGCCTCCTAGATGTTGAAGTCGACGTCTGATTAGCGATGGGCACTCACATAGAATATGTTCTGATGTTTCTTGCTCCATCTCGCAGAATCTGCAGGTGTCGTCTTCTGAAAGTTTTAATTTCTTAAGGTGATACCTAAGGTTGCAGTGACCCGTTAGGTAGCCTGTTAGAGTGCGAATTTCGCTCTTTGGTAGGTTGATGATGCGTTTTGATCGCGTCATCTGGGGGTCGAGAAATTGTTTGGCTTGTCTCAGCCCTGCACTGTCGGTCCAGTGACGATTTATCTCCGTTTCCTCCCATTTCCTCAGCAGTTCTCTATTGTGTCCTTTCGATAGTCCAAAGAACGGCTCAGGGCCGATAAAAGGTGTCATCGCTCGCGTTTATCTAGGCAGTCTGCCACCTCGTTTCCTATATGGCCTTCATGCCCTGGCACCCAGCCCACAGTTAGGGTGTTTTTGGAGGCAAGGGCGTTTAGCTGCTGGAAACAGTTCTCTACAAGTCCGGATGAGATCGTAAAGGAACTCAGCGCTATGAGCGCTGCCTGACTGTCAGAGAAGATGTAAATCCGTGCGCCTTGCATTTTCCTGCGAAGGCATTCACGAGCACAGATTTCTATGGCGTGTATCTCTGCTTGGAAAATGGTTGGAGACTTTCCCATGGCTATGGATTTGCTGAACCATGGTCCGAAAATGCCAGCCCCGGTGTCACCGTTTTCCAGTTTCGACCCGTCAGTGTACCACGTTTGTGATCCACTGGGCAGAGATATTGATTTTGTTTTCCATTCATGCCTAGTGTACAACCCTACTGAAAAGTTTCTGTGGAAAACGAGTTTTGGTTTCTGCTCGTCAGTTACGCGCAGAATGGGCTCATTTATTATAAGATGCCCGATAAGATCACCGCTTTTTATATTGGTGATGTTTTGAAGGCGAAGTGCCCCCAGGCAGGCCTCCTTTTTCAATATAATTGGTAAGGGGGGTATGCCAGTTATGACTCCTAGTGCTGCAATGGGGCATGTTAAGATCGGTTTTACCACAGTGTTAAAAGACCAGTAGATCATTTTGGGACTTAGGCCCCATGTTCTACCGTAAAGCCTGTTGCAAGCAAAGTGTGCTCGAGTGGCTTTGTTTATAGTCTTTTCTAGGAGGGCATTCCAGTTGTGTTTGGAGTCAAGTGTGACTCCTAGGTAGTTGGCCTCAACCGAAAAGTCGATAATGGACCCATTTAGGGATGGTCTTTTTAAGGAGAGAGACCTTTCCTAGTAAATGGGACTAAAACTGTTTTTGATGGGTTTATGGACAGTCCTTTGTCCTGACACCATCTGTTGGCTATATCAAGGGCTTGCTGCATGCGGTCCGAAATGGTTTGCTCATGCCAGCCCACTATATAGATGACTAGATCATCAGCGTAGCCTTGAGTGGGAAACCCTAAGTTGTTGAGCTCGTATAGTAGCTCGTCAATGACCAGAGTCCACAGGAGAGGAGAGAGTACTGCCCCTTGAGGGCACCCCCTTGTGGGCACCCCCTTGTGGCTGTGATTGAGGTCATAGTTCCTCCAAGGTCTACAGTTATGATTCTGGATTTAAGCATTTCCAGAATACAACTAATAATAGGTGTAGAGACATTCTTACGTACAAGAGACGCACGTATTGCCTCATATGACGTCTTGTCGAAAGATCCTGAGATGTCTAAGAAGGCACCAAGTGCTATCTGTTGAGCGCCAATGGCCTTTTCAATGGTTGTTGTAAGGCAGTGTATGGCGGTCTCAGTTGATTTGCCAGCTTGATACGCATATTGGTATTTGATTAGGGGTAGTTCCTTGAGATTCACTTCCCTTATATGCTGGTCAATTATCTTCTCCATCGTTTAAAGGAAGAAGGAGCTAAGACTAATCGGTCTATATGATTTAGGCAATTGGGAATCTTTCTTCCCTGCCTTTGGGATAAACACGACTTTTACTTTAGCCCAGTTACTGGCTCGAAATACACGGACCAGGGGGAGTGCGATTAGGTGCAGTCCCCGCTGCAACAGGCATGTATATATACCATCCGGTCCGGGTGATTTGTATGGGCTGAAACTTTGTAGTGCCCATTGTACGCTAATTTGATGAAACATTCTATAGGGCATGTTTCCATACGTTCTGAGCGATGGGGGGGGTTCCCCTCTCTCAGCCCCATTGGAGTATGCCACCATAGTCACGCGCAAGTGTGGGCACTCTCCAGTCTCAGAGAGGTAGGTTGGTGCCTCTCTCTGTGAGATGGGTTGCTCCACAGCCACACACCCAGGAAAGTGAGTAGCCAGGAGTAGGCTACTCGTCTCCTTTGGGTTGTTTGTGTATGTTCCATCCGGCTTTTTCAGCGTGCAGATGCCGTTTGAGTGGTCTTTGGAGAGGGCTTTTTGCAGCCTAACAGCTTCCGGGAGAGATGAGATCTGCCCGCAGTGTTGACGCCAAGTAGCCCGTTTTGATCTTCTCAGCTCTTTATTGTAGAGCATTAAAGCAGATGTGAAGGAGACTCATGAGAGCATTAAAGCAGATGTGAAGGAGACTCATGAGGCCCTCCCACTCCTCGCCTTATTGAAGAGCCTACGCGCAGTCAAGGCTTTTGTTCCAGCCCTTCCGATCTTGCGTACCTTTTGGTCGCAGCTGGCGTGATATGCTGATTCAACATTTGTATGAAGCACAGTAGCTTCACGCTCTAACTCGTCTATGGATGTTATCGGACTGGTCGAGCAGTCTCTGGATTGCTCAAGTTCAAAACAGAAGAGATCCCAGTTGGTTTTCCTGGGATTTCTGGTGACTAGGCTACAATGCAAGGCGCATCCTATGTCAAATCTAATGTGTTGGTGATCTGACATAGTGATCTCACTTGCAACGTGCCAGTTTGAGACAACGGACAACATATTTATACTACAGTGTTCGGAGGGTGGCTTTAAGCTGAAATGCACTCGATAAGAAAACACGGAAGAAACTTTCGGGGTATTACGCGACGTGCGTCTTTATTTGTGTAATGGTAAATTAGTACTAACAAAGAAGAAGGCTTAAATCTAGCTTGGGAGAGCGGATTAGCAGCTCTATGCACGAAAGTGCAGTGGAAGAGGGGAGAGAGGCGAGTGTACGGGATCACACTGCCTCCGGAAAATAAGCGCCCTTTGGCGTGAACATTCTCCCCCTTGCGAGGATACGCAGCAAAATTATAAGGAGACCTTCGAGGCCCCTTAGCGAGGATACGCTGTAGGAATATGGGAAGCCTTTGCTCGGGAAAGCGTTGGATACGCTGAGCGCTCGTGGACGTGGAGAAGTGTGGTGATCCTGGCCACACGACTGGCATCGGTCGTCACTGCGGCAAGATCCCGTGGAATGGTGATGGGCGAGGCAATTGACGCAGTATTTCTTCTCGATGACTGCTTGGAGCCGTTTCTCCGCGCTAAGCCGAAGAAAACGGTGGCACTTCCGAAGAGGATGGTTCCCTTGGCAGACTCGGCATGGGTAGGATAAAATACCTCGGGAACGTCTGCATTTCATCTCGTTGTACGGAATCCAGTAATTGGAAGACTCAGGAGCTGTTGTCACTCGTGTGGAGAACGAGGAAATTCTTTGTATCGGATCAGAAGCAGTATCAGGAGCAGTCGGTTCACTGGAGGAGCAGTTGCTTGGATGCAACAAAGTGTGATGCCGACCGTGACACTTGAAGCACTTGTGGGCGCTTGTGCAATTACGGAGTTGATGACCGCTTGCAAAGCAATTTAAGCACAACCGCT
The DNA here is from genome assembly GCA_018903765.1 of Drosophila aff. chauvacae BK-2020. Taxonomy (NCBI): domain Eukaryota; kingdom Metazoa; phylum Arthropoda; class Insecta; order Diptera; family Drosophilidae; genus Drosophila; species Drosophila aff. chauvacae BK-2020. The sequence continues at coordinate 285,902 of JAEIGO010000057.1, read as the reverse complement.
TCTTCTGGATATAAGATGTACGATCCTCTGTCGTCATCTGAAGGAAGCGTGGACATAAACGCACTGGATGGTTCTCTTTGGAACATACATCGCAACTTTTGGGTATCGGAACGATCCTCGTACTGAAGGATTTCAGTATTCGTGGCGACACGTCGGAGGGTGTCGGTTCTGACGGATGGAGGCGCAACTTAGGAGGTTGGATAGAATCTATAGTTTCTAGAGTTCTATGGCGCTCAGTCAGGAATGAATCAAGTTCTTGCCACGTTGGAATTTCGGTTTTATTTGTTAAGGACTGCTCCCATAGTGAGAGCGTCTGTTTTGGAAGTTTCGTGGAACACAAATAAACCAGGAGACAATCCCAATTATCCGTAGGAAGGCCGGACAAATTTAGGGATGTGAGGCAGTTCTGGATTGTATTTTGCAGCTCCTTCAAGGCTGCCGAAGATTCTTGTGCGACGGACTGCATGTTTAATAGCTTTTCAGTTGGCTGTTCACCAGCGCTCGTTTATTTTCGAAACGCTCAGATAGGTTTTTCCAGGCTGAGCGGAAACCATCGTTGGTGAGTGGCGAATTGGAAACTACGGAATGAGCTTCACCACTAGTCTTGGCATTGAGATAGAACAACTTTTCAACGGGGGTCAGCGCAGGATTGTCGATATAGACTGCTGTGAAAAGGTCTCGGAAAGTCGGCCAGCGAATGTAATCGCCCGAGAAAACTTCTGTTTCGCACGGTGGAAGCTGACAGCCAGACGGATAGGAATTTTGGGGCGGAACGGGTTGGATTTGAGCTGCATTGGAAGCGATCGCATCGATCTGTTCCATGAGCTTTGCGGCACACCTTTCGTAAATAAAATAGGCATACTCGTATTTTGCCTTTAGAGTAGGTAAGGTGTCCGCCGTGCCCTCTAAGCCAACTGAAATTTGCTCTGAACAAGCTTCGTACTCTTTCTCGACCTTATCCCATAGCGCTCGGACTTGGTCGAGATGGATTTGGCACGTGTACTTGGATGAACTTGGTGCTGCTGGATTGCAGATTTTGGAATCGAAGTGACTCAGACGGTCACAGGTCATCGTAAATTTATTTAAACTGCAGGAAGTCATTCTGGATATATTTTAGGAAAATTTACTGTCGTATTATATTTATGTCGAAGCTGAATTGGAATTTAGGAACCAATCGAAAAATATTTGGAATTTAATTTATGAATGTTATTTTTTTTAATGCGGAAGGTTCGACTTTAATAGAATAATATTCACTCAGCAGAAACGGATACGGTCACACTAATGCGGATATGGAAGCGCACTTGAATTCCTAACTGATTCAGTTAGTTGGAATTTTTTATAAAAAATAATTTTAAAATTATCTTGTGTGCCTGGATTTATTCAGTTGACCGCTGCTGTATTTTCCGCGGTACTGTTCTTGGAGATAAGGCGTGCGTGGAATATGTTTATGCATTAGCCGTTGCGAATGCAAAATAGCGGAGACAACGGAGGCGGAGAAAATTGCCAAAAGTCGGAGCGTCGACTTGTCGACGATTACATATGTATATATGTAATTGCAATGTTTGCCTATGTTTGCATGCAGCTGAGCTCAGGATAGAGCAAAGGAATGACAATAAATATTGTTTATTTGGATGAAGCTCCGCTCAGGATAGAGCAGGGAAGAGCTGATAAATAAATGCACAAATTATGTCGGCGTTTCTGTGCCGCGATTTTGGGGATATATTTATTTATTTATAGGAGCGGTGGACTGTATTTGTAGAATTAGAATTGTAGAATTTGTAGAATTATGTAGTTTAAAGTTTAGGAAATGTTGCAAATATATTTATTTTAAGTTTAAATATTTATAAGTGTAGATATTTATTTAATTTTGTTTAAAATGCTTTGGCGATCGTAGATCAGTGGAGTGGACTGTATTGCATATCGGAGAGTGTAAATAGGTAAATGCAAGCGGAACACAGTGAACGAAGAGAATTTCGGAACTAGAAGTTTCACTGTGGCTTATAGACGTACATTTATTTAATTTACACTTTTGGATTTTGGAATGTTTATTTACTATTATTATCCAGGATAGGAATATTTATAGCGTAAATTGTTGGTGCCGATTGTAGATAAGTGGACATATGTATGTAGGTGTAGAAGTGGAAATAAATGCAAGCGGATCACAGTGAACGAAGAAAATTCGAAATTGAAAGTTTCACTGTGGCTTATGGCATATATTTAAACACACACTTTTAGAATGTTGAATTCGCGGAAAATTAATATAAATTAATTGCGACACTAGGATTCTACAAATCGGATTCGGAATTGGAAGCTGCCGTTGTGTCGGATCAATCGGACTAGGATTTAGACACAAATCATAAAAATGAACGGCAGGGCAGCAAAGTAAAATGTTTACTTATCTTGTGCGGTGTTAAAGCCACCGGAACTGCTGGAGTGGAATTATCCGGCTCTGATGGACCAAATGTTCGGAGGGGGATGGCTTTAAGCTGAAATGCACTCGACAAGAAAACACGGAAAAAACTTTCGGGGTATTACGCGACGTGCGTCTTTATTTGTGTAATGGTAAATTAGTACTAACAAAGAAGAAGGCTTAAATCTAGCTTGGGGAGAGCGGATTAGCAGCTCTATGCACGAAAGTGCAGTGGAAGAGGGAGAGAGAGAGCGAGTGTACGGGATCACACTGCCTCCGGAAAATAAGCGCCCTTTTGGCGTGAATCTAATCTTAAATCTAGCTTGGGGAGAGCGGATTAGCAGCTCTATGCACGAAAGTGCAGTGGAAGAGGGAGAGAGAGCGAGGTACGGGATCACACTGCCTCCGGAAAATAAGCGCCCTTTTGGCGTGAACATTAGAGTTAGGTCAAGAACTTCCTCTCTTATGGCATTAATGAATGTAGGCTCGCTGCCCTGGTTTAGTAATCCTATATTGTTACTAATGATGTATTCAAGAAGGTACTCACCCCTCTTGTTGATGTCACTGCTCCCCCAGACCGTGTGGTGTGCATTGGCATCGCAGGCGATTATCCATCTGAGCCGGTTTCTCTGGCAGTGCTCTATCAGGGCACTAGTAGCCACCGTAGGCACCTCCTCCGAGTCGCCGGGTAGATAGGCGGTGGCCAACACTGCCTCCTGCTCGCCGTGGGCGGCGGGTGTTTTAACCCAAACCGCCACCAGGTCCTCAGTTATGAACTGTGAAAGGGGAACGAATGTTAAATTTTTGTTAATTAACAACGCCGATCTATGGCGAGGTTGGTCATTTGCATACAGCAACTTACCGGATGGGGTGCTAAGCCCCCGGACACGTCCTGCATTTATCCAGGGCTCCTGGATGAACGCTATTTCCATTGTAGCGAACCTCTCGCAAAGTACGTTGGATGCGGCCTTTGCGTGGTGGAGGTTCGTTTGGAGACATCGGAGGTGTCTTCTGGTGTTAGGGGGAGTGGGGAGAGGGGGAGAGGACATTAGTCCGCCCTCTTGCGGCCCCTGGCCGCCATCTTCCGGCCGCGGTTGGTGCCTAGAAGGGCCTCCTCCTCTAGTGTGCGCCTCGCACCCTTGGGTACGCGCCCGGTGCCTCTAGTGGTGCGCCCGGTTCCGCGTGATGCGCCCATGGAGTGGAGGGCGCAGAACTTTCCGCGGTGCTGCGGGCTCTTGGGCGACTGCGGTGCCCTGTGGTGTCGATGCAGCCATAACAGGAGCACTGCCATTTGAGCAGGTGGGCTTTTTCCGCTGGTGGAGCCTCTGCCTGCCTCTTCGCCTGAGTATCGGCCTTTGGCTTTAGAGTAGCCTTGCCAAACGCGAAGTTGAGCTGATGCCCAAGCGCTTTCAGCCGGTTGGCCGAGACCGGATCTAGCGCGATCGTTAATACAGCTGTGTTCTGCCTCATTTCGCGATGGAAGACTCGCCAGTCTCCCACTCGCAGGCCGCTGTTCTGGCCTTCAATGAGGCCAGCTGTCTTCAGGTCCACACTTGAAAGTGGGAAATAGCCGACGTAGACAGCGGCACGTGGAGCCTATGCCTCAGGGACTACTTTTATGTGAGCGTCCTTCCACAGCGGGAGCTTGGGCAACTCGGTGCTCAGCCACTCAGCTGTCTCCGTATTCCCACATGTCACAGCCGTCCAGCCCGGTCGGAAGGTGCAGAGCCGTGTCTCAGTGCCATCACCCTCGACAGGATGGCAGCCTGGATGGTGTTCAGTTGCTCCGTGGTGAGCAGGCTGTTGGGATAGTCGGCAGGGAGTATCGCCATCTTCGACGAGCTGGCAACGTCCCTGTAGGAGGGCATGATACCGACTTTGGGTGACTGGTCCTGTGTCTGCTGCCCAGCCGCAGCCACAGCTGCTGTTGTAGTGACTGCTGGAGCCTCTGTGCAGTCGCAAGACCACCCTTCGTCAAGGCACTGGGTGCCGCGGTTTTGGTCATGGCCCTCTTTGTCGACACCTCTTCTGGGGTCGTGTTGGCCGATCTTATCCTCTTCTTGCTGGGCTCTACCTTTGGAGGGTCCATAGGCTTCTGAGCGAGCCTTTTGGCCTCCTCCAGGGGAATGCCGTTCGCAAGGTGTCTGCGCAACCTTTTTCTAGCGGCGCCCGATAGAGCGACCCGCTTGGTTTTTTCAGCCATATTTAGTCTAGAGCAGGGGCACCTCGAGCAGGATGTGGTTCTTCACCACGTATGGTCGGCCTTTAGTAGTCGGCATGTGACTGCCAACCACCACTAGCTGAGTCGGATCGACGCGGCGACAGGCGCACACGCTTCACTAACACAGCCTTAGCCCCCTTGGACAAAATAATATTTGGAATTATTTTCTAAGGTACAACCCCCACCGGTACCAATGGAGGTAGATAGTTCCATAAAGTTTCAAAATCGTCCGAATAATAATTACTACCGTCCGAATAATAATTATAACAGGGGCTTTAATAATAACAGACAGAATTATAATAATTTTTCGCAAAGAAATAATTATAATCAAAACCAAGAACAGAAAGCTGAACCACAAATCCCATTAAAAAGGGAAGCAACTGGGACAGTAAGTCAACCAGCCCAGAAAGGTATGAGAATTAATAACATTGATGAGGATCATTTTTAAGAGCAGAGCCCTACAGGGGAATGCCTCATATAACAAGAACCGACAGACATACAAAAAAACAATTTAAAATATTAATTGACACAGGAGCCACATCTTGCTATTTCAAAAATGGAATTTATGAAAATAAAAAAGAATTACCAATTTACAAGAGAGTATCTAAAGTCTATGGGATACTCAATTATAAAATATTACCATATATTAACCATATTTGAAACGAAATAGAAGGTTTAGAATCTGACTTATTAATTGGGTACAATCTATTAAGGAAAATTGGAGCTAAAATAGATATTGAAAAAGGTATTCTGGAATATCATGGGAAAAAAGAAAAACTGGAATATTATGACGATGAGGGAAATAACGATTTGTCTTTAATTGGGGAAGAAAATACTCTTCCATTAAAAGAATACATTATAAAAAAATACTTTGATGAACAAAAAGTATTTAAAACCGATACGGTAATTGTTGAAGGAAGTTTATTTAGCTTGGGATCAAAGAATGCTGAGCACGTCGACGTTGAATTATCCGTCAATAAAAAAACTAATAGCTTGGGATCCAAAAATCCTGAGCGCGCCGTCGTTGAATTATCCGACAACAAAGAAACTAAACGTTTGGGATCTACAAATCCTAAACACGCCGTCGTTGATTTATCCTACACATATAATCGTTTGGGATATACAAATCCTGAACACGCCGTCGTTGAATTTTCCGACAAAGAAAAAATGCATAATTTAACTACAACTTCAAATCAAATAAAAGATTTCGAAAATAAAATTAAGAATAAAATTGAAAAGGAGCATTCTAAAATAAATATGCAAATTCCTTTTCTAACCGATATTCGAGGAGAAATATATACGGACAATGACAGAACAATTTATAGCAAACAATATCCTTATGCTATGTCAGTCTCAGACAACAACAACTGCTTTTAACAATGGGGAGGTATTATACAATACATGAGCCATTGAAAGTTTTTGACAAAACACGACATATAATCGAATATGATACGCCAGAAAACTTAATAACAATATTAAGGGAGTATCTACCACCAAACATAACGGTCGGAATTCACTGCACTTTAGAAGATCTTTATCATATTCAATTACCCTTGAAAAATAATTTTACTAACAAATTCCTTTTTACTAAAACATTTCTACAAGACGTAGAAAACAATGAAGATAAAGCGATTATAATAGAAGAAACACATAGTAGAGCTCACAGAGGACTAGACGAAAATTACAAACAAAACAACGATTATATTATTGGCCAAATTTATTTATCAAATTAAAAGAATACATTAAAAATTGTACAATTTGCAACGAAATAAATATAACAGGCATCCAATACAAATTCCTATTGGCGAAGCTCCTATTCCAATTAAAGAAGGAGAAAACTTACACATCGATATTTATTAAGCGCAAAGTCTTATTTTTTTAACGTGTGTTGACGCGTATTCAAAATTCCTAGTGATAAAAGAAATTAAAAATAAATTAAATATCGAGAATAAAGTAATGGAATTACTTCAGCATTTTCCTCGCGCCAAAGTAAGTATGACTGATAATGAACCGAGCTTTACTTCTGCTCAATTTAAATCCTTTTCACAAAGATGCGGTTTAACTCTACATTTCGCTGACCCCAGACACAATACCTCAAACGGGCAAGTTGAAAGGGCACATTCAACCTTTACACAATTAGCTCGTTGCATAAAGGAAGAATTTAATCTCACTGACTATTTTGAAATAATTATTAGAGCCGCAAAAGAATACAATCAGAGCATTCATTCTACAACAAACCAAAAACCTTTTGATATTCTCTATAATAAAATTGACCACGAAAACATTTCCAAAATTCTGAATGAAGGTCGTAAAGAAAAACAATATCATGTAGGGCAAGTTGTTTATAAAAAGAAACACGGAGAAAGAAATAAACTAAAAACAAGATATAAAAAACAAGTTGTTAAAGAAAACTTACCTAACAAAATAATAATCAATAATACGGGTCTGTTCCAGTTTCCACTTCCGCAAAATTTACTCGGATTCGGATTTCCCAACCCTGTTGAAGTTTCCACTTCTCTCAAATTTACTCGGATTCGGATTTTCCTCTGTTAAGTCTCTGTTAACTTCCGAGCGAAACCAATCGGAAAATTTCCGACTGTATTGGTCCGGGGGATTCAGATCCGAGTGAACAGAAATTAATTATTTCATTCTCTAATGGTTTGGGGACTTTACTGCATAACTGAATTATCCATACCATACACGATTTTTAAATAATTCGGTTCGTTTCTAAGCTTTCACAAATTCCAAATCCGCCTGTTTTAGTTTCCGAGCGGAAACAAACTTTGGATCGTAGAATGCCTTGAAGGGCAAATAATCAGAGAAATAAATAAATATTGCGTGATGAGCGCAGATGTTTTACGTGAACTGGAGAATGGAAACGAGAGAGCCGTCTCAGATGGCTCTGAAACTGGAGGGACAACAAATAGCTCGTTTCGAGGGTAACAGTAAAATGTGCTACACCAATTTATTATACTTAAAAATGTTTATTCATTATATATGTATTGTTTAGTTTTAGGGCCCATCGCTTATATTGCTTATATTGTTTTATTATTCGTATGATATGTGTTCAATTTTTTGTTAGTAAATCTGATTGGAAAATGTAAACTGCTCGCACAGCTAATACATATATGTCAATATTCGACATGGTTAATCCAAATATTATGAACATAAACGGATCGAATACACACACCCTACTGCAAGTTCTTGCAAAACAGAGAGTTGGGCTTAAAATTTGCCACATTAATGCTCAAAGCTTAGTACGTAAAATGGAAGAATTCAGATACTTGTTCGTTAACTCATGTGTGGATGTTGTATGTATCTCTGAAACTTGGTTTGTCCCTAATTTAGTTGATGTTATTGTTGAATGTGAAGGATATAATTTATTTCGTTCCGATCGTGAAAGTCATGGTGGTGGGGTAGCAATTTATGTTAGTAAAAAGTTACAGTCCAACCTTGTGTGTAAACATCCCATTAACAGTGCTACAGAATATATTTTCATCGAAATTAAGCAGAAGCATAACAAAAAGCTACTGATTGGGTGCATTTACCGTCTCAACTGTCGCACTAATTATGGAGACGTTGTGAATTATCGGGTCTGTTCCAGTTTCCACTTCCCCAAAATTTACTCGGATTCTGATTTCCCAGACCTGTTATAGTTTCCACTTCTGTCAAATTTACTCGGATTCGGATTTTCTCTGTTAAGTCTCTGTTAACTTCAGAGCGAAACCACTCGGAAACTTTCCGACTGCCATTGGGCCGGGGGATTCAGATCCGAATGAACAGAAATTAATTATTTCATTCTCTAATGGTTTAGGGACATTACTGCATAACTGAATGAGCTAAAGGTACCATTCTTAATTTTTAAATAATTCGACTCGTAAATAAGCTTTCACAAATTCCAAATCCGCCTGTTTTAGTTTCCGAACGGAAACAAATTTTGGATCGTAGAGTGCCTTGAAGGGTAATAATCAGAGAAATAAATAATCTGTGAGATATTTCGCATATGAAAAATGCAATTTTTACGGCCAAGAACGCGTGTACCATTGATTTTATGCAGTGAATCAGTACCCCATTAACGTCTTTAGGTTGGAAACTAGAGCGGGCCAAAATTTGATCAGCCCCTAATTCACAAAACTCTTTCAAAACAAACGCAGAGGACAAAGGGAAATTTAATAAAAAATATTCCAATACACAAGGGAAATTCGCTTATGTTAACGGGAAACTCGAAAATGTTAAAGAAAATCCGAAAATTTTAAAGGGAAATATGGTAATGTTATCAAATTCACTTCCGAGTGGAAACTGGAACAGACCCGTATATTTCTAAAATTTGCTGGACGTATGCAGACACTATCCTAACAGGAGATCTAAATAGCGACATATTAAGAGAATCACATCTAACTGACAATATGAGTTCGCTAGGCATGCATTTGGTTAATTGCAACACTCCTACACACTTTACCATATCACGCAACACACTGTTAGATGTATTTTTTGTGACTAACAAAGACAAAGTAGCTTTATATGACCAATTAATTGTGCCGTCCTTTTCGAAACACGACCTTATTTTCTTGACATATACACTTGACCTTCAATATCATGACTACTCAATAGCTTTTAGGGACTTTAAAAACATAAACCTTAATCACTTAAGTGCAGCACTAAGGAACTACAATTGGGATAGAATCTACTCCCTACCAAGAGTTGAAGACCAAGTTGACCAACTGCAACGAAATATACAATCCCTTTATAACTATTTTGTACCGGAACGAAGGAAGACGATTCGCCCGACTCAAAAACCTTGGTTCTCTAATAATATACGCAGGGCTATTACACAGCGCGATAAAGCATACAGCAAGTGGAAAAGGTACAAAACCCCACAAGAATATTCTAGGTTTAAGCTTTTAAGGCAGTCAGTAACTAACTTAATCGAGTCCGCAAAAATCAATTTTTACTCTCGTAAATTTGACCGCGCGGTTTCCACTAGCCAAAGATGGAAAGCCATTAAAAGCTTGGGAGTACGTAAAGTCGAAGCTAGTCACGACCCGGACATAGACGTCAACGCGTTAAACAATAAATTTCTGACATGCGCAGTACCTGAGATCATTGATCATCCATACCAAAATCTAAACCTACAATCCGTACCTGAAGAGTTCTGTGATAATAGATTTAGTTTTGCGTGTGTTGGTCAGTGTGAGGTCCTTCAATGTATAGATAAAATTAAGAGTGACGCTACTGGACTTGACGACATTAATCCAAAATTTGTAAAACTTATACTACCATACATACTCCCACATATCACCTACATTTTTAATAGTGCTTTCACAACTTCTGCTTTTCCGGACTGCTGGAAAGTTGCAAAAATTATACCAATTCCCAAAGCAAATAAGGAATACAGACCCATTTCGATTCTGCCTTATTTATCAAAGGTGTTCGAAAATGTAATGGCAGTGCAAATAACCCGCTTTATATCTGACAATGAAATGCTAAACAACAGCCAATCTGGCTTTAGGAAAAATAGAAGTTGTACTTCAGCAGTATTAAAAATTTCTGACGACATTAGGGAACACTTAGACGATAGAGACGTGACTTTTTTAGTATTACTTGACTATAGTAAAGCTTTTGACACTGTTAATCATAGTATACTTTGTACAAAACTGCGTAATATGTTTCAGTTCTCGAGCTCTTCTGTCAAACTTCTGTCCTCCTATCTTAGTAATCGTCGCCAATCTGTTGTAATACAAAACGCTTTCTCTTCATTTAAAAATGTCGCGGGTCCCTCAAGGCTCAGTCCTTGGACCACTATTGTTCTCGTTGTATGTTAACGACCTTCCCAGTGTTCTATGTGAGTGTAACATTCACTTATATGCGGATGATGTCCAACTATATGTGAACCGTCCGTTAAGTAGAATAGATGAATGTATAACCGTGTGTAACAGTGAACTTGAACGTATAAGTGTATGGGCTAAAAACAACGGCCTTGGTATAAAACCAGTAAAATCTAAATGTCTTGTGATCAGTAGAAAAAAATGTATCCTGAATAATCTCCGCCCTCTCAAGATTGACGACACTCCTTTGGACTACGTAGAGAATGCGTTAAATCTAGGATTTACTTTCAATAGAACTCTGCCGTGGAGTAATCACATCACAAGGGTAGTTGGTAAAACGTATGGAATATTAAGGTCACTCTCGATAACCAAACGTTTTCTGCCAACCAACATACGGCTATTAATAGCAAAAACATGCATCATTCCTGCTCTTTTCTATGGCCTGGAAGTCTTTGCATTCTGCGATACCAATAGCCAAAACAAAATCAAAGTTGTTTTTAATAATATTGCTAGATATATTTTCAACCTACACAGAGCAGAGCATGTATCTGGATTCGCAAATCAAATATTTGACATTGAGCTGACAAAATGGATAAAAATTCGCATCTTAATCTATCTGCATAAAATAATATATAGTAAGGAACCATCATATCTATTTGACAAACTAAAGTTCATGACATCAAGAAGAACCAACAACATTATGTGCATTAGACCCAGATCTCTAACAGCAGAGAGACAATTCTTTTTAAACTCTATTCGATCCTGGAACCAGTTACCGGTCAACCTGAAGTGTATTAGCAGTGTGCCGCAGTTCAAACTTAGAATAAACACATATTTCAAAAATTTAAATTCCTAATTAAAGCGACTTAGGGCTTAGGGTTTAGTTTTAAGTAGTCTTAGTTAAACAACAAATAAAATTTATAAACTCGTTGTGACTAGCGCAATAATTTATAAGTCCCAGACTTGTAGCGTTAGGAATTATATTTATAATAAATTCAAATTCAAATTAAAAAAAAATAATAATAATAATCAGTGAGATATTTCGCATATTAAAAAAAATCAGTACCCCATTAACGTCTTTAGGTTGGAAACTAGAGCGGGCCAAAATTTGATCAGCCCCTAATTCACAAAACTCAGTCAAAACAAACGCAGGGGCGAAAGGAAAGGAAATTTAATAAAAAATAATTAAATACACAAGGGAAATTCGCTTATATTAACGGGAAACTCGAAAATGTTAAAGGGAAATTCGGAAATGTTAAAGGGAAATATGAAAATGTTATCAAATTCTCTTTCGAGTGGAAACTGGAACAGACCCGATAGAAACATAACTATTCACAAAGACAATATAAAGTTTTAACAACTATTATATTTTTTTTAACTTACAGAAAATGCATTTCTTGTTACTTCTAATACAATTCGTAATGATAACCACTTCTGAAATAATTGATTACACCAATCACGAATTTTTCCTGTTTAAGGACAAAAAGGATGTCCTTACTTAGGAATCATATGCCGACTTATTCCACGTAACTAATTTAAGTTATTACAAGGAAATAATCAATCTAGAATCAGGTTATATAAAAAAGGATACAAATCAAAGGTCACAATGGGAAATTACATATGAATTACAAATAATCGAATTAATTTTGTCACAGCTAATATCAACTAGATCAAAAAGGGGAATAAATGAGTTAGGCACCGTTTGGAAATGGTTAGCAGGAACTCCGGATCATGACGATTTCATTAAAATTCAGAATAAAATAAATGACTTAATTGAAAATAATAACCAACAATTTATTATCAATTCCAAATTATTTAACGAGATAAAATCACTTTCCGATCATTTTAAAAACATTATTATTGATCAAGAATTGCCGTTACGGGTCTGTTCCAGTTTCCACTTCCCCAAAATTTACTCGGATTCTGATTTCCCAGACCTGTTATAGTTTCCACTTCTGTCAAATTTACTCGGATTCGGATTTTCTCTGTTAAGTCTCTGTTAACTTCAGAGCGAAACCACTCGGAAACTTTCCGACTGCCATTGGGCCGGGGGGATTCAGATCCGAATGAACAGAAATTAATTATTTCATTCTCTAATGGTTTAGGGACATTACTGCATAGCTGAATGAGCTAAAGGTACCATTCTTAATTTTTAAATAATTCGACTCGTAAATAAGCTTTCACAAATTCCAAATCCGCCTGTTTTAGTTTCCGAACGGAAACAAATTTTGGATCGTAGAGTGCCTTGAAGGGTAATAATCAGAGAAATAAATAATCTGTGAGATATTTCGCATATGAAAAATGCAATTTTTACGGCCAAGAACGCGTGTACCATTGATTTTATGCAGTGAATCAGTACCCCATTAACGTCTTTAGGTTGGAAACTAGAGCGGGCCAAAATTTGATCAGCCCCTAATTCACAAAACTCTTTCAAAACAAACGCAGAGGACAAAGGGAAATTTAATAAAAAATATTCCAATACACAAGGGAAATTCGCTTATGTTAACGGGAAACTCGAAAATGTTAAAGAAAATCCGAAAATTTTAAAGGGAAATATGGTAATGTTATCAAATTCACTTCCGAGTGGAAACTGGAACAGACCCGTATATTTCTAAAATTTGCTGGACGTATGCAGACACTATCCTAACAGGAGATCTAAATAGCGACATATTAAGAGAATCACATCTAACTGACAATATGAGTTCGCTAGGCATGCATTTGGTTAATTGCAACACTCCTACACACTTTACCATATGACGCAACACACTGTTAGATGTATTTTTTGTGACTAACAAAGACAAAGTAGCTTTATATGACCAATTAATTGTGCCGTCCTTTTCGAAACACGACCTTATTTTCTTGACATATACACTTGACCTTCAATATCATGACTACTCAATAGCTTTTAGGGACTTTAAAAACATAAACCTTAATCACTTAAGTGCAGCACTAAGGAACTACAATTGGGATAGAATCTACTCCCTACCAAGAGTTGAAGACCAAGTTGACCAACTGCAACGAAATATACAATCCCTTTATAACTATTTTGTACCGGAACGAAGGAAGACGATTCGCCCGACTCAAAAACCTTGGTTCTCTAATAATATACGCAGGGCTATTACACAGCGCGATAAAGCATACAGCAAGTGGAAAAGGTACAAAACCCCACAAGAATATTCTAGGTTTAAGCTTTTAAGGCAGTCAGTAACTAACTTAATCGAGTCCGCAAAAATCAATTTTTACTCTCGTAAATTTGACCGCGCGGTTTCCACTAGCCAAAGATGGAAAGCCATTAAAAGCTTGGGAGTACGTAAAGTCGAAGCTAGTCACGACCCGGACATAGACGTCAACGCGTTAAACAATAAATTTCTGACATGCGCAGTACCTGAGATCATTGATCATCCATACCAAAATCTAAACCTACAATCCGTACCTGAAGAGTTCTGTGATAATAGATTTAGTTTTGCGTGTGTTGGTCAGTGTGAGGTCCTTCAATGTATAGATAAAATTAAGAGTGACGCTACTGGACTTGACGACATTAATCCAAAATTTGTAAAACTTATACTACCATACATACTCCCACATATCACCTACATTTTTAATAGTGCTTTCACAACTTCTGCTTTTCCGGACTGCTGGAAAGTTGCAAAAATTATACCAATTCCCAAAGCAAATAAGGAATACAGACCCATTTCGATTCTGCCTTATTTATCAAAGGTGTTCGAAAATGTAATGGCAGTGCAAATAACCCGCTTTATATCTGACAATGAAATGCTAAACAACAGCCAATCTGGCTTTAGGAAAAATAGAAGTTGTACTTCAGCAGTATTAAAAATTTCGGACGACATTAGGGAACACTTAGACGATAGAGACGTGACTTTTTTAGTATTACTTGACTATAGTAAAGCTTTTGACACTGTTAATCATAGTATACTTTGTACAAAACTGCGTAATATGTTTCAGTTCTCGAGCTCTTCTGTCAAACTTCTGTCCTCCTATCTTAGTAATCGTCGCCAATCTGTTGTAATACAAAACGCTTTCTCTTCATTTAAAAATGTCAGTCGTGGTGTCCCTCAAGGCTCAGTCCTTGGACCACTATTGTTCTCGTTGTATGTTAACGACCTTCCCAGTGTTCTATGTGAGTGTAACATTCACTTATATGCGGATGATGTCCAACTATATGTGAACCGTCCGTTAAGTAGAATAGATGAATGTATAACCGTGTGTAACAGTGAACTTGAACGTATAAGTGTATGGGCTAAAAACAACGGCCTTGGTATAAACCCAGTAAAATCTAAATGTCTTGTGATCAGTAGAAAAAAATGTATCCTGAATAATCTCCGCCCTCTCAAGATTGACGACACTCCTTTGGACTACGTAGAGAATGCGATAAATCTAGGATTTACTTTCAATAGAACTCTGCCGTGGAGTGATCACATCACAAGGGTAGTTGGTAAAACGTATGGAATATTAAGGTCACTCTCGATAACCAAACGTTTTCTGCCAACCAACATACGGCTATTAATAGCAAAAACATGCATCATTCCTGCTCTTTTCTATGGCCTGGAAGTCTTTGCATTCTGCGATACCAATAGCCAAAACAAAATCAAAGTTGTTTTTAATAATATTGCTAGATATATTTTCAACCTACACAGAGCAGAGCATGTATCTGGATTCGCAAATCAAATATTTGACATTGAGCTGACAAAATGGATAAAAATTCGGATCTTAATCTATCTGCATAAAATAATATATAGTAAGGAACCATCATATCTATTTGACAAACTAAAGTTCATGACATCAAGAAGAACCAACAACATTATGTGCATTAGACCCAGATCTCTAACAGCAGAGAGACAATTCTTTTTAAACTCTATTCGATCCTGGAACCAGTTACCGGTCAACCTGAAGTGTATTAGCAGTGTGCCGCAGTTCAAACTTAGAATAAACACATATTTCAAAAATTTAAATTCCTAATTAAAGCGACTTAGGGCTTAGGGTTTAGTTTTAAGTAGTCTTAGTTAAACAACAAATAAAATTTATAAACTCGTTGTGACTAGCGCAATAATTTATAAGTCCCAGACTTGTAGCGTTAGGAATTATATTTATAATAAATTCAAATTCAAATTAAAAAAAAATAATAATAATAATCAGTGAGATATTTCGCATATTAAAAATGAAATTTTTACGGCCAAGAACGCGTGTACCATTAATTTTATGCAGTGAATCAGTACCCCATTAACGTCTTTAGGTTGGAAACTAGAGCGGGCCAAAATTTGATCAGCCCCTAATTCACAAAACTCAGTCAAAACAAACGCAGGGGCGAAAGGAAAGGAAATTTAATAAAAAATAATTAAATACACAAGGGAAATTCGCTTATATTAACGGGAAACTCGAAAATGTTAAAGGGAAATTCGGAAATGTTAAAGGGAAATATGAAAATGTTATCAAATTCTCTTTCGAGTGGAAACTGGAACAGACCCGATAGAAACATAACTATTCACAAAGACAATATAAAGTTTTAACAACTATTATATTTTTTTTAACTTACAGAAAATGCATTTCTTGTTACTTCTAATACAATTCGTAATGATAACCACTTCTGAAATAATTGATTACACCAATCACGAATTTTTCCTGTTTAAGGACAAAAAGGATGTCCTTACTTAGGAATCATATGCCGACTTATTCCACGTAACTAATTTAAGTTATTACAAGGAAATAATCAATCTAGAATCAGGTTATATAAAAAAGGATACAAATCAAAGGTCACAATGGGAAATTACATATGAATTACAAATAATCGAATTAATTTTGTCACAGCTAATATCAACTAGATCAAAAAGGGGAATAAATGAGTTAGGCACCGTTTGGAAATGGTTAGCAGGAACTCCGGATCATGACGATTTCATTAAAATTCAGAATAAAATAAATGACTTAATTGAAAATAATAACCAACAATTTATTATCAATTCCAAATTATTTAACGAGATAAAATCACTTTCCGATCATTTTAAAAACATTATTATTGATCAAGAATTGCCGTTACGGGTCTGTTCCAGTTTCCACTTCCCCAAAATTTACTCGGATTCTGATTTCCCAGACCTGTTATAGTTTCCACTTCTGTCAAATTTACTCGGATTCGGATTTTCTCTGTTAAGTCTCTGTTAACTTCAGAGCGAAACCACTCGGAAACTTTCCGACTGCCATTGGGCCGGGGGATTCAGATCCGAATGAACAGAAATTAATTATTTCATTCTCTAATGGTTTAGGGACATTACTGCATAACTGAATGAGCTAAAGGTACCATTCTTAATTTTTAAATAATTCGACTCGTAAATAAGCTTTCACAAATTCCAAATCCGCTTGTTTTAGTTTCCGAACGGAAACAAATTTTGGATCGTAGAGTGCCTTGAAGGGTAATAATCAGAGAAATAAATAATCTGTGAGATATTTCGCATATGAAAAATGCAATTTTTACGGCCAAGAACGCGTGTACCATTGATTTTATGCAGTGAATCAGTACCCCATTAACGTCTTTAGGTTGGAAACTAGAGCGGGCCAAAATTTGATCAGCCCCTAATTCACAAAACTCTTTCAAAACAAACGCAGAGGACAAAGGGAAATTTAATAAAAAATATTCCAATACACAAGGGAAATTCGCTTATGTTAACGGGAAACTCGAAAATGTTAAAGAAAATCCGAAAATTTTAAAGGGAAATATGGTAATGTTATCAAATTCACTTCCGAGTGGAAACTGGAACAGACCCGTATATTTCTAAAATTTGCTGGACGTATGCAGACACTATCCTAACAGGAGATCTAAATAGCGACATATTAAGAGAATCACATCTAACTGACAATATGAGTTCGCTAGGCATGCATTTGGTTAATTGCAACACTCCTACACACTTTACCATATGACGCAACACACTGTTAGATGTATTTTTTGTGACTAACAAAGACAAAGTAGCTTTATATGACCAATTAATTGTGCCGTCCTTTTCGAAACACGACCTTATTTTCTTGACATATACACTTGACCTTCAATATCATGACTACTCAATAGCTTTTAGGGACTTTAAAAACATAAACCTTAATCACTTAAGTGCAGCACTAAGGAACTACAATTGGGATAGAATCTACTCCCTACCAAGAGTTGAAGACCAAGTTGACCAACTGCAACGAAATATACAATCCCTTTATAACTATTTTGTACCGGAACGAAGGAAGACGATTCGCCCGACTCAAAAACCTTGGTTCTCTAATAACACAGGCCGACAAAATTCTGACCCAGAAACCAGTATATACTTTTACAAAGGTTTTCGGTGCGCTGAATCCGAATCCGAAGTCGAAATTCCCGAATTGGCTCTGGTTTCCGAGATATCCTAACCTAAAAGTGCAAAAACAGCGTTTTCTGCCTATATTTGAGGTTATGTAGCATCGAATTTGTTCTTTTACTGAAAATACTAAACAAACCATCTTAAAGTATATCCCTTGCCCTTTCAAATGCTGTTGAGTTTGATTAAATATCTCTTTTTTTCGCTGAGATATCGTACTTTGAAATTTTCATGTTAACGAATTTACCTAAAAAAAAACATTATGGATAGGCCCTATGAAGCAAACATTTTTCTTTGCACATAAAACAGCTTAAATCTGTTACTCGGGGGTTTTTGGGGTCGATGATCACGAATCCGGACTCAAATTTTCAAAATTCAAGATGGCGGATCCAATATGGCGGGCAAAATTCGTAGAAAGTTACTGAATCAAGCTGAAACTGGGTATATGGGGGTCTTCGGGGTCTGTTTACCAAACTGAGATAAAATTCTGAAATTTGATGAAGAAATTTGATGATAGATTTTTATTTTTTGTAAGTAAAAAATACAATATGGCCCCCATAAGACGACCATAAACGAAATCGCGGGGAATGTCAGGCAGCTCACTCGACAAAGAATACTCTATATCAATTTCAAAGTACGATATCTCAGCGAAAAAAAAAGATATTTAATCAAACTCAACAGCATTTGAAAGGGCAAGGGTTATACTTTAAGATGGCTTTTTTAGTATTTTCAGTAAAAGAACAAATTCGATGCTACATAACCTCAAATATAGGCAGAAAACGCTGTTTTTGCACTTTTAGGTTAGGATATCTCGGAAACCAGAGCCAATTCGGGAATTTCGACTTCGGATTCGGATTCAGCGCACCGAAAACCTTTGGAAAAGTATATACTGGTTTCTGGGTCAGAGGGTCGAGCTGATTTTGTCGGCCTGTGTAATATACGCAGGGCTATTACACAGCGCGATAAAGCATACAGCAAGTGGAAAAGGTACAAAACCCCACAAGAATATTCTAGGTTTAAGCTTTTAAGGCAGTCAGTAACTAACTTAATCGAGTCCGCAAAAATCAATTTTTACTCTCGTAAATTTGACCGCGCGGTTTCCACTAGCCAAAGATGGAAAGCCATTAAAAGCTTGGGAGTACGTAAAGTCGAAGCTAGTCACGACCCGGACATAGACGTCAACGCGTTAAACAATAAATTTCTGACATGCGCAGTACCTGAGATCATTGATCATCCATACCAAAATCTAAACCTACAATCCGTACCTGAAGAGTTCTGTGATAATAGATTTAGTTTTGCGTGTGTTGGTCAGTGTGAGGTCCTTCAATGTATAGATAAAATTAAGAGTGACGCTACTGGACTTGACGACATTAATCCAAAATTTGTAAAACTTATACTACCATACATACTCCCACATATCACCTACATTTTTAATAGTGCTTTCACAACTTCTGCTTTTCCGGACTGCTGGAAAGTTGCAAAAATTATACCAATTCCCAAAGCAAATAAGGAATACAGACCCATTTCGATTCTGCCTTATTTATCAAAGGTGTTCGAAAATGTAATGGCAGTGCAAATAACCCGCTTTATATCTGACAATGAAATGCTAAACAACAGCCAATCTGGCTTTAGGAAAAATAGAAGTTGTACTTCAGCAGTATTAAAAATTTCTGACGACATTAGGGAACACTTAGACGATAGAGACGTGACTTTTTTAGTATTACTTGACTATAGTAAAGCTTTTGACACTGTTAATCATAGTATACTTTGTACAAAACTGCGTAATATGTTTCAGTTCTCGAGCTCTTCTGTCAAACTTCTGTCCTCCTATCTTAGTAATCGTCGCCAATCTGTTGTAATACAAAACGCTTTCTCTTCATTTAAAAATGTCAGTCGTGGTGTCCCTCAAGGCTCAGTCCTTGGACCACTATTGTTCTCGTTGTATGTTAACGACCTTCCCAGTGTTCTATGTGAGTGTAACATTCACTTATATGCGGATGATGTCCAACTATATGTGAACCGTCCGTTAAGTAGAATAGATGAATGTATAACCGTGTGTAACAGTGAACTTGAACGTATAAGTGTATGGGCTAAAAACAACGGCCTTGGTATAAACCCAGTAAAATCTAAATGTCTTGTGATCAGTAGAAAAAAATGTATCCTGAATAATCTCCGCCCTCTCAAGATTGACGACACTCCTTTGGACTACGTAGAGAATGCGTTAAATCTAGGATTTACTTTCAATAGAACTCTGCCGTGGAGTGATCACATCACAAGGGTAGTTGGTAAAACGTATGGAATATTAAGATCACTCTCGATAACCAAACGTTTTCTGCCAACCAACATACGGCTATTAATAGCAAAAACATGCATCATTCCTGCTCTTTTCTATGGCCTGGAAGTCTTTGCATTCTGCGATACCAATAGCCAAAACAAAATCAAAGTTGTTTTTAATAATATTGCTAGATATATTTTCAACCTACACAGAGCAGAGCATGTATCTGGATTCGCAAATCAAATATTTGACATTGAGCTGACAAAATGGATAAAAATTCGGATCTTAATCTATCTGCATAAAATAATATATAGTAAGGAACCATCATATCTATTTGACAAACTAAAGTTCATGACATCAAGAAGAACCAACAACATTATGTGCATTAGACCCAGATCTCTAACAGCAGAGAGACAATTCTTTTTAAACTCTATTCGATCCTGGAACCAGTTACCGGTCAACCTGAAGTGTATTAGCAGTGTGCCGCAGTTCAAACTTAGAATAAACACATATTTCAAAAATTTAAATTCCTAATTAAAGCGACTTAGGGCTTAGGGTTTAGTTTTAAGTAGTCTTAGTTAAACAACAAATAAAATTTATAAACTCGTTGTGACTAGCGCAATAATTTATAAGTCCCAGACTTGTAGCGTTAGGAATTATATTTATAATAAATTCAAATTCAAATTAAAAAAAATAATAATAATAATCAGTGAGATATTTCGCATATTAAAAATGAAATTTTTACGGCCAAGAACGCGTGTACCATTAATTTTATGCAGTGAATCAGTACCCCATTAACGTCTTTAGGTTGGAAACTAGAGCGGGCCAAAATTTGATCAGCCCCTAATTCACAAAACTCAGTCAAAACAAACGCAGGGGCGAAAGGAAAGGAAATTTAATAAAAAATAATTAAATACACAAGGGAAATTCGCTTATATTAACGGGAAACTCGAAAATGTTAAAGGGAAATTCGGAAATGTTAAAGGGAAATATGAAAATGTTATCAAATTCTCTTTCGAGTGGAAACTGGAACAGACCCGATAGAAACATAACTATTCACAAAGACAATATAAAGTTTTAACAACTATTATATTTTTTTTAACTTACAGAAAATGCATTTCTTGTTACTTCTAATACAATTCGTAATGATAACCACTTCTGAAATAATTGATTACACCAATCACGAATTTTTCCTGTTTAAGGACAAAAAGGATGTCCTTACTTAGGAATCATATGCCGACTTATTCCACGTAACTAATTTAAGTTATTACAAGGAAATAATCAATCTAGAATCAGGTTATATAAAAAAGGATACAAATCAAAGGTCACAATGGGAAATTACATATGAATTACAAATAATCGAATTAATTTTGTCACAGCTGATATCAACTAGATCAAAAAGGGGAATAAATGAGTTAGGCACCGTTTGGAAATGGTTAGCAGGAACTCCGGATCATGACGATTTCATTAAAATTCAGAATAAAATAAATGACTTAATTGAAAATAATAACCAACAATTTATTATCAATTCCAAATTATTTAACGAGATAAAATCACTTTCCGATCATTTTAAAAACATTATTATTGATCAAGAATTGCCGTTACGAAAACATCGTTTACGATTATTAACATTCGACTTTCAAAACATAATTGACACTAATACACTGGCAAAAATTGATGTATTCAACACAAAAATTTTAAATAATGAAGACATTAAAGAAATATTAAATGACGAACAAAAGCCCGTAATTATTGCAGATTTAATGGATATTTCCGTATTCAAAATTGTACTACATAAAGAACTCCTTATAATTTATATAAAATACCCGGTAATAACAAACAGATGCGAAATCTACTATGCCAGATCCATTTCACAAAATGATGGAAAATTACTTATAAGTAATCAGGTCGCAAAATGCTAAAAAAAACCTTTTACGAAATATCTAATTTTTAGAACGAAATTTTTAATAACTATATTACTATAAGTAAAGATAAAACTTGTTTTACCCTCTTATTAAATGGAGAAAAATCAATTTGCACTAAAATTCGAGAACAAAAAATAAGAAAATAGATATCATTCAGGAATACATAACGTCTAATCACTTTAAGAACCTGGAAATATCGGAATATTTAATTTCCAACAATTCAGAACTTACTCTTGACAAGATAAATATTTTAAACCCATTTATTGAAAATTTCAATATAAATACCAATTTCATTTATATTATTAATTTTAATCATTTTGTATTTGAATATTACATTAATAATAAGATTCAGACATTTTATATTTGTAACCAAACAAAAACGACCAGAACAACCCAAATAAAGAGGATGAGTTTTTAACAGAATTAAGAGATCGTTTAAACGAAATTCATAATGAAGCGGGACGCGTCATTTTAGAAGGCGGAGAGTTATCCAACCCGTAAACACAGCACTCCACCCCAATTTATAAATAAATTTCACATTTTAATCTCGGCGACATTTCCTTTGTCTTTGTTTTTGTCATTGCCTTTGCCAACGCCTAGCTACCCGCAAAAGTAAATAATAAAGTAAACACAGCTTCCGCTTAGAGACCAAACCATGGTCAACGTATTGCGCTTCATTTAAACTGCATCGGTTAGCATAATTGAATTTCACAAGCAGTAGAATAATTTCAGCATAAAGCTTTTATTCTAAACATAATTGAAAGTTCAAGAAGTTTCCTATGAAAGCTTCTGGCCGAGGTTGATTGGATTAGGATTAATTATTCGAAGATCAGTCTGATTCGAGTCTGATTCGATATCGATAAAGGTTTAACAAACCAGAAGTTAGTGTCTTGTAATTAAGTATTAAGTGAAAAGTTTTACATCAATAAGGTAGGTTAAAGTGGTGAGGCTCTCCACGAGCCTCCAATTAGAGCTGAGCTCCGTTATGATCCACACCCAGACATCAATAAAGAAATATTTAAAAAAATAAAATTTTAAAAATTATTATTTTTTTAATAATTAACAACAACAATTTTAATTTGCATAAGTCTATTCTAAAGCTGTTACTGTATAACTGTAAATGTAGTTTAATAGGTAAACGTTAAAACCGAATTAGGTGAATTCATAATGATCCAAGGGTAAACAACAGCGACGTAACCAGTGGGGGGCTAAAGGGGGGCTAAGCCACCCCTGAAATATTTCGAGCCCCCCTAAGAATTTGTCGAGCCCCTACAATAATTCATTCTTAAAATTTTGACAAATCTTTGTGAATTTTAGATATTTTTTGTGTGATTTTTTAGGAAACATCTTTTATTATATTTTTTCAAGCTAAGTTATTTCATTCCAATGGATAAATGGTTAAAATTTTAGAAATAAACTTTATTTTCAATGTATGCACTCTGTATACATTTTTTATTTTCATAAGTATATGTACTTCAACATTTTACAATTTTTAAATCTTACTTGAAGAGTAGAATGTTCATAAAAAAAGTTGAACTCTTCGTTATTTTTCACTGTCAAATCCTTTTAGGATGTCGGAAATGGGTATTTTTCAAAGTTTGTTTTTGTTTTCAAAAGCAAGAAAAGCTAAATTTCTCATTCTTTGAGTTGTCATCGACAATCGAGACGGAATGTTGATTCGGGAAACGACTGAAAAAGAGCTTTCACAAATTGCGGTACTACAACCGAAAGTTTCGATTGCAGCAAACATTTTGTAGTTATGAGGGAACGCACCTCGATAATCGTAAAGAACTGAAAGAATATTGAAACGTGCTTCACTTTTCCATTCATCGTTCAAAGACAGCCATTGCAATTTCTTTGTTTCCACAAACTTTTTCGCAACAGAAACTTCAGCATCGTATGGAAGAATGATGCCAATTTTCTTCAATGGTTGCAACGTGTCCAAATTCATTGCCGACGCATCGGAGTATGCCAGAAGGACATCATTGTTTTCGCTGAGTCGACGCTTCAGTTCTGCTCGCATGACATCGGTCACTTCGAAAAAACTGGACTTGATGATGTTATCTTCGTCTGAACGTTCTTCAATGGTTTCCATAATTACTGAATCAGCTAGTCGAATAGACCTTTGACGAACTCGGTTATCGGTTTTCCGAAGCGGTACCACGATCTTAAGTAAATCTTCAGTCTTCCGATTGTACTCCTCAGATTTCACAGTTTTTCAGAATTCTTCCAAAGTTGCATCAAGCGCATTGATGATGGGCATTGCTTGACGGTAACTGATCTCACGTTTTTGGAAAATATTGTCAGCTGGTGCGAGGGTTTTCAGAGCGTCGTTCATGAACAATAACATGAAAACAAATTCCTTCCGGGTTATTGCATCCAGAAGACCGACCGAAGTAGCGATTTCTTCAGCATCGATGCGTGAGGATGACCTTTTTTTGACCTGAGCAAGTGTTACCACGATGTCCTTTTAATTTTCCAAAACCGCGGCAGATGCTCGAACGTGACCGCTCCATCGGATTTCTATCAATCTCTTGATACTTTTTGCTTCGTACATTTTTCAGACTCTTGACTTCTTCAGGATCGTGTAATCAATTTGAGGTTCTCGAAAAACGGTTCAAGCAAAACGGTACGACAACCGCCTTGTGCGGATTGATGTTGAGACCCACGTTTGTGCACCAGTCGAGGACCAAATTGAGTGCCCTTTGCATCAATTCGGAGACAGTGTTGCCAAACTTCCCTGTGACTACAATGACCAGGTCGTCGGCATACCCAATGGCATCGATTCCCTGGTTGTGTAGTATTTCTAGAAGTTCGTCCACCACAAGTGACCATAGTAGGGGAGACAGCACTCCGCCTTGTGGACACCCTCTAGCCGCGTTAATGCGGACCGTTGTCGCATCTAGCGTGGAAGATATTTCCCGTTGTCGTAGCATGGCTTCTATCCAGGCTACGGTTGCCGCATCAATATTCCTACGAGATAGAGCTCTGGAGATTGACTGATAGCCAGTGTTGTCAAAAGCACCTTCCACGTCCAGGAAGGAGCACAGAGCAATTTCTTTGGATTTGAAGGATTTCTCGATCTTGCTGACTAAGTGGTGAAGAGCGACCTCTGTCGATCCGCCTTTGATGTAGGCGACTTGGGTTTTGTGTAGCGGCTTGGTGGTCTGGAGAGTGCACCTTACGTGCAAGTCCACAAGCCGCTCCGAAGTCTTGAGAAAGAAAGACGAAAGGCTTATCGGTCTGTATGACTGGGGTTGGTCAAGAGCCCGGTTGCCCTTAGGAATAAATACCACGTTGACTCTCCTCAAAGATTGTGGTATATATCCCCATGCAAAGCTGGCTCTAAGCAGACCGACAAGTGGGGAGATAATTATCTCAATGCTATGTTGTAGCAAGGCTGGAAAAATCTGATCACCCCCCGGGGCTTTGAAGGGGCTACAGGATTTGACTGCCCACCTGACCTTGTCAGGATCGAAGATAATACCGGACAGACTTTGTCGCGCCTATTCGGTGGAGTGGATAACCCATTTGGTTCGCCATGCGTGTATAACTGAGACCCTGGGAAATGCACCTGAAGCAAAAGCTCTAGCGTTTCCTTACTGTCCTGGGTGAAAGAACCATCTGTTCTCCTTAGAAGCCCCACCCTATTTGTTGAGCCCTTAGCAAAGACCTTTTGCAGTCTAGCTGCTTCCGGTAGTGCCTGCACACTTTCGCAGTAGTTGCGCCAGTTTTCCCGCTTAGCTCTTCTAATATTTTTGTTATACTCCGTGAGAACACTCCTATAAGTGTCCCAGGAGTTCCGATTCGCCTTGGCTCTATTGAAGAGCCTGCGAACTTCCTGTCTCTCATTCGCAAGCCTATCACTCCACCAGGGAACCTCGCGGTTTGACCGGTGACGGTTTAGGACTGTGCTGTCCTGGAAGGAAGTGATTAGCACATCATGAAGCTGGTCAGCAGCCATCTCTATGTCACTCACAGACGCAAAGTTGGTGGTGAGTTGGTCAGCTTTCATAGCCACAGAGGCTGTGAACATGTTCCAGTTGGGTTTCTTCCGATTGTATAGCGAAGTATTGAGTTCCGTTTGGCCAGGTAAATCAAACCGGATGTGCTGGTGGTCTGATAGCGTGGCCTCATCGGTAACCCTCCAGTTCGTTATGCAATCGGATAGGAAATTACTAGCCAAGGTGAGGTCTAAGACCTCCTCCCGGATAGCGTTTATGAAAGTGGGTTTGCACCCTCTATTGACTATATCTAATTGACTACACATTATATATTCAAGAAGGCACTCAGCCCTTTTGTTGACATCACTGCTACCCCATATGGTGTGATGCGCGTTGGCGTCGCAGCCGATAACCAAGTGTTTCCCGGCTGTACGGCAGAAGCTGCTGGACCTCTATTCGTCAGTGTCTCCGGGAAAATAGGCGGCCGCCACCACTACTTCTCGGACGCCTTCCGCTGTAGCCACCTCTATGGCTGTTGCAACCAGATCCCTGCGGATAAAGTTAGTTCGTGGGAAGTGCTTTACGTTTCCATCCAGAAGGATAGCTGCGCGTGGAGCACCTCCACTGCGGTCATATAACAACTTACTTGAACCGCAGTTAAGTCCTCGGACTTGGCCACCGATCAACCATGGCTCTTGGATTAGGGCCAGGTCGATCCTCTTCTCGGCGAAAGTCCTGCACAGGGTGGCCGACGCCCCTTTGGCGTGGTGCAGGTTCGCCTGGAGAACCCTCGTGGTTCTCATTGCTCGTCCTTCGGGCGTTGGACGAGGCTGCCGCATTTGCCTCGTCGAGAGTTATTGCCTCTCAGTCCTTTCGGCGGTCTTGATGCCGCGATCGGCATCGGGATCCTGGCCGCCGGTGCCATCGCCTTGGGTGGCTGGACCTTGCCATCGCCCTTAGCGGAAGCGCTACGCTTTGTAGCACCGCCTGGGGCTCCCTTGGCTGGTGGCTGGACAAGGGTGGCCTTCCTAGCGAGCCCAGCAGCGGCGCTAGTGGAAGGGCCATCCTCGGGGAGAGGTTCTGCAGAAGGGCCATCCTCGGGGAGAGGATCTGCACGTTGGGCGACGCTGCTTTCCTCTTCAGACGCGGAGGTCTTCAGAATGAGCCTGGTCCTGCCAAAGCAGTACCAGACTCTGCCGCCGCACTTAGCAAGCGACCGCAGCGACGCCTGGTCGACCATCATGGCGAGGTGCAGCATCTCACCTTGTGTGTTCCGCTGCACAACTCTCCATTGGGTGGTATCGAGGCCGTTCTGTCTACCAACATAGGCAAGAACTTCCAACTCTAAGCTGTTGGCGAAGTAGCCTCGCACAAGGCTGGCCCGGGGGAACTGGCCCTCCTCCAACAGCTCCACGTCAAGCGTACTGTTAGCCTTGATAAGGCTAAAGTTGCGCCTGACCCACTCGGCTGCGTTGTTGTCGTGGCAGACGAGCAACAGCCACATCCCTCGAACTGTGGCATCAAACCAGCAGACTCCGAGGAGAGAGTGGTTTTCAGGATCGCCGCCTTGAGCGTAGCCATATGCTCCGCAGTTAGGGTCGGCGATCCACCAGTCGAAGCGAAGCCGAGCTTGACACCACTGGCCATCCGACTGTATGACGGCGCTGTCGGCTCTGAATGAGCAATTCTCGGCTTCTTTGACAAACCGGACTCCAGGGTCGTGCCAAAAGATCTCTCCCGCTTGGCCTTGGCCGCGACGGGAGGAGGAGCTTTTGCTGCCTGGAGAACCTCTGCTCTCGGGAGCCCTTTTGCGATAGCTGCCTTAAACAGCTTCTTTTCTCGGCTTGTCAACTTGACGAAGGCGACCTCGGAAACCAGCCTCATCCGCTGGAGCCGAGTGCCCGCATCCTCCAGATCCAACCCCAAGGAGGTTGGGCAGGATGCGTCGTCGGACGATGGCGGGGTGACTTCCTTGGAAATTGAGGCCGATACCTCAGGTTCCCCTAGGGTCACCACGTCCTCCGTCGACGAGAAGGAGGCAGAAGCCACCCGTCCTGAGACGGATGGTGGCGCTTCCGGATCCCCAATCGTGGCGGGACCGACATCCGCGCATATGGGGGTGGGCGCCGGCAGCACATCAGCTGCAGTGCCTTGATTGGCCGTGACCGTGGAGGTTGAGGCCTGGGGTGATGCGGTCAGAGTCACATCAAGCTCATTTTGAGAATTTGAGTCATCCATAAATGAATCCCACGAGTGAACGGGAAGGGAGGTCACCCGCGGCATAGCCCGTGTACCGCGGGAAGTCCACTTTTGAAACTGGAGGAGGACAGGTATCCAGAGTCCGCATACTAGCGACCGAGCGCCACCTCGGCCATGAATCCCTCGGCATATGCTGTTTCACCTTGGATTGGGGAATTTTATAAAGAGTTATCTTCTCTTAGCCCGACTACCATTGGTCAGCACCCTTGGTCGAGACATGACCAACACAAGGGTCTGCTTCCAGCCGCCCTCGCGTGGAGAGTATAGTCGCACTTCCGGCAGTGTGTGCAGATACGGCGCGTACTACCAGAGTAGTTACACGTGATTCCCCTTGCACACCTGTCGGCTGACGGCATAGTCTACAAGTGTTGCAGAACACCGCATCTAGTGCAATAGAGCACTCGAGCCAAGGGTATTTGTAGAACCACGATAATTGAAAGTATCTCCGATTTTTGCCATTCACTGTATATGGAAACTTCACTCCACGCAGTTCCTTGATGTGATCTTTTGGATCAAACTTTTCACCAATTGGTCTTCTGGTGCCGTGAACGATTTCGGATTACCAGGGGCAGCCGATCCTACAATAAATTTTCAATATTATTTTAATACTAAATGCAACGTATTTGAGTTATATGTAGGGGAGAGTGGGGAGTTATAAAACACGCTTTGTTAAAAAGCCCAAAGTTCTAAAATTTACGTTTTTTTCACATTTTTTTAAATTGTGCGACGCCCCGCGTCGCAATCCCTACAACTATTATATAATATTTTTGTATCCCATTTATTCCATTTAGTATTAATTATTTACTTATTATATATAAGTTATTTACTGAAGATTATTAGTTAGTAGGAATTAATACTGAAATAAAGGGGCACGAGTGCGCCATCTGGCAACGCCCCAACAAGAAGGCCACCAGCCCTGAACAGCTGACGGCTATCGGCCATACCCATCGATATGGCAACCCCGGCGCCTATCGAAAATAATCGTATATCGGATTGAGGGGTACAGCTGATCGCGGCCTATATAAGGCGACGCACAGCGGAGGGCAAGTTCACTTTTGGCGAGCAGCCGAGCGAACAACATCTGGGTGAGTCTTTGAACAGTAATTAATAACTAACCAGTAGTACTAGAACCGGGCCAAGGTCTTGCTCTTGATAGCGAGGTCTTGATGAGAACAGGGTAGTGGGGTGAGGTTCTTGAAACCGAGCCCCAGCACAGTAGCATAGCCGTGGGGCCAAGGTCAGCTCTTGCCAGCAGATCTTGAGGTGGACCGGGGTAGCGGAGCAAAGTTCCTGTAACCGAACTCATGCGATAGAGCAGGAAGGGGCCAAGGTCTTGCTCTTTATAGCGAGGTCTTGATGAGAACAGGGTAGCGGGGCGAGGTTCTTGAAACCGAGCTCAAGCACAGTAGCATAGCCGAGGGGCCAAGGTCTTGCTCTTGATAGCGAGGTCTTGATGAGAACAGGGTAGCGGATCAGGACGGGGTCAAGGGTAGCTCTTGATAGCAAGATCTTGCAGAGGGAAGGAATCGAGGGTATCAGAAGGTAGGATTGACGGTGAGAGCTTAGGTCCCGACGATCGTCGCAGCGACAGAAACCCAGTACAGGGTACCGGCAGGGCGACTACACCGCATGACACGTACTCACTCGGAGTTACGCAGAGTCATACAGAGGTACTCCGGGTAACTCAGAGAGACACAGAGTCACACAGAGATACACAGAGTCACACAGAGAGACACAGAGTCACACAGAGATACACAGAGTCACACACATGATACAATCATAGTAGGTAGTCTCGTCCGCTGTGACAGCTCGGGTTTTGATTCAGTGCGTGTTTGCCTTTCGTAGTGAGCGGTCAGGTTACGGACCAATTTTTCGACAAAATTAACCCTTGTGTAAAATGATTTTTAACAAAGAAAACGAACCTGAGGATTTTTTTTATTGATATTTCAAACATCGCAGAGGGAGTGCACATATTTGATGAGCTTACAGAGGATGCAATTTAGTATGTCGCGGGCTATATCATAAAAAAAATTGCACCTCTCAAATGAAAATGGGACATTCACTTATGTCGATGAAGTGTCTCACGGAGGGCTCAAGAAACCATCTATACAGTTCATAGAAGAAATTAAGAAGTTGGAACTTATATTTTTATCTTTTGTCAATGACACATTTACAATAACAAAAAATGTAAAAGAAAAATTGATAAAAGCGGCCGAAAATGTAAATATTAGCTTAACTGTAAAAAAATTATTTTTTAAGACTAGAATATATTTTAGAATTAAGAATTTAAACAAAAGATTAGCAACACAAAAACAAAAACAACGCATCATGTCCAATTCGAAATTGTTAAAAATATAATTATAAAAAAACAATTCAACTCGTTTTATTATGAAAGGAAACTTAAAGCCCCTTACACCATATAAGGGTTAATCAACACATCTATTGTCGTTTCGCTCGCACTTACTAGGTTGAGCCCCTCTCACTCGCACTCATTGTAATGATTGAAGAGGGACCAAAATTTTTCTGACGAGACTACCTACTATGATTGTATCAGGGTCACACAGAGTCACACAGAGATACACAGAGTCACACAGAGAGACACAGAGTCAGACAGAGAGACACAGAGATACACAGAGTCACACAGAGAGACACAGGATCATACAGAGAGACACGAAGCGAGTTCTCAAGAGCGACACGAGAGAACACAGATCTACACGGAGTAGCACGGGTTCAACCCACTCGCGCCAAGCCGCGGAGTCATCCCCGCATACCTCCTACACAGGGCACCAGCAAGCCGACTCACCGCAATTCCCGCGGAGTCGCACGTTCTCTTTTCAGGAAGTTATTCTCTAAATAAACTAGAATTCAATTGAACAACTCGCCTTCTTACTGGGTATATTTGGGGACTCAAGGGGCCGGAACTTTATTTGTGTGAACCCCGACCTCGGCGAGCTAAGCCGCGCAACCCAAGAGAGGGTTGAATTTGAATTTGCATTTGAATTTGAATTGAATTTTTAGAGCAATCAATAAACTACTACCTTTTCAAAGGATACGCCTATAATTCAAAATATTGGGCGACTTTAGCTCGTCTTCCCGAATCACTGCTTTTTTCAGTTTTCAAAAATCGTGGGGACTTTTGAAACACTAGCTTAGGTCTCTAGCTTTCCATTGATATGCGTGTGTCCACAACTGCCACCTTTACCCTACTAAAAAATGCGAACAAATTTTTTTTATAACGAAATTTTTTATTAGGATTACAGAAATGACACTTTTTAATAATTTTCACGTATTAACAAGTATTAAACCAAATTTTAAACTTCTTAGAAAAATAATAAAAAATCTTTATCGGAATCATCTTTCATGTGCGACGACTACGTTTTTCTGCCGGTGGTTTGACCGCTTCTTTTGCCTTATTATATTATATACATTATAAAACTATTATATTGTTATATCATTCATATATTGTTCATATATCACACATATTATATAATATATGACAATCAACATATTAGATTCATAATCAACAATTGTCATGTTTGCCGTGTTTCACATCTCCCCACTCGATGTGTTTCATTTCTCCCCATTTGGTACTTTTTTAAAAATCGCACCGCGACAGCAACACAATAAAATATTTTCTCTCAAATTTTTCTGTAAGTTAAAAGCTTAATGAATGCTGATTATTTTGGATACTAACTTTATAGATTCACTTGCAACTGTTCATCAGGATGCCACACACGAAAATCCTCGAAAAAACTTTTTGCACTAATTTTAAACACAGTGTGTGGGAATATATAAAAAAGGAGTGAAATCGGTGCAAGTGCTCGATCAAATTAAGCATTGGGGTTAACAAAATGTTGAGAAAAGAAAAACGACCGGAAAAGCCACTAAGCGAAATCTATGGCCATGTTTCACGACTCCCCATGTAAATTAATTTTCTGATTTATGTTAAAAAGTTCTCTAATTGTATCTTTGGATTTGGCTAGATGCCGATAATTAACTCGCCAAAAGTTATCGCTAAGGTTGCCATACTGTTGATGAAACGAAACAGGCAGGTAAAAGTATTTATAAAATATAAATGAATTCATTAATAATTATTTGTAACAAATTTTGAAAAAGTAAATGAACTTTTGAAATGACCTAGTAGAGATTGTTAAGCAGGTCGAATATAACACAAAACCATGTTTGAAATTCTTCTAACACCCTCAAAATCTTGATTTATGGTCAAAAAACCGTTTCTCGGCATAAATCAAGATTTTGAGGGTGTTAGAAGAATTTGAAACATGGTTTTGTGTTATATTCGACCAGCTTAACAATATCTAATAGGTCACTTCAAAGGTTCAGAAGCACTGTTACATTGTGTAAATTTGAAGGAGGGCCATAAATGTTGTTTATAAATAATGCTATTTAATTTTATTACTTTAATGGTTAAAATTGAACAAAAAAGTAATTGAGACCATCGGAATTAAGACTGTGAAAAATGTGGCAGCCCTTTTGTGTGGAAATCAGATTAAACAGCTTTTGTTACTGTTGAATGCAAAAAGCTGCTTACCGACGATATGTAGCAAAAATTTTACGAAAACCGGAGCACCTAAAATCAAAATCTAAATATTTTGGCCAAATTGAAATCGAAAAAAAAAAAAAATACGATTACCGGAGCATGCTTGATAACCTTGGAATTGGCATTTGAAACGTCACTTTACTCACCATCGACATTTTCTTCATCGTTTGAATTATCTGCTTTTGTCTTCTTCAAAAACGATGTAATGTTTTTTGGCCTTTGCAACGTTTCATAGTCGGTGAAATCAAGTTTAAAATCTTGATGGTTTGATAGGAAAGGTTTTTGGAGTGTACACCAGGCCCGTGCGCAGGAATCATCCAAAGGGGAGGGTTTTAACTACAAATTTGGAATACAATATCGAAATAAAATTGTTTTCAATATTAATTGCTTCCCATATTTCAAAAATTTGTCATTGAAAAAACAAATTCTTAGAATTAAGTATAAATTGTCAAGTTCTTTGCATTTTTAAATAATAAATGCTGTATTGTTTATAAAAATGAATGTGGAAAAATGCTCAATGAGGGGGGGGAGGGGTTACAACCCCAAAACCCCCCCTTGCGCACGGGCCTGGTGTACACAATTCATAACACTCACACGGATAACTCATTTGTTTTGTTCGGCCGCAGTCTTCGTGTTACTAATGCTTCGATAGATCGATAATCGATCTCTCTCATCAGTCTCGTGCATAGTCGCAAGAATATGCTGTACAGGACACGCGCGAAAATTGAATTCAAGTTTATTATAGAACTGATGCTTTTAATTGTTCTGATAGTTTGATACAATGCACACTGGTCCCAATGCCCAAAATTTTTGCATAAATTAGACAAATGAAGCCACAGATCTGAAACTTGGTACACTGTATAGTTATTATATATGGAAGGTCTGAGCAAAATTTTGAATCGATCGGACCACGCCCTCCTTACCGCCCCATAGAAGCCTATGGTCCTTTAGAACAAAAAAGTATATAAATAAAATGAAAATTAATATATATGTATGTAAATTCGGCAATTATATTACATAAATTTAAATTAAATATTATCTAATTTTTTTTATACAATAATAAAATATTTAACCCCTCATCCCCCTCTTCCCCCCTTCTGAACTGGTAACTACTTAAAGATTCAGCAAAAACCAAAATTAATTTCATTTATATATTCATTTAAGAAAATAATACATACATATTTATTTATGTTTATGTATAATTAATACATATTTATATAATTAATTATTAAATTATTAATTTTCAGCATCTAAATGAAAAGCATAAGTATCGAAAAATTCAAATGTGTCCAAGTCATCTTCATCAGAGTCATCTGTATTAGCATAACTGTCGAAAAAATTAAAATCTGGTGTTCTTAATAATAACTTCTACTGAAAAACTTTTATTCTTTTTGTTATGCAGTTGTCTTTCTTTAATAATAGTCAGATGCTTCAAATTTTACTA
The DNA here is from genome assembly GCA_018903765.1 of Drosophila aff. chauvacae BK-2020. NCBI lineage: Eukaryota > Metazoa > Arthropoda > Insecta > Diptera > Drosophilidae > Drosophila > Drosophila aff. chauvacae BK-2020. The sequence continues at coordinate 251,701 of JAEIGO010000057.1, read as the reverse complement.
GAAAACGTCTGGCAAGAAAACTTTTATGGTGGGCCTTAAACTTCGCAACTATTCGAGTGCATTTATTTAAGCCAACAGTAACATAGGCCACAAAATTCTTGATTTTCTTTTTTAATTTGACTTTTATGTTTATTTTTTTAATTTTCCGATTCGTTTCTGCAGAACAAAGTTATAAGGGCGTTCGGTTTTACGTTCATTTGCTAGCCAAAACCCCAGCATTTCAGCATGGCTGATGTCTTGTAGTCTAAGAAAAAGTTGATTTTTAGAAAAAGTAGCAAAAAGTAGCAAAAAGGATTAATATCATGAGATTATAAATATATTGAAGAATTAAACTGTGTTAATAGTTACAACAATCCACAACAATCCAACATACTTTTTTTCCACGAAACACGACAAATATTAGGTTAGAATTGCTAAAAAGATGACTTCACAAAAAGACATATTAACAGAGATATATCACAAAAATCAAACATAGCATTAAAACACTTATATTTTACATACCTCCACCGTTATTTTGCATTTTAGATTTTGTAAATCAGTATAGTGTAACTTATGTAATTGTAATTTGAAATGAGCATTTGTTTGGCTTTTTACAAATATCAAGTTTGTCGATAAATGATTTGCTGACTTTCAGGGCTACCCAAAATACCAGGGCTACAATTTCAGTTGTGAAATTGTTATTTTTAAATGCACTATACATTATTATATAGGAATAAAATAATAAAATTTCATAACTCTTAAAAAAAAAAAATGATTTCTTGCAAAAATTTTGGGCATTGGGACCAGTGTGCAATGCATGACACATTATTTTTTTTGTACTTGATAAAATTAAAATTTGAACAAGTCTCACGACTTGAAGGATATTTCCGTAGTACTTATGAAGGCAATATTGAAACGATTATCTTAATGAAAGAACGTGTTTAGACTTTCAGATATAATATATATTCGGGCCCTTCTGAGCCCCCCCTGTTTCCTATTTCTGGTTACGACGCTGATATACAAACTTCGGCTTGCCGAAATTAGCTTCCTTTCCTATGGAGTTTTGCTGCTTTCAGAAAATGTATCATGTCAGTACCTAGCTTTAAGTTGAAATATTTTGATGACGGATTCAAATTCAGCGTAGCGAAAACCATTGGAGGAGTCAAACGTTTTCACCTTGAAAAGGTTATTTATATCTGGTCTATTATATTTAAATATTTCTTAAAATAAATAAAAATATATATTGAATACCTTTGGAATGGAGAATGGAGGCGTCTTTCGAGTCCAATTAAAAGGTATTTTGGGTATTATCACACATTGGAAAATGTCTAGTTATCTGTTCTAAAGAGCTTTGCAATACCTCTGGACAAGACCCTATCGTAGCAGATTTTCCATAAAACCGGGTTTCATAAAAATCTCAGTGCTTGCCCTAATGTCGGACGTATCTATAGCGATGATTATCTGCATTATTAAATATTAAGAAGTATAATAGAAATTTTAGAAATAGGATAAAGCTTTTAAATCGGTTTACTGGGGTTATAAAATCAGAAACACAAGTATTTAAGCCGTATTATTTGATAACGATTTGCTTATCAAATGCTTAAGTAAGAATATTAAATTCGATTTCATAATTATAAATCTTAAATTCATTTGGATGTGTACATATATTTATTAAGTTACTTTTCTATAGTTCGCCTGTATTTTACGAAAATATTTTTTATGACTTTCCAAACGGTATATTGTATATTATCAATATAAATACCTTTAATTTCTATACGAACAAAGTATATATTGAAAACGATTGTAGTCTCAGCCATTAAAAAACATTGCAAATAAAACCAACCCTCTACTGGATTAATGATAAACATATGTATACTGCATGTGTTTTTATGTGAAAAGAAACCTATATAAATATAAATGATGATGTGAAATCTTCCAAGAGAGTGCTATAAGTGCTCTGCAACTGTTTGCAATGATGAGGGCTCTTTTCTGGTCTTACCTCTTTGATTCAGCTTGCATTTTTTTATATCGTTATGTCACATAACCGTTGCCATTGAGTCTTTCTGCCCTTTTCTTCGCTACTTGACAGTTGTTTGCCAGTAACAACTTCCGCTTTTTTTCTGCTTTGATAAGCCTTTTCTTATACCATTCTTAAAATCCCAGAAGCAAAGGGAGGCAGTCGATTTTTGCAAAGTAAATCGGATTTTGACTGCGTTTGAAGTAGGAAGAACCAAACACCATTTCGGCAAAGTATTGTGCTTAAACTTGTAGACAGCCCCAGTAAATGTGAAATATTTTGAAAGTATTTGTTTAATGACTTTTCTTTATTTTTATTTTTGTTAGCTTATATTGCGATGTTTGCGTTAAATTAATCAATATTAAATTACTAATATTTAATTTATATAATACATATAGTTGAAATCCCTTTTTTTCCGCTGCAACTACCCTCAGGATAGTATGAAAGTTGGAAATAAATCGATGTTCAGTGAAAATTAAAATCTAACAGTTTCTCCATACAAGAAATGTTTTAGGGTTATAAGACTTACATATACTCATATATATTTTAAATTATAACTTTTTGGGTTTCCTTACCTTTTCAGTGGCATCAGTAATATAACATTTAACCCTAGAAGGGTATCGTTAATTTTCACCCGCTTTTAAACTTCGTCCAATAGACGAACACAGACATTGCACTTCTATAACTTTAACACGAACAACTTTTTTCTTCTGAAATAAACTGTTATATACATTTTGAAGTTTTCTGAAAAGGATAATAAAAATTAATTAATAATAAAAACATAACAAAAATTGCACTTCATTTTCGAGATCATTGGTTTTGATAAATATAAAATATATTTTTCAATTCAATATTTAAATGTTTTTTTTTGTATTTTTTTTAAATGTAGGTTTATCTTATTATAAAAATATAAACTTTGTTTATTTTGGAAGAAGTGCACGCTGTGCACACCTCAATCTTGTGTTCGCCACAGATGTTTATTTTGCAAGAGTTGCAAATACTTTTCGTCATACGACGTTTTGTGTAGTGGCATAACTTACAATTCTTTCTTTTTTTATCATTTTCATCAACTCTATGATTTTCTAATACTGATTCAGATCTTAATTGACTTGGCAGAGTGGTAATTGTGGCTCGTTTTTTAAATATATTTTTTGTTAGGTCATTGTATATAAATTTAACAAAATCTTTTTGAGATAAAGGTTTTCCTTTAGCTAGGTTCATATTATGACAATATATGATATAGCTTTTATTAATGGCCATATTAAGAATGCCATAAAAAAGACACATGGGCCACCGATTAGTCTTTCGAGAAGTTTACATAGTTGAACACATTTGGTCAAAGGTCGACGCCTGCTTTTGTGGAGTTATAAAATTCTACCATTGATGGTTTGCCATTAGACTCATTTATTGTTCCTTCTTCAGAACAAGAAGAAAGTAAATATATAACTTTGTTGCTTTGAGCGCAGAGGTTCAACAATAGTTAATTTATATGGTTCTTTCAAAAGGGCGTTGGCAAGGGGTATTCATGTGAACAAATTGTCCATCGTAACATTACGGTTAGACCTTTAATTTTCACCCGCTTGTGGGTAAACTTCGTCGTATCGACGAAGTGATTTTTTTTGTAACCTAAAAATGTATTACCTGCATCCGTCGCACAGCCACGCAAGTCTGCACATAGAAAGAGAACTAGAGCTACAGAGAGAAACAGATCGCTACTAATGATCGCACAAAAAGGAGAGCGAAAACAAAAAATGTGTTCGTCTATTCGGCTAATGGTTCCCCCACTAGGGTTAATATGTATAATTATATATTTGTTGTTTTTCAAATATAGAATACCTCGATATAAGTTGTTATATATATTAAAATTTCTTTTTAAGTATAATAAATCGATAATGTAAAATTGGTCGTTATGTTTACAACAAGTTCATGAACGCGTCGTTTTTCAAGAACTTTCCGAAGTTTTTAAATTAAATCAATTCAGATGTATAAATTTTAGAATTGTTAAAAACTACAACAATTTTACATTTTCTCAATCTATCATAAAACCAGATACATAATTGCATACTTTAACCGATATCATATTTTTGATAGGTTTTCATTTGCGTTACCAATAGGAATACTAGTATTATAGATTTGTGCCAATCGGGAATGGTGTTTGTCTAATTTCCATATATGGCTCTCTATGCAAATATGTAATTCTTTCTTGTCAATATATCATAGAAATACAATACATTTCTCACAAAATGTGCATGAGGGCAAAGAAAAATTTGTATATCTTGGTGCACAACCTCTGCATGAAATATGATCGATCAAGTCAAAAGTAGGATCCAGGCGGAATCATCAACTGTAGCAATTCTTTCCAAAGAGCAAAAGTTCAGCGTGTAAGTCGCAAGCTTGGAGGCGACACGAGAGAATGTCATTAGCTTTTAACTTAAATATGTTTATGCAGCAGCATGTTTGAAAATTATTAAGATCTGTTTGTAAATCATACTGGCAAGAAGCGTCATTATGTTGCACGTAAAGTTTGACGTCGTCCTCAAACAAAAGCACTTTGGAGTTAGTCAGAACTTTGGGCAGGCTGTTAATAAATATTGTAAACAACAGGGGACACAAATACATCAATTGCGGGACGCCAGAAGTAACCCTGATAACATTAGATAAGGTATTTTTAAGTAGGACCTTTGGCGTCCTGCCACTCAGATAGCTTGAGATCCAACTAAGAAGATAAACCGAAAATCCCATTAGATCGAGTTTTGCGAACAAGAAGAGAATGGTTAAAAAATTCGAATGCTTTACTGAAATCCGTATAAATTACATCTATATGAAAGTTTTTATGGAAGCCATTTATTATGAAGGAAGTGTTCCTAAAAGATTAGATGTCTTTGATCTTTGAATTATAAATCCAATCTGATATAGAGAAATTATTGATCTATTCATTTGAGGTAAAAATGTTTTCGAAAATATTGAAGAAATTGCTGTGGATAATGATTGCTACACCAAAGGTTTTATTATACGAGCCCCGACCACACTATTAATTCGCAAAAAAAAAATTTTGAAGTGGTAGTGTGTGGACTCTTTTTTTTTTTTTGTTTTTAATTAATTATGAGTCCTAAACGTATACATAATATTTTATATTTTTTTTTTTATTTTGCTATTGGCTTTATTTATTTAATCGCATCATTGAAAGAAAACGAATTCTTTTGCTGAAAGGAAGAAAATATTTATTGCAAATCAAGTTGTAAGGATGCTTATCAGGATCAGGGCCAGGATAAATACTCAGCCAGGCCAGGATCCTCCACAGAAATATTTATTTGTGAGACAGGCAGAATAAAAGGGGCCTACTGGCCAGGATTTGGAACGTAAAGGAAATGGAAACTGTAGGTCAGGAGGGTTGCAGCAGCGCTCGTCCCGTATCCAAGGTCTTCCCCTGTCGTCAACTGCGTATTCGCGGAGCCGTACTTTGGGGGCCCTAGGGGGGGTGAAGTGCTGCAAGGGCGAGATCCTTGCCAGGCTGGGATCGACAGATGCGGAGACTCACCATGGGGAACGTAATCGCGGGGCCGCTTCCCAGGCGAGGATAGAGAGAAAGGATTCCCGCTATGGACAAAGGCTGCGTAACCGCGGGGCCGTTCCCAATGCGGGGCTCAGGAGGAAGGATTCCCGCCAGGGAGACGGCTGCGTAATCGCGGGGCCGTTCTCAATGCGGGGGTCAGGAGGAAGGTCGGTAGGGGTGGAGGAAATTAAAAATCCTGGTTCTCGCATAGTCTTTTCCATTGTTCCTTCATGGTGGTGGCCCGCTAATCCAGGGCGGCGACCACCGCCAAGTCCGTGGTCCAGATCCCGCAGTTGGAATCCTGCGGGCAGTATTCTATGTCCGCTCCTCTCCTTGGCGTCGTGATCCTCTTCCTGGTTTCCAGGCACGTCTGGTAAGTTTGGCTTCCTCCCCACTTCTTGTCGATCGGCGGACAGCGTTGCGTCCAGCAAACCTCCTCTGCCGCCAATCTGCTTGCCGAGCGTTATCGCCTTCGGCCGACAGCAAGCATTGTGTGCTTGCGTTGCGTCGTCGAGCTTCGGTTCGCCTCGCCGTTGGTTCTTGTTGATGGGCTTCGGCTCTGCCGAGGTGGGCTCTGCCGCGATGTACTGGCTCTGCCGCCTTATGTTGGCTCTGCCTCGATCGGCGGATAGCGGTGCGTCCAGCAAGCCTCCTTTTCCGCTGATCTGTTGCCCGAGCGTTATCGCCTTCGGCCGGCACGAAGTCTTGTCTACTTACGTGGCGGCGTCAAGCTTTCGCTCGCCTCGCTGTTGGTGAGCTTCGGCTTTGCCGAGGTGGGCTCTGCTGCGATGTACTGGCTCTGTCGCAGTGTGTTGGCTATGCCCGTTGGGCTCTGCCGCGATGGGCTCTGCCGCGATGAGCTCGCTGCTGGATGTTGCGGGTTGGGATGTGCGTGGGTATTGGTGGGAAATGTTTAACCCCTATGTACACACAAAGATGCCCTTCTGGGGCCTCCTAACCTATACTTAATTTCTATGCTTACTTTACTACCCTAAATCCCAAAATATATTAACCTAAATCCCTACGCTAACTAGCATACAAATTAAAACTATGGCCCTATTCTAACTTACTACTACTGTATACAGCTATCTTCGTGGCTACAAATTATCCTATTCTACCTACATGTCTACAAAATCCTATTCTACCTACACATAACCCACATGTCTAGAAAAATGTTGTGGGGAACCAGGAGGGTTCGTCACACTCCATCCCTTCCTCGGGGTCGGAGTGTGATGCGGACGTGACGGCCGTCCCGGGACACCTGCACCTGATACCGTTGCCCTCCGACCTCATTAAGGTATCGCAGGCTCAGTCCCGCGGTTTGGCGCATCTTCTCCTGCACCCGGTGGATTAGGGCGGCGGGGAGCCTGCCTCCTGGCGTGGTCCATCCGGCGGGGGCTCGGACGAAGGGGTGTGAGTCCTGGACCTCGTCGTCCTCCTCGTCGTCATTCTCGTCCTCATCCTCGTCTTCATACTCGTCGACATGTCCGTCGTCCTCCTCGTCCTTATCCTCCTTGAAGGTGGTGTCCGGCGAGGAGGACTCTGCTGCGGGCCAGGGCGCCGGTCGTCGCTGATAATTCCGCAGGCACGGCACGCGCCCTGACGGAACCAGAAGTGGGGGGCAATGCCTCCCCGGAACCTCCAGCGCCACTCGTCGGTGGCTGGCATGGGCCGGACCCTGGGTACGGGGCGATCGATCACCGCACGGCCGAGGATCCGTGTCCAGCGCGGGGGACGCTGGTTAAGAGGGGCGCCTCGGCGTCTGACGGTGTTGGTAAAGCCGTGGTTGTGTCCGGCGTGGCGATCGGGCGGTCGGGCGGTGAGACGGGGTAGCTGGGCCTCGATGGCGTTGGCCCAGTGATGAGGGCACGTGTCAGCGCTCGGCTCCTGGCGGCCGATGATGTTGTCGGTCCTTCCGGCAAGGCCAGTAGGTCACGGAACCTCTGCCGGGAAGCGGTGGAGCGAGTCGGTTTGGTGGGTGTGGTAGCGGGAGCGGCCGATGTCGGTCCCAGCGCCTCGTGCTCCTGCCCGGGGAGCCCTCCTCGTCGGAGGTGAGGATGTGATGGTGGTGTTTGTTGGGTGGACGGTGACCACTGCTGTCGGGCGTAGTGGCGTCAGCTCCGCATGGAACTCGCCGAAACGGGAACCGTGGGCACGTCCTCATCCATAATGGCGTCCAGAACGTCGGTCAGGGTTAACCCCTCACACCAAGAGAGGCTGAGCGGGGGGAGTTGTCCTCTTCCGCGACGATAATTAGAGGCGGCGGGGGTGTGATCATCACTAGCGGCGGCTCCTCCGGCGGATCCCGGCTTCGTAATTGGGACAAGCGGCGGTGGCGGGGACAGTGTCCGGTTCCTTCGCGTGTCTCTCTCCATGTTTTTTTTCGTTTTTGATCTCCCGATCGCGTGTTCTTTTCTTGATCGATTTTTTCCTATTGCGCAGTTCCCCGTGTTATCGCGTTATCCTTGGCTGTTTGAATATTCGATCGGTCGATCGCAGCGAAACGCGGTCATCGACCCCTGCTTTTTTTACCGATCTGGCCACCCGGTGTAAGAGCTTTGAAAGCTGAGAAAGTGGTGAAAGCTGCGAAAGTTGTGGAAGCTGTGAAAGCTGTCTACTTCCTATGGTTAATTGGTGATCACATGGTGGGCCTGGAGGGTTTAATTCTGTCGCTGGTCCGAGAAACCCCAGAGGAGTGCATTTTTCCCCCCAGCGGGGGGTGAACACGTTGGCTGAGCGCACCCAGCATCAAGTGGCCCCCCTGACACTCTGGTATCCTCGACAAGGACGCGGGCAAATTGTTCATCGTGGTCCTCGTTCGCGATGGTCTTGTCGGCGTGCTGGATCTGGTCTGGCCTTCAAGGCTATGGTCTCGACGGCGCTGTGGATTCTCGCATGTTCTGCGTCTGCGTTGGTCTCGTCTGCGCGGCGTTTTCTCTCGTGGTCTTCGGCTTAGGCGTCATCGCTGTCCTGATGATAGGGCTTTAGATCCTGGAGGCCAGTCGTGCAGCGGCGGCGGCTTCTGGTATCCTGTATCCTGACAATGTTTGGCGAGATGAACTTTACGAACCAATAGGGCCCGTCGTATCTTGCCGCCAGTTTAGCGGTGGACCCTTCGGCCGCGTTGGACAGCGCGTGCCGGCGCACGAGAATGGAAGAACCCAGTGCTGGTCTCCATTCCCGCCTCCTGAGATTGTAGTGCCGGCCTTGCTCACCGGTGGCCCGTTCGGCGTTGTCGCGGGCGATCTAAAAAAATGTTCTGAAGCCGCTGGCTCTTCTCTTCCGGCGGAATCAAGGCTGTCCCTCGTCACGCAACCTCATCGTAAAGTGCGTTGGGCAAGCGTGGCTCCCTTCTTTGGACAAGGAAGGCGGGGCTGAATCCGGTTGTGTCCGATGCGCTAATATTGACAGCTAGCGATATCTCCGGGAGCAGCTTGTCCCAAGTGTTCTGCGGCGTGTCGCCAATATATTCACGGTCCGGTTTGCCCGTTCCTTGGTATTTTGCTGCGGCGTGTACGGCGCCGTGTGTTGTAACTCCATTCCTAGGGATTTGCAAAACGCTTGGAATCCTCGGTTCGTAAATTGGGTCCCGTTGTCGCACACCAGGGTTTTTGGGACCCCGAATGGGCTGAGAATCCGCTCCCGAAAGGCTCGCTCCAAATGTGGCACCGTGGCCCGGCGCATGGGGATAAGCTCGACCTATTTACTGAAGGAATCCAGGAATACCAGGAGGACTGTATTCCACTGTTTAGAGCGTGGGAGTGGTCCCACGAAGTCAGCGCAGAGTATCTGGAAGGGCTCGTCCACTCGGCGAATGAATATTTCCGCGGCTGGTTTCTCCTGGCTTGCTTTGAACCTCTGGCAGCTGAGGCATCGTCGTACGTAGATCGCTACCTCCCGAAATAGCCCGGGCCAGTAGTATTTCTGGGCCACCCGTGCGCATGTTTTGCGTACTCCCAGGTGCCCAGGATGATCGTAGCATTCCTGTAGCACTCGTCCTCGATAGTTAGTGCACACGCACAATTTCCACGGAGTGTAGTCCTCTTCCTCCGGGCGCAGTCCTATGCGCCTGTACAGTTGTCCGTTTTCCTCCCTGTAATCCGGATACTTCGTCGGTTCCTGCTGGATTTTTCCCAACATCTTGGTAATCCACTTGCAGGAATTGTCCCGCACCTGTGCCTGTTGGAGGGTGGCGAGCGGTTGGCGAGACAGCGCATCGGCGATTCCAGTGCCCACCATAGCCCGTGGGCTATGTAGGGTATGGAGTTTAACCACTTGCGGTGGTCCGTGAGAACTTCGAATCTATATTTCTCGAGGTAGCAGCGCATTTTGCGAACTGCCCAAACTATTGCGAGACATTCCTTTTCGGTGACTGAATAATTTGGTTCGGCGGTATTCAGCCGGCGGCTGGCGTATGCGATAACTCGTTCCTGTTGCTCTATGCTCTACCATGATCGCTGGCGTCTGTTTATAGCACAAATTTTCCCTCGAAATCAGGACATGCGAGAATTGGTGCATCGGTGAGGAGATGCTTCAGGGATTGAAAGGCTTGCTCCTGCTTTGTCGTCCAGTCCCATATTTGACCCTTTTTGAGAAGCGCGGTCATTGGTTCGACCACGTCGGCGAAGTTCGGCACGAAGCGTCGATAGTCGGACGCTATGCCGAGGCAGCGGCGAAGTTCCTTAAGATTTGTTGGAGGCATTAATTCCCGTATGGCGGCGACCTTTTTCGGGTCCATATGGATCCCAGCTTCGCTGATTACGTGTCCAAGATAGCGTATACTCCGTTGGAAGAACTGGCACTAGTCCCAGTTGAGACGAAGGTTGGCTTCCCTCAGTCGTCGGAACACACGATCATCGAGATAGACAAAGGCATGTGGCTCCATGTCTGGGCCAATGACGGTGTCCAGGGCTCTCTGGAAGGTTGCCGAGTGTAGGCCGAATGGCATCACCTTCCAGTGGAGTAATCCACGGCCGGGGACGGTGAACGCTGTGCATTCACGGCTGGCGACGGCCACTAGTATCTGCCAATATCCGTTTTTCAGATCCAGTGTCGAGATGTAGCGGGCGTGTCGTAGCCGTTGAAGTATGTGGTGAATCCTTGAGGCTGCGGCTGAGGATCGAAGTGTCGTATGCGAAGGTGGATGTTGTTAGTCGGTCACTCGTGGGAATATCCGCTATGTAAAGGACGAAAAGAGTTGGCCCAAGTGAAGCTTCCATAGTATAGTTGTCGGAAATTGTGTTGCACCTCACTGTGAAGGCTCTGTTGTAGAGGTAAGATTCAAGGAGTTTATGAGTGTACCCAGGCAATTGTGTTTTAATTTTATGCATGAGACCTTTGAGCCAGACGCGGCCGAATGCTTGAGATACGATAATCTTGATAATCTTATACTTAATAATCTTATACTATAACTAAAAGTCATGTAGACTGTAACAGTAAAAATGGCCCTGACAAATAATGGCTGAGTTGGAAGGTCGATAAGTTGCAGGCGGGTTCGGTTCGAAACCCGAGTCAAGACCCTTGCGAGAGAATTTTTGCGATTTGCCTTGAAACAATAGGTCATCGTTTAGTAGAAAACAAACAAATAGACATGAACTTAATATTGAGCGGCAGAATTCCAAGCCAAGAAAGAAATAATACACCGTGTGTTCTCTGCGGAATTTTATTTGCGACTGACTGAGAATATGAAAGAAGTGACAAAATGGTTATACCTATTCTCTTATTTCTGTTTCGTTAGAGAGGGACCAAATCTATGCTATGATCTGTTACGAATACAAGCGTCATTGTATCATATGGAAAATATACAGGGCCTCTATTTTCTACACCCTTCCTCAATGCATGCATATTTACAAATGATATTTTAATACAAATTTAGCATTTCTGTGCACAATTCGTGTTTGGTCTTCGTAAGGTTCTTGGTCAAAATATCTGCTATCATTTCGGTTGTACATTTATATTTTAACAAAACTTTCGCTTCCTTTACGACATCTCTAACAAAATGATAACGTATATCAATGTGCTTTGTTCTGGAATAATTAACAGGATTCTTGGTTAACGCCTGCGCGCTGAGATTATCTCCATACACGATGATCGGGGTGTTGTCTCCGCAGCCGATTTCCAAAATTAGCCTTCGCATGACTATCGCCTCGTTAAAAGCCGCCGATAGTGCCATGTACTCCGCTTCAGTACTGCTTAACTCCACGCTACGCTGCTTTTCGGATCGCCAAGAAATTGGACCTCCGGCTAACAAGTAGATATAGCCAGTGTACGACTTCCTGTCAAGCCTATCGCCTGCCCAATCCGCTTCCACGTATCCACAGAACGATTGACCACATTGTTGATAATGTAATTTCATGTCAACCGTGCCAGCCATGTGCTCAGCATGCGGATTTTTGTTCCGTTGAGCCAATTTGGACACCGAATGCAATATGTCTGGCCTTGTTGTAAGAGCTAGCCACATAAGCTCTCCCACTACGGATTGATAGGCCTTAGGATCCACCTTTTTGCACTTGACGCTGGTGCAATCTATCTGGAAGCCGGCATCCAGGGGAGTTTTAGCCGACTTGCAAAATTCACTTCCATGGACTCGCATTAAATACTTAATATATTGCGAATGTCCCAAAGTAATGGCTCCCAGGAAATGGTTTAATGGACTCTTGTCAATGCATTCAAACGTTTGGATAATGCTGTTTTTAATTTACTCGTGCGATTGGCAAACTATAAGTATATCGTCAACATATACAAGAATTAGGGATAGATTACCTTGTCCGGTCTGTTTGTATAAACATGGCTCGTTGTTGCAGGCAATGAAACCCATATCCACCAAAACGCCATTTAGCTTCTCGTTCCAAGCCCTTCCTGACTGCTTTAATCCGTATATCGCCTTCCTCAGCACCAATACCTTTTCAGGATTCTTCTCCTCTATGTATCATTCCGGCTGCTTCATGTAAACCGTCTCACTTAGATCGCTGTTGAGATACGCCGTGCATATATCCATCTCATAAGGATATAGCTTGAGCTCCGCCGCCAGTGCTATCATCAGACGCATACTCTCCAGACGGCATACCGGCGAACATGTTTTCAGGTAAATTACGCCAAACTGCTGGGAGCATCCCTTAGCCACCAGACGAGCTTTGAAACGTTCGATTTGGCCATCCTTATCTCGTTTCACGTTGAAAACCCATTTGCATCCAATTGCTCTCTGATTCTTCGGTAAATCAGTTATCTGCCAAGTCTGATTGGCAACCAGGGAGTCATATTCCCTATCCATAGCTTCGCGCCATTCCACAACTTGCGAACTTTCCACCGCCTCTTTGCAAGTAAAGGGGATGGGAACATTTTCAGAAAGAAGAGCGCCCAAAATGTTATACTGTTTCTTCGGACGTCCAGGTTGTCCAGTCCGGATGATCTTGGGGCGACCAGGGCCTCTGCGTGCCTCTTCTACGATCTGCTCCTCTTTATCTTCAGCACTCTCGTACTGATCTGCGCTCTCGTCCGAGCTGCCGGTATCGACAGATATGTCAGATACGTTTTCCTCTTCTTCGGTTCCATCTCGCTGGCAGGGCTCTTCGAGTTCCTCCAGTTCGATCAGCACAGCATCATCTTTGGATGCCACTTCATGATGTTCGTCAAACAAAACATCCCGTTTTTCGACCAGTTGTCGAGCTGCTGGGTCATATAGTCGATAACCTTTGGCTGCCACAGAGTACCCAACCATTATATACTCTTTGCCCTTGGGTTGAAACTTGCTGCCCTTCCTTGGACCCTTGTCTAGAGGAACTGCAAGAGATCCAAATACTTTTAGATGTTTCACGCAAGGCTTCTTACCCGTCCACGCTTCCATAGGAGTCATACTCTTCACTGCGCTGGTAAGGGAGCGGTTTCGCAAATAAACCGAAGTGTTGACAGCTTCCGCCCAAAAACTATCACCTAGTCCCGCCTGGACCAGTAGACACCTTGACATCTCCACAAGCGTTCGATTTGCCCTTTCGGCCACTCCATTTTGCTGTGGCGTATGCGCTATTGTTAGCTGCCTTGCAATTCCATGCTTCCTGAGAAATTCGTCAAAATTCTTATTGACAAACTCTCCACCGTTGTCACTCCGCAGGCATTTCAGCTTTCTGCCTGTCTGCCGTTCCACCAGACTCTTGAACTCCATGAACTTTGACAGCACCTCGTTCTTCCCACGCAGAAAATAAACAAAAATCCTCCTGGATTTGTCGTCAATGAAGGTAAGAAAATACTTTGAACCTCCCAGCGACAGTGTTGGAAAAGGTCCACACACATCTGCATGTATCAACTCCAACAGCTCCTCAGCCCGATTACATGTTGCCATTGGGAATGGTTGAACATGGATCTTGCTAACCAAGCACGTTTTGCAGTTAATATTTTCCGGCAAACCAATATTTTCTATGCCACGAACAATCCCTTTGGATACCATCTCTTTCATGCTAGAGAAATTTATGTGTCCGTATTTCTTGTGCAACAAAACGACATCAACAGCTGACAATGCAAAGCACATGCTTCGACCACCTTCAAATAAATACAAGATGCCAATCTTTTTGGCTTTCACGATGCATTCTCCATCTTGCATCACCATGGCCTTCTCTAGGTCAAATGTCACCTTGCATCTGTTCTGCACAGCACTGCTCACGGACATGAAATTTCCTGTCATATTCGGTACCTTGTGAGTCAACATGCAGAAGAAATCCAGAAATCTTGAAAAAATCCAGCATCGGCCAGTCCGATCTGCTCTGTGTGCTTCGCAAACTTTATGAAAAGCTCCCTTGCACAACACATATGGCTTGTTGCACCGCTATCCAAGGACCACATCGAGTTCTTTAAGTTGTTGACGTCACAGGCATTCAACGGACTGCTTTGGCGATTCACCACATTTTTGAAACCATGCGATTGCTATCTCCCTCGCTCGCACTTCGACACTGGACTTTATGTGCCCTTGCTCACCACACTTAAAGCAAACGGTATTCTTTCGTTTCTTTTGCCCATACGTCTTCGCCTGCGAGTTTTGTCTCTGTGTTGCAACGAATGTCTTAGAATTGTCTATTCGCTATTCCTTTTCGTTCGCTCTCTTTCTTCAACTTTATGGTTAGAATCTCGAAAGTAGGCAACTCATCTCGTGATTCCATGGCCACCACGAAATGTTCGAATTGCTCTGGAAGGCTGGATAGCAACACGATAGTTCGTAACTCGTCGTTTATCTCTATTCCGACTCCAGCTAGACCATCCAGAATTTCCACAAACTCGCTTATATATGTCAACATGCTCTGTCCCTGCTCCATCCGTTTGTTAAGCAGCTTCTTGTTCAACTGTACCTTTCGTACTGGTCCGCTTGGCTGATGCACCTCCTTCAATTTGTTCCATGCATCCACAGAAGTCGTGCAATTCTTGATGTAAGCCAATTGAGATGTCTTTACACTCAGTGTTATTGTTGCTAACGCCTTATTGTCCAAGGCCACCCAGTTGTGTCCCTCTGGAACATTCGTTTCTGTTAGCTCTCCTGACGTCACACTCCATAGCCCGGAATGCACCAATACAGATCGCATCTGTATTTTCCAAGTGTCATAGTATTTCTCCTCCAACTTTTCAATTTGATAAAGAGCACTCATTGGTGTTGATCTTGAGTCACACACCGCTAACCAAAACTTTCTTGAATTCACCAATGCCTGGGCCCATAACCTATTGAGCGGCAGAATTCCAAGCCAAGAAAGAAATAATACACCGTGTGTTCGCTGCGGAATTTTATTTGCGACTGACTGAGAATATGAAAGAAGTGACAAAATTGTTATACCAATTATAATTCAGATATTTTGTGTATATTTGTTTGTACATTTATTGGTATACAAATTGTAATAGACTTGTGCGGTCTGCACTTAATGAGGCGAATTTGTATGTCCGTGCATGGCGATGACCGACGCTTTTAATCTCCAAATATCGACTACTGATTACAAAATAAGATCTCTTAACTTTACCCTACGTTCTTCAGCAAAGCTTAGCTCTTCTCTCAAAAGCTCCGACGTGGTTGCATTAAGCCGGACATAGCAATAAGTGACTCCTGTTAACTTACCTATTCTCTTATTTCTGTTTCGTTAGAGAGGGACAAATCTATTCTATGATCTGTTACGAATACAAGCGTGCATTGTATCATATGGAAAATATACAGGGCCTCTATTTTCTACACTTAACACAGCTGTTTAAGCGGGTTTCCGCATAAAAAGTTCTGCCACTTTTTTTACAGTTTTATTTTCGGTGGTCTCAATCACTTTTTTAATGTATTTTGACCTTTTAAGTAATTAAATTAAATATAAATATTTATAAACAAACCTTTTTGGCCCTCTCTTAAAGTTATTCATGAATTCTTTTATTTTTATACAGTGTGGTTCTGGTTGCATTCGCCATGTTGAAATAAATTTCTGCCTCGTCCGGCTCTGATAAAAATTCCTGTCGGATTGTTGCTGCAAAACTGTTCCATGTTGTGTGTAAAATCTGCGAAGAATCGAACCACATTTTGGCGGGACCCTTTGGCTTTTTGTATATAGCAAGTACAAATTTTTCGTCCCATTGTACCCAGGCAATTGTGTTTTAATTTTATGCATGAGACCTTTGAGCCAGACGCGGCCGAATGCTTGAGATACGATAATCTTGATAATCTTATACTTAATAATCTTATACTATAACTAAAAGTCATGTTGACTGTAACAGTAAAAATGGCCCTGACAAATAATGGCTGAGTTGGAAGGTCGATAAGTTGCAGGCGGGTTCGGTTCGAAACCCGAGTCAAGACCCTTGCGAGAGAATTTTTGCGATTTGCCTTGAAACAATAGGTCATCGTTTAGTAGAAAACAAACAAATAGACATGAACTTAATATTGAGCGGCAGAATTCCAAGCCAAGAAAGAAATAATACACCGTGTGTTCTCTGCGGAATTTTATTTGCGACTGACTGAGAATATGAAAGAAGTGACAAAATGGTTATACCTATTCTCTTATTTCTGTTTCGTTAGAGAGGGACCAAATCTATGCTATGATCTGTTACGAATACAAGCGTCATTGTATCATATGGAAAATATACAGGGCCTCTATTTTCTACACCCTTCCTCAATGCATGCATATTTACAAATGATATTTTAATACAAATTTAGCATTTCTGTGCACAATTCGTGTTTGGTCTTCGTAAGGTTCTTGGTCAAAATATCTGATATCATTTCGGTTGTACATTTATATTTTAACAAAACTTTCGCTTCCTTTACGACATCTCTAACAAAATGATAACGTATATCAATGTGCTTTGTTCTGGAATAATTAACAGGATTCTTGGTTAACGCCTGCGCGCTGAGATTATCTCCATACACGATGATCGGGGTGTTGTCTCCGCAGCCGATTTCCAAAATTAGCCTTCGCATGACTATCGCCTCGTTAAAAGCCGCCGATAGTGCCATGTACTCCGCTTCAGTACTGCTTAACTCCACGCTTCGCTGCTTTTCGGATCGCCAAGAAATTGGACCTCCGGCTAACAAGTAGATATAGCCAGTGTACGACTTCCTGTCAAGCCTATCGCCTGCCCAATCCGCTTCCACGTATCCACAGAACGATTGACCACATTGTTGATAATGTAATTTCATGTCAACCGTGCCAGCCATGTGCTCAGCATGCGGATTTTTGTTCCGTTGAGCCAATTTGGACACCGAATGCAATATGTCTGGCCTTGTTGTAAGAGCTAGCCACATAAGCTCTCCCACTACGGATTGATAGGCCTTAGGATCCACCTTTTTGCACTTGACGCTGGTGCAATCTATCTGGAAGCCGGCATCCAGGGGAGTTTTAGCCGACTTGCAAAATTCACTTCCATGGACTCGCATTAAATACTTAATATATTGCGAATGTCCCAAAGTAATGGCTCCCAGGAAATGGTTTAATGGACTCTTGTCAATGCATTCAAACGTTTGGATAATGCTGTTTTTAATTTACTCGTGCGATTGGCAAACTATAAGTATATCGTCAACATATACAAGAATTAGGGATAGATTACCTTGTCCGGTCTGTTTGTATAAACATGGCTCGTTGTTGCAGGCAATGAAACCCATATCCACCAAAACGCCATTTAGCTTCTCGTTCCAAGCCCTTCCTGACTGCTTTAATCCGTATATCGCCTTCCTCAGCACCAATACCTTTTCAGGATTCTTCTCCTCTATGTATCATTCCGGCTGCTTCATGTAAACCGTCTCACTTAGATCGCTGTTGAGATACGCCGTGCATATATCCATCTCATAAGGATATAGCTTGAGCTCCGCCGCCAGTGCTATCATCAGACGCATACTCTCCAGACGGCATACCGGCGAACATGTTTTCAGGTAAATTACGCCAAACTGCTGGGAGCATCCCTTTGGCACCAGACGAGCTTTGAAACGTTCGATTTGGCTATCCTTATCTCATTTCACGTTGAAAACCCATTTGCATCCAATTGCTCTCTGATTCTTCGGTAAATCAGTTATCTGCCAAGTCTGATTGGCAACCAGGGAGTCATATTCCCTATCCATAGCTTCGCGCCATTCCACAACTTACGAACTTTCCACCGCCTCTTTGCAAGTAAAGGGGATGGGAACATTTTCAGAAAGAAGAGCGCCCAAAATGTTATACTGTTTCTTCGGACGTCCAGGTTGTCCAGTCCGGATGATCTTGGGGCGACCAGGGCCTCTGCGTGCCTCTTCTACGATCTGCTCCTCTTTATCTTCAGCACTCTCGTACTGATCTGCGCTCTCGTCCGAGCTGCCGGTATCGACAGATATGTCAGATACGTTTTCCTCTTCTTCGGTTCCATCTCGCTGGCAGGGCTCTTCGAGTTCCTCCAGTTCGATCAGCACAGCATCATCTTTGGATGCCACTTCATGATGTTCGTCAAACAAAACATCCCGTTTTTCGACCAGTTGTCGAGCTGCTGGGTCATATAGTCGATAACCTTTGGCTGCCACAGAGTACCCAACCATTATATACTCTTTGCCCTTGGGTTGAAACTTGCTGCCCTTCCTTGGACCCTTGTCTAGAGGAACTGCAAGAGATCCAAATACTTTTAGATGTTTCACGCAAGGCTTCTTACCCGTCCACGCTTCCATAGGAGTCATACTCTTCACTGCGCTGGTAAGGGAGCGGTTTCGCAAATAAACCGAAGTGTTGACAGCTTCCGCCCAAAAACTATCACCTAGTCCCGCCTGGACCAGTAGACACCTTGACATCTCCACAAGCGTTCGATTTGCCCTTTCGGCCACTCCATTTTGCTGTGGCGTATGCGCTATTGTTAGCTGCCTTGCAATTCCATGCTTCCTGAGAAATTCGTCAAACTTCTTATTGACAAACTCTCCACCGTTGTCACTCCGCAGGCATTTCAGCTTTCTGCCTGTCTGCCGTTCCACCAGACTCTTGAACTCCATGAACTTTGACAGCACCTCGTTCTTCCCACGCAGAAAATAAACAAAAATCCTCCTGGATTTGTCGTCAATGAAGGTAAGAAAATACTTTGAACCTCCCAGCGACAGTGTTGGAAAAGGTCCACACACATCTGCATGTATCAACTCCAAAAGCTCCTCAGCCCGATTACATGTTGCCATTGGGAATGGTTGAACATGGATCTTGCTAACCAAGCACGTTTTGCAGTTAATATTTTCCGGCAAACCAATATTTTCTATGCCACGAACAATCCCTTTGGATACCATCTCTTTCATGCTAGAGAAATTTATGTGTCCGTATTTCTTGTGCAACAAAACGACATCAACAGCTGACAATGCAAAGCACATGCTTCGACCACCTTCAAATAAATACAAGATGCCAATCTTTTTGGCTTTCACGATGCATTCTCCATCTTGCATCACCATGGCCTTCTCTAGGTCAAATGTCACCTTGCATCTGTTCTGCACAGCACTGCTCACGGACATGAAATTTCCTGTCATATTCGGTACCTTGTGAGTCAACATGCAGAAGAAATCCAGAAATCTTGAAAAAATCCAGCATCGGCCAGTCCGATCTGCTCTGTGTGCTTCGCAAACTTTATGAAAAGCTCCCTTGCACAACACATATGGCTTGTTGCACCGCTATCCAAGGACCACATCGAGTTCTTTAAGTTGTTGACGTCACAGGCATTCAACGGACTGCTTTGGCGATTCACCACATTTTTTGAAACCATGCGATTGCTATCTCCCTCGCTCGCACTTCGACACTGGACTTTATGTGCCCTTGCTCACCACACTTAAAGCAAACGGTATTCTTTCGTTTCTTTTGCCCATACGTCTTCGCCTGCGAGTTTTGTCTCTGTGTTGCAACGAATGTCTTAGAATTGTCTATTCGCTATTCCTTTTCGTTCGCTCTCTTTCTTCAACTTTATGGTGAGAATCTCGAAAGTAGGCAACTCATCTCGTGATTCCATGGCCACCACGAAATGTTCGAATTGCTCTGGAAGGCTGGATAGCAACACGATAGTTCGTAACTCGTCGTTTATCTCTATTCCGACTCCAGCTAGACCATCCAGAATTTCCACAAACTCGCTTATATATGTCAACATGCTCTGTCCCTGCTCCATCCGTTTGTTAAGCAGCTTCTTGTTCAACTGTACCTTTCGTACTGGTCCGCTTGGCTGATGCACCTCCTTCAATTTGTTCCATGCATCCACAGAAGTCGTGCAATTCTTGATGTAAGCCAATTGAGATGTCTTTACACTCAGTGTTATTGTTGCTAACGCCTTATTGTCCAAGGCCACCCAGTTGTGTCCCTCTGGAACATTCGTTTCTGTTAGCTCTCCTGACGTCACACTCCATAGCCCGGAATGCACCAATACAGATCGCATCTGTATTTTCCAAGTGTCATAGTATTTCTCCTCCAACTTTTCAATTTGATAAAGAGCACTCATTGGTGTTGATCTTGAGTCACACACCGCTAACCAAAACTTTCTTGAATTCACCAATGCCTGGGCCCATAACCTATTGAGCGGCAGAATTCCAAGCCAAGAAAGAAATAATACACCGTGTGTTCGCTGCGGAATTTTATTTGCGACTGACTGAGAATATGAAAGAAGTGACAAAATTGTTATACCTATTCTCTTATTTCTGTTTCGTTAGAGAGGGACAAATCTATTCTATGATCTGTTACGAATACAAGCGTGCATTGTATCATATGGAAAATATACAGGGCCTCTATTTTCTACACTTAACACAGCTGTTTAAGCGGGTTTCCGCATAAAAAGTTCTGCCACTTTTTTACAGTTTTATTTTCGGTGGTCTCAATCACTTTTTTAATGTATTTTGACCTTTTAAGTAATTAAATTAAATATAAATATTTATAAACAAACCTTTTTGGCCCTCTCTTAAAGTTATTCATGAATTCTTTTATTTTTATACAGTGTGGTTCTGGTTGCATTCGCCATGTTGAAATAAATTTCTGCCTCGTCCGGCTCTGATAAAAATTCCTGTCGGATTGTTGCTGCAAAACTGTTCCATGTTGTGTGTAAAATCTGCGAAGAATCGAACCACATTTTGGCGGGACCCTTTGGCTTTTTGTATATAGCAAGTACAAATTTTTCGTCCCATTGATACGCATCAACCACCTTGTTGACACGATCGATGAACTGATTCACTGAGATCGAATTCTCATCTCCGGGTTCATAGTCTGCTAAGGTATTTGCAATTTCCTTAACCGACGCTTGTCTACCATTGCTGATCTCCGCTTGATCTCCTGGGTTAATCTCATCTTCACGTTGCTGCTGCTGCTGATTGGCTGTTGGCATATTGGTGACAAACTGTGCCATCAAGTTCGTTAATGTCGTCATCTGCTCTTGAAGTTGTGAAATCGCAGCCGCCTGTGCAGCGAATGATTTCCCCTGTTGGCTCATAATTCCAACTGCTTGTGGCAAATCCACTTCTAGAGAATTCTCATGTTCCACTAGTCTCTGCACTAGTTCTGCTCTGGAGCCTGCAACTCTCAAGTTTCTCTCTCTCAGCAAATACCGCAACTGGTCTGCCTTGAGCTCCGCTATCTTGACCATCTTCTCCAAAAATGATTTCTCCGAAAATTTGACTGTTTTCCTTCCTATGTACGCACAACCACAAACGTTTGCACGTACACTCTTGCACCCACGAGCACCTCTGTATGCCCGTCTGCAAGTGTGATCGCTATTTCACCACAATTCTCGTGAATTTTACATCCTGTGAATTTCACAACGACGCTACACATATACACAAGCTTTTAGAATGTATAACTCCAGGTTCACCAAGATTCCTGAGTACTCCGCTTTAAATCCATCAGCCACGTAGGAAAGGATGCCTTATCCGTTATCTGTAATCTATTGTCTAAACCTTTGGAAACGCCTATCCCACTACAAACTTCCCACGCCGGCGATTCCTCTGCTGCCTCTGTGTCTGTTTCACTGTTACTGCCTCTTAAACATTGCCAACTCAAATATCCCACTTTAGAACTGTAAAGGGTGTTGTGTTGGATGACTTTATTGTATGTATTGTGACGTGGTTTCTCTGGCCGCGGTGAGATCTCAGTCGCGGCCAAGGAACACAAGAAATTTGTATAGAAGGGTGGAACCTGTAGTTAGGAATTTTTGTATGTAGGAGTGGAGAGACCGACAGAGGTACTGATGCATAACTCTCTACCGCTGGCCGTCGTTCGTTGTGCTGATTTTGGATAGTTCTCAACTAGCGGCCGCGCTGCTGGGCGGTCTGTAGCCGGTGGTGAAGATAAAGACGCCCCTGGCGGCGAGTCTCGGCGATCGCCTTGCTTGGCGGTCGACCGTTGGCTGGAAAAACGCGCCACCTGGCGGTAACGGTCGTACTACTCGACCCGGCTGTTCGCCGTCTGGCAACTCCGGCTCAAAACGCCGTCTGACAACTCGGGTTCACCACGATCTGGCAACTCTGCGCGATCTGGTAACTCCGGCAACTCTGAACGATCTGGCAACCCTGGAAGTTCAGTACGATCTGGCAACTCTGGCAACTCTGAACGATCTGGTAACTCTGAACGATCTGGCAACCCTGGCAACTCTGAACGATCTGGCAACTCTGGTAACTCTGAACGATCTGGCAACTCTGCACGATCTGGTAACTCTACGCAATCTGGCAACTCTGGCCACCCAGTACGGTCTGGCAACTCTGGCTCAGCACCGTCTGGCAACCCTGGCTAGAAAGCTTGTGGGACGAGGGGGCGGGGGAATCATGGGAATCCTCGAGACACTAGGGCTTCTCGGGACTCTCCGGTTAATCACGAAGACTACGGGATTTTCTAAACACTCCGGTTGTTCGCGGAGGCTACCGGGATCGGTGGACATGCAAGGAGCGTAGCAGCGTGGACTCGGGAGTTCCGGTGCGGATGAGAGACCAAACGCATAGGAACCGTCGGGCCACGCAGCGTACGCATGCAGAGGATCGGGGTGGGGAAGCAGAGGCGTAGACTCGGGAGTTCTTGTGCGGATGGAAAACCAAACGCGCAAGTTCTGGCGAGCTACACAAGGTTCGCATGCAAGGGGGGAAGGAGTGGGGAAACAGAGGTGGCCGGGATGAAGGAAACACTATGACTTAGTTGCGGTTATAAGTTTTATTCACTAAAATTTCCCCTGGCTGCTGCCGGAGGGGAAGGGGGACAGGTGGCTTACTTGCTCTGGCTGTGATGATCGATGAAGCGGGAAACGCTGTCGCCGCTGATATGCACTCGCGGGCGCACGTGCCTCTTTAGGCTTGGTAAATTTTCCACGGTCACTCGACTTTCGCGCACGTCTGTTATGCTCGCGGCCGGAAACGAAAAAGCCACGATCTCTGGAGTAGTGATCGCACCTCCTCGATCGTTCTTTTATCGAACTATCGTATCGTCAGTTTTCGTACGATGTTTGATATCGATGTCCTAAGGTTAGGGGTATACTTCTGGACTTCGTGCCACTACTAAAATATCGTTACTGGTGGGCTCCGTGCCCCTAATGAAATATCGTTACTGGTGGACTCCGTGTCCCTGATGAAATATCGTTATTGGTAATATTTAAAATTAACTATTACTTAGTACTATTTACAGAGAATATACATTGGCGTGTAATACTAAAATTTGTATGACCCTAGAAAAGGGTCGTTACAGTATATTTGAGTTGGGGCTAATAAGATACAGTATGACTTAGACTAAACGCTGTTACTCTAAGCTCCGACGTGCGCTTCTCTTCGCGTACTCGATCTCTCTTCTTCTTCTCCCGGCATCGATATATACCGCTTCGCTATCGATTAAAAACTATCGATATATCCTCATAGGGGGGGGAAGGTATACAAGGTAAAGCTACTGACTGTGTTCAACTTGGTGGGCACCAGTGTGATCCTTGTCCCTGCTTTCTTCAAGTCGACGCACTTCCTCCACGCGGTTTTCACTGGATTGTAACTTAGCATCCGCTGAGTTATAAACCAAAGTGCACGGCGGGATCCTAATCCTTAAATTAGGTTTTGGCGTATGACTTGATATCCACCCAAGGAAAACACCACATCAGTGAAGAATGCAAGAGGAGCCTCGGATAGATACCCGAAAAACGTTGACGACCATGGAAAATTCAAAAAGGACAATGATCTGAGAGTATGCACTTGGAATGTTTGCACATTGTACAGGCCTGGCGCCCCTCAACAATTAGTGGATACTCTCAGCAATTTGAAGGCTGACATTACAGCTATCCAGGAAATGCGATGGAACGGAAAGGGAAGCATGAAGAAAAGGAATTGTGACTGTTCAGGCCAAGGGCCACTGTACCCCCGCTGCTCTCAGAGCTTTCCTCGCTGCTCTGCCGCTGCAATGATCGCTCTCCGTCGCTAGGCGAACTTCGGGACTGCTCGCGTCCGACCGTTGGTTCTCCCGCTCTCCTTATGTTATGCAGGCGGGAGTTCGGGTTTCTAGTATGTAAGCTAGCCGTTTAGTCATCAAACTGAAGTCAAAGAATAAAGTGAAGTGTGAATCGACGCCCCCGTGCCTACTTATTTTCATCATCTTAATTTCGACTGCGTCGAGACGCCACCACCAACGGACTTCTTTTCTCGGACTTATGTTTCCCGCTGAAGGTAGCCACCCCCCTCCAAAACATTGGTCCATCAGAGCCGGATCAGCCACACACCAGCACACGCCGTTATCGTGCAGGCGCGTGGGAAATCCTACAGCGAAGTGCTCGCCATGGTCACAAGGAGGGATGACAAGCAGCTGTCGGACCTGGGGTGCAGCGTTTCCAAAGTTCGCCGCACCGCCAACGGAAACCTGCTCCTCGAAGTGGCCAAAGGCAGCGCCGAGAGCGCTGAATCCATGGAGGAGTGCATCGAAAAGGTGCTAGGCGATGCAGCGTCAGTGCGCAGCACGACGGAGGACTCGAAGGTGCTAGTCCTAGAGATCCGGAACATCGACTCCATTACGTCGAAGCAGGAAGTCTGCGCCGCCATCGCGGCCTAATTCAAATTCGAGGCGGACCGGGTGAAGGTGCGAAGCATGCGGCGTGGATACGCTGAGACCCAATCGGCGGTAATTAGTCTGCCAGTCTCCTTGGGCAAAATTGTCCTCCACCGTGGGGAAGTTCGGATCGGGTGGACCATATGCAGGATCCGGGAGAGGCTAGGCCCACCGAGGTGCTTCAGATGCCTGGAACTGGGGCACATTGCGGTCCACTGCAAGAGCCCAGTGGACAGGAGCGGCTGCTGCATCAAATGCGGCGAGCCGGGGCACAGGGCAGCAGAGTGCAGGCAGGAGGCATCATGCTTCATCTGCTCAGCGGCCGGCGATAAGGACACGAGGCACCAGGCAGGCGGCAAAGGATGCCCAGCCGCTGGCAGCGGGAACGGGAACCACGCAACCAGATGCAGTTGATTCAGCTGAACCTGAATCACTGCAGAGCGGCGCAGGATCTCCTGGCGCAGACGGTTCGCGAGCTTGGCTCGGAGGTGGCAGTCCTCAGCGAACCCTACAGGGTAGGCAGCAGCAGCGACTGGGCAACGGACTGCTCTGGCAGGGCGGCCCTGTGGCTCTGCGGACTGGGGACGCTGGAGATGCGGGACATTAAGTCGGCCGAGGGATTCGTCCGAGCAAATGTTGGAGGCATCTGGGTGTACAGCTGCTATCTGGCACCCAGCCTCTCGCTGGAGTCTTTCAACAGGATCCTGGACGAGCTATGCAGCGACGTACGCGGAAGGAGCCGTGCTGTGGTCGGTGGCGACTTCAACGCCTGGGACGTGGAATGGGGGTCCCCTCGGACCAATGCCAGAGGCCGAGCCTTGTTGGAGGCCTTTGCCTCTCTCGACGTTGCCCTGCTGAATGAAGGCTCCCGGCAGACTTTCAGCAGAGCGGGGGCGAGCTCGATCATCGACCTCACCTTCGCCAGCAGCGCGCTGGCCCGCCATGCACGTTGGAGGATTACACAGGCCGACAAAATCAGCTCGACCCTCTGACCCAGAAACCAGTATATACTTTTCCGAAGGTTTTCGGTGCGCTGAATCCGAATCCGAGGTCGAAATTTCCGAATTGGCTCTGGTTTCCGAGATATCCTAACCTAAAAGTGCAAAAACAGCGTTTTTGCCTATATTTGAGGTTATGTTGCACCTGCAATTAGTTCTTTTACTGAAAATACTAAGAAAGCCATCTTAAAGTATATTCCTTGCCCTTTCAAATGCTGTTGAGTTTGATTAAATATCTCTTTTTTTCGCTGAGATATCGTACTTTGAAATTTTCATGTTAATGAATTTACCTAAAAAAAAACATTAGGAATAGGCCCTATGAAGCAAACATTTTTCTTTGCACATAAAACAGCTTAAATCTGTTACTCGGGGGTTTTTGGGGTCGATGATCCCGAATCCGGACTCAAATTTTCAAAATTCAAGATGGCGGATCCAATATGGCGGACCAAATTCGTAAAAAGTTACTGAATCAAGCTGAAACTGGGTATATGGGGGTCTTCGGGGTGCTGTTTACCAAACTGAGATAAAATTCTGAAATTTGATGATGAAATTTGATGTTTGATGATTTTTATTTTTTGTAAGTAAAAAATACAATATGGCGACCATAAAACGACCATAAACGAAATCGCGGGGAATGTCAGACAGCTCACTCGACAAAGAATACTCTATATCAATTTCAAAGTACGATATCTCAGCGAAAAAAAAAGATATTTAATCAAACTCAACAGTATTTGAAAGGGCAAGGGTTATACTTTAAGATGGATTCTTTAGTATTTTCAGTAAAAGAACAAATTCGATGCTACATAACCTCAAATATAGGCAAAAATCGCTGTTTTTGCACTTTTAGGTTAGGATATCTCGGAAACCAAAGCCAATTCGGAAATTTCGACCTCGGATTCGGATTCAGCGCACCGAAAACCTTCGGAAAAGTATATACTGGTTTCTGGGTCAAAATTTTGTCGGCCTGTGTTAGCGACGCCTACACCGCCAGCGACCACGAGGCCATCGAATGCACGATAGACCCAGCTGGCCGACCGAGTTGCACGTGCGGCGGTACCGCACCGCGCGAAGCCCTTAGCTCTTAGTCTATAGTCTACCGTTTTTTTCCCTTAATGTTTTTTTGTATGTTAATGTATGTAGCATAAGGTTTAGTTACTAGTAGGAAATAAATAAAAAAAAAAAAAAAAAAAAATACATAAGACCGTTGCATTTGCCTGCACCGTGTCCCAGTAGTCATTTTTTGGAGACCAAAATTAAAAGGTCAACATCAGCAAAATAAAATTCCGTATTACTAATTCAATCATTTACAATATTCCGTCGACATTAAAATTAATCAACAAATTAATAATATTCCGATTTGAATTAAATAAATAAAATCCAGTAAACTAATTCCACCTGTTCGCCTGTGTCTTATTTTTTTCCGTTTGGTCCAGCGGCTGCCGTACATGCATATGTATGTACGTACATATATCGGCACACTCATATGAGAGCATTTGCCAGCACAGTGTCCCAATAGTCATTCTTTTTGAACAAAAAATTAAAAGGTCGATAACAATAAAATAAAATTTATTATTAATTCAATCTTTTACTATTATGTCTACATTGAAATTAATCAACGTAATAATACTAGTAATCGAAGTAAATAAATTGAACAATAATTTGATAAAATTAAATCCAGTCCAAAACAATAATTTGATAAAATTAAATCCAGTCCAAAACAAGGAGGTAAATTAATATTTGTTTTTAATTATTAGTTTATTATTGAATTAACCTTACCTTGAAATTTAACAGAGTTTAATTAATTTTTTAAATTATTAACTAAAGAAATATCGAGCCAGAAACTCCGAGCTGCGCATTATATACACAAATCTGCACACAATTTATTATTATATGCACATTATATACACAAATCTGCACACAATTTATTATTATATACACATTATATACACATATCTGCACACAATTTATTATCTTATTTAATACGTACCAAAACACATTCCGGTCTGTCTTTCACCTGCTACAAATCTTCGCCTTGTCGCTTGCTTCCAGTTCGTTTGGGTATTTTCTTCTTCATACTAACGCTACGCAACGGATACCGCATAGTCACCATACTCTCACGGGGTTGGTCAGTATTTCCCAGGAGTTCGCTAATTTCTTCCCGGCGCTCAAACCGGTTCCCTTTGTTCCACTCGGTGTCGCGTATCCAAGTCAACGTTAAATTTGGAACAATAATTTCTTCATACATATTCTGTAACGGTCAATTGGTTTTTGAATCGTGGTTTCACGAGGTCCAGTGGCACCGCCTCTTTTAACATTCATTTTTTCCAATGCCAATAGGAGAGGATAAGAAACCTCATCCGATTCCATTAATTCGTCTAGACAGATCCAAGTCCGCATCTCCCCGGTCCTCTCAGCCGAAATCAACGTCCACAGTTGGCCAACACAGGGCGAGTAGCGAAAAGTCCTTAGATATCAGCGCAGGTCCTTCGTCAAGGGTCACTCGGTCGACTACAAAAATGGCTCAATCCGTCGTCGATATAGCCTTGAGGAAATTTATTGCCACCACGGATCGTGTGAGCCATTTTGAGGCGCACATCCACACTCCAGGCACCTCAGAAGCTACAAATCTGTCCCCGTCCATGTGCAAACTCCATTTGGACCAAATCCGTGTTTTTTCGGAAAAGGTGGAGAAAAGCTACGAAAACTGCTTCGACCTTATTTCGGAGTCCGCTGACAGTACGACCGCCACAACTGAACTAGAATCCAAGTACAGGTACTGCTACTCCGTTTATTCATAATAAAGCATAATAAAGCAGGCTGAGTCCCAATTCACTCAGGTTTCCGTCAGTGAGTCCGCACCGCCGTCTACTGATTGTCTGGTACCACCCGTCGATACTGAGGTCTTCACAGGCGACTACCTTCGCTGGCCCACGTTTAGGGATTTGTTTACGGCGATTTATATCCAAAATTCGCTTCTCACGCCTGTGGAGAGATTGTTTCATCTACTCTCCAAGACTAGCGGCGATGCGCACTCCATTGTGTCCAAGGCGCCTTTAACCAATGAAGGGTTTATCTCAGCGTGGCGAAGCCTAACGGAGCGCTTTGAGAATAGGAGGCTGTTGGTGAATAGCCAATTGAAAATTCTTCTGAATATTCAGGCTATCACTCAAGAGTCAGGAAGCGCCCTTAAATAAATGCAAAGCACTCTCCAAAGTTGCCTAACAGCTTTAGAGATGTCCGATATAAAGATAGAGGCGTGGGATTCCATCCTCGTATTTATGATCTCTGCCAAGCTGCCCAAGCTCACACGTTCCATGTGGGAGCATTCGCTTCATAACAAGGCCGAGATTCCGACCTGGAAAGAGCTGGATGCCTTTCTGACGGAGCGCCATCGTGCATTGGAAGCCATTGATGATGTTCCGCCAAAGCCGTCAAACACCAACGGGCCTGCACGCAGGCTGAACGCGTACGAAGCCAGGGTGGTTCCAGCACCAAAAGGGTGTGACCTGTGCTCCAGGGAAAATCATCCTGTGCGTCTATGTCCACGGTTTCTAGAGATGGACGTGACTGCAAGGTCAGACTACATAAAACGAAAGCAGCTTTGCCTCAATTGTTTTGCCCGAGGCCATCAGCAGCGGGATTGCACGAGCCTTCATAGCTGTTTTACGTGTCATAGCCGGCATCATTCGCTTTTACATCGCGTTAATCCCTTTGCGAGAGATCCCAGCCACGCGGCACCGTCAAGGCCACGTGCTGCTCCTGCTCCGGGTGCCGGTGCTGCAGCCTCCGACGATCCGTCAGATGTGCAAGTGTGCTTCGCGTCCGGCTCAAGAGCCGTCCTACTAGGCACGGCCATCATCAATATATGTCATTTAGGCTGCAACTTTCAAGCGCGGGCGTTGATCGATACGGGGTCCGAGGCGACCTTCATAACTGAGCGTCTTTTCAACCTCGTTAAACTTCCATTCAGGAATATCCAAGCCCAGGTCTCTGGCCTAAATCAGACAGTTGCCGCTCAATCCAAGATGCTCTGTCACTTTTCGATTCTAGCCCCTTCGAGACCCGGGCTGCAGCTTGAGACTACGGCTTACGTCCTTCCCCAATTGGCCGGGAATCTGCCCTCGTATCCGGTTTCGCGAGATCTGCTTAAGGATCTTCCTGACCTTCCCTTAGCGGATCCTAAGTTCTGCGAAAGCTCTCAAATTGATGTTTTAATTGGAGCCGACATCCTTCCTTCGGTCCTTCTAGGTAGGTCTAAGCCTAACATTTGCGGCTCGCTTTTCGGACAGGAGACTATCTTTGGCTGGGTTCTTACTGTTCCCGTGTCGGCAGCAGCTCCTCGCAGCATCTCCGCGTTCTCAACGCAAGTATCCTGTTCGGTTGAGGCCTCATTGGACAAACTCCTTACCAAATTCTGGGAGGTGGAGGAAGTTCCGGCAAACTTAATGACCGAGGCTGAGTCGGTTTGTGAACAAAATTTTATCCGATCTACAAAAAGAGACAACAGTGGGAAATACGTGGTGACGCTACCCTTCCGCAACCCTGATCACGTTGGGGCCGGATTGGCACATTCCAGATCTTTCGCGTTGTCTCAGTTCCTGCGAAACGAACTACGCTTGAAGAAGGATCCTTCACTCAAGGCACGGTATGAGGCCGTCATCCAAGAGTACCTGGATCTAGGTCACATGACCGAGGTCCCATTCACGAATCACTCCTCCAATTACTACCTTCCGCATCACGCGGTGCACAAGCCCGAGAGTACGACTACCAAAGTTCGAGTCGTTTTCAATGCGTCCAGCCCGTCCGCCAACGGAACCAGCCTGAATGACATTCTTCATGAGGGCCCCGTCCTACAGTCCGATCTGACAATTCAGATTCTTAAGTGGCGCTATTTCCGGTACGTTTTTAACGCCGACATTGAAAAGATGTATCGGCAGATTTGGGTGGATCCTAGCCACACTCCTTTCCAACGTATCTTGTTTCGAAATTCCGAGGGAGAAATCCGAGATTACGAGCTCAAAACAGTCACCTTCGGAGTCAATTGCGCTCCTTTCCTGGCAATCCGAGTCCTGAAACAACTCGCAGACGACGAAGAGATTAGGTATCCGCGGGCTAGTAGCATTATTCGAGACTATATGTACGTGGATGACGTCTTAGC
Organism: Drosophila aff. chauvacae BK-2020; assembly: GCA_018903765.1. NCBI lineage: Eukaryota > Metazoa > Arthropoda > Insecta > Diptera > Drosophilidae > Drosophila > Drosophila aff. chauvacae BK-2020. The sequence goes on along the minus strand of JAEIGO010000057.1, from coordinate 220,542 downwards.
CGGAGCAGACTCCAAGGGAGAGGCTCAGCTAGCAATTCAAGAATTGGACAGGGCCTTAAGCTCAGCGGGGTTCCCTCTAAGGAAATGGACATCCAACAGCAAGGCTATTCTGTCCAATATCCGTAGTGACCATCTCCTTAGCACTGACTTCCTCGAGATCGACGCAGAGAGCACTGCAAAGACACTAGGTGTGCGGTGGAAGGCGACTTCGGACGAATTCTTCTTTCTTCCGCCTGATCTTACTTCCGAATCAGTACTCACAAAGCGCCTGGTCCTATCCCAAATTGCGAAACTATTCGATCCAGCAGGCTGGCTCGCCCCGTTTATTGTCCGATCAAAAATGTTTATGCAAGACATTTGGCTCCAGGACCTAGGGTGGGACGACGCTCTTCCTCAAGAATTGTCTCACAAATGGACTGAGTTCCTACAAAGCTCGATCAAATTCGAATCCCTCGTTGGGTCGCTTTCCGACCAGAACTGAAGGTCGAGCACCATGGGTTTTGTGACGCTTCGCAGAAAGCGTATGGCGCCGCCATTTATGTCCGAGTGGAGGTGGGTTCCACAATCATGCTAAACCTGCTCACAGCAAAAACGAGAGTGGCACCAGTCAAAACGGTGTCGCTACCGAGGCTTGAACTATGCGGAGTCTTGCTGCTGTCCGAGATGGCCACGGCGATTCTTCCTAAGATGCCAGCGCCCACTTCAGGCTTACACTGTTGGACAGATTCGACAATAGTTCTAGCATGGCTGAGCAAGCCAGCTTGTCTCTGGACTACGTTCGTGGCGAACAGGGTGACCAAGATCAATCAGGCCACCGAAGCTGAGAGATGGGCACATGTCCGATCGGAACATAACCCTGCTGACCTTGCTAGCAGAGGGGTAACGCTCCAAGACCTCGCAGACAGCCAACTGTGGTGGCACGGTCCGGCCTGGTTGCGAATGCCTTGTTGTGAGTGGCCCACTCAGGGTTATGAGCCGCCCATAACAGAGCTCGAAGTGCGAGCGGTCAAGGTCAATGTCGCCAGAGCATCCTCAGAAGACATCCTCGAGCGGTTCTCCGAACTTGACAAGGCATTACGAGTCCTGGCGTACGCGTATCGCTTCATTCAACGCTCGCGGAAAAGAGCAGCGCCGTGTGAGGGGCAGCTATCTAATACAGAGATCGCCGCAGCTGAACGGCTCCTCATTTCCATGACACAACGCAGATGCTTCGCCCGCCTGTTTGAGTCCGAACGCAGCCAGTTCCTCCATCCAGTTCCCTTCGAAATATGAACCCCTTTCTGGATCCACACGGCCTCATAAGAGCGTGTGGTCGGGTGACGGCCTCCGAGGCTCTCCAATGTGATGAACGGCATCCGATCATTCTTCCATACAACTGTCATTTCTCTCGTCTCCTCGTTCGTTTTACACACCGCATAACTCTGCACGGAGGTAACCAACTGATGGTCCGTCTGATCCGCTCAAAGTTCTGGATACCAAAGATTAAGAACTTGGTTAAGTCCGTTATTTTCTCATGCAAGGTCTGCGTAATCCATAAAAAGAAGATACAAACCCAGCTCATGGGAGAGCTACCTAAAGAGCGAACATCCTTTTCGCGTCCATTTACTTATACGGGCATGGACTATGCCGGCCCCTTCGACATTAAGAACTACACCGGACGAGCCTGCCTCTTGACCAAGGGGTATGTGTTGGTGTTTGTGTGTTTCTCCACGAAGGCGATCCATTCGGAGCCAACTTCGGACCTTACAACAGAAAAATTTCTCGCTGCTTTCGCACGCTTCGTGTCCCGAAGGGGGTGCCCTCGACAAGTCCAGTCGGATAACGGAAAAACCTTTGTAGGCGCAGCCGCTGTGCTGTCCCGCGAGTTTCTTCAAGAACTAAAGGAGTCAGTGACGAGTGCGTATAGTCATCAGCAGCTCCTCTGGCAGTTCATTCCTCCGGGAGCTCCCCATATGGGAGGATTGTGGGAAGCCGGAGTCAAAAGCTTCAAAACGCTGTTTTACAAATCCACGGCCACGCGTAAATACACATTCGAAGAACTTGCTACGCTTCTGGCCAAGATCGAGGCCTGTCTGGATTCGAGACCAATCGCTCCGATGTCCGAAGACCCCACAGATCTGCTGGCACTCACGCCGGGTCATTTCCTTGTTGGTGGGCCACTCCTGGTCACCGTTGAACCTGAAATAAAGGGGGCCACCACGTCCATCATTAATCGCTGGCAGCACCTTAAGGCTCTTCACCAACAATTTCAGCTACGATGGAAGGAAGAATACCTCAAGGAACTCCACAAACGGAATAAGTGGCAAACCCCCATAGCCAACCTCGGCGTGGGGGATATGGTAGTCATCAAGGACGAAAATCTGCCATCCAATGAGTGGCGGCTCGGCAGGATCGATTCCGTGTGTCCCGGACCCGATGGTCATGTTCGAGTAGTGAACATCCGTACTGCCCGGGGTTTGGTCAAACGTCCAGTCGCGAAGGTCGTACTGCTTCCAGTGGGGTCCTCCGAACGACCGCAATAGCTTCTCTTCCCCCTGATCCGTATTTCTTATCGGTATTGGAGAGCAGACGTACGCGAGGTATGAATTCCTACCGATGCCGAGTCTGCCACGGAGTTCATCCGCTACGGAAGTGCCATCGTTTCCTCCGGCTGAGTGTGGAGAAGAGGCTTCGCGCGGTACTCGCAAACCGCTATTGCGCTAATTGTTTGGCGCACGAGCACTCGGACGGAGCATGTCGCCGGGGGGATCGCTGCAAGGTGTGCAGACAGGACCACCACACGCTTCTGCATATGCACGAGCGGCCAGAGTCTCGATCTCCTAGTCCAGTCGCCGCTCCTAGGCACTCAGCCGCCGCTCCTCGACGTTCTTCCGCCGCTCCCAGGCACTCGACCGCCGCTCCTAGGCACTCGACCGCCGCTCCTAGGCACTCGTCCGCCGCTCCTAGGCATTTGTCCGCCGCACCTAGGCTCTCGACCGCCGCTGCTAGGCACCCTTCCGCCGGCCCGACGCGCTCGGCTGCCGCTCCGTCGCACGTTCCCAGTGCTCTTCGGGACGCTACGGCCACTTCGCACAGCGCGGCAGGAACGCCGACGGCACCATCGCTGGCTGGCCTGCTTCAGCGGCACAGCGTCAACGTCCTTCCGACCGCGCTGGTGCGGATTGATACGGGGACGCGAATTTTCAACACCGCTGCGCCCATCGACCCTTGCACACCCACGAGCTGCGTCGACGCTTCGCTGGCCGCGAGTTTCCGGCTACCGACGACCGACGTAGGGGGCGAGCAGATCTGCTCAGCCGCCGTGCTTTCCATGATCGATCCCAGCATCCGCCTCGATGTCCTCTTCAAAGTTGAGCAGTACGTGCGCATCCGCACTCCGATTCGAGAGCTCGATGAAGCCGTGCGGAACTGCTTCCAAGACATCACTTCAGCGGACGAGCGTTTCTATCTCCCCGCTACGATCTCCGTAGTCCTGGGTGCGGATGTATACCCTCAAGTAATGCAGTCGGGATTCAGGAAGTTCCAGGTCGGACGACCGGTGGCCCAGAAGACCGTATTCGGATGGGTCCTCTCCGGGGCCTGTCATCAACTATAGGAAGGCAGGAATATGTTGCAACCGGAGTGATTGCAAGGGAGGCGGAATGTTCAGGCCAAGGGCCACTGTACCCCCGCTGCTCTCAGAGCTTTCCTCGCTGCTCTGCCGCTGCAATGATCGCTCTCCGTCGCTAGGCGAACTTCGGGACTGCTCGCGTCCGACCGTTGGTTCTCCCGCTCTCCTTATGTTATGCAGGCGGGAGTTCGGGTTTCTAGTATGTAAGCTAGCCGTTTAGTCATCAAACTGAAGTCAAAGAATAAAGTGAAGTGTGAATCGACGCCCCCGTGCCTACTTATTTTCATCATCTTAATTTCGACTGCGTCGAGACGCCACCACCAACGGACTTCTTTTCCCGGACTTATTTTTCCCGCTGAAGGAAGCCACCCCCCTCCAAAACAGTGACATATACTACAGCAGTCAAACAGATAGGCGTGAGTTTGGTTGTGGATTCGTCGTAGGAGCCAGGATACGGCACCGAGTCTCACAGTTTACACCTGTAAACGAGAGACTTGCGACGATCCGAGTAGCTGCCAGATTCTTCAACATCAGCCTTATCTGTGCTCACGCACCAAAGGAGGAGAAGGACGACGCCATCATGGATGCTTTCTATACAGAACTCGACCGAGTGTATAGCCGCTGCCCGTCACATGACATTAAGATCCTCCTCGGAGATTTTAATGTCAAAATTGGACGGGAAAGCATCTTTGGAGCAACCGTTGGACAGCATAGTCTACATGAGTCTACCTCTGCAAACGGGCTTAGACTTATAGGTTTTGCTGCTGCGCACAATATGATAGTTAGTAGTACAAGATTCCGTCATCTCAACATCCACAAAGCAACCTGGCTGTCACCTGATCGTCTGACTTGCAACCAGATTGATCATGTTGTGATCGATGCAAGACATGCGTCTAGCATACTTGATGTGAGATCGTGCCGGGGTCTTAACATCGACTCTGACCACTACCTTGTCGCAGCCAAGGTCCGAGCACGGTTGTGTGTCGCGAAAATCGCACGTCAAGGTATGCCAAGAAAGCTTGACATCGAAAAGCTGCAATCACAACAGCACAGGGATGCCTTCTCTGCTAGACTCTCAGGCCGACTTGGCCAGCACCCTCCAACGCCTATAAATACGTCAGATATGTGGACGTGCATATCTACCCCCATAAATGCTTCTGCTGTGGAAATCCTTGGATTCCAACGTCCCCCAAACCGGAATACATGGTATGATCAGGAGTGTCGGGAAGCGACTGCTGCAAAGAACGCGGCATACAGGCGGACGCTGCAAGCAGGAGCCACATGAGCAGTGGTGGATATTTATAGGACGCGGAGAAGAAATGAGAAGCGCCTTTTCACGAGGAAGAAGCAGGAGATGGAAAGGCTTGAGTGCGAGAAGTTGAAGAATAGCAGGAGCAGGAATGATGCCCGCGACTTTTAACGGAAGGTCAAACGCATGACTCAAGGGTATTATTATTATTATTATTACAAAGGCCTTGTTGCACTGCGACCAGATTTTAGATCTTTTGTGCCGTCCTGTAGGATTAGGGAGGAGGCCCTATACCTAGGCTTTTAATAAAAGAGAGCACTTTGGTAAGGTCTATTTGTTCCCAAATCCTGTAGGGGGGAATAAGTTCGCCTCCTAGATGTTGAAGTCGACGTCTGATTAGTGTAACGATCCCTTTTTAAGGGACCGTACAAATTCCTTCCAACATACGTAGATAATATAAATAAACACTAAACATTAAGGGGACACGAAGTCCATCCACCGTCTGTTCGGTCACATTGGTAGCATTAAGGGGACACGAAGTCCATCCACCGTCTGTTCGGTCACATTTGTGGCATTTAAGGGACACGAAGTCCATCCACCGTCTGTACGGTCACATTTGTAGCATTTAAGGGACGCGAAGTCCATCCCCCATCTGTTAACTTATAACTATAATTATGTATTTATAAGATCAAGGACATGGAGTCCACCCACCCTCATTAAGCTGTCAGAATAGTATTAAGGGCACGATGCCCATTCACCGTCTACTAAGTTGGAACACGGAGTCCATCCATTAAGGGCACGAAGTCCCGCGGGAATACCCCTCACCAATGCCCAGGTGGCAGCATAAGACCGATAGTGGAATGCGATATATCGATAAAAACCACCGATCGGCGAGCTATGACCACTAGGCCAGAAATCGTGGCTTTTGGTTTCCGGTTCCCGATCGAGACAGACGCGGCGTAGAAAAACTCAAGAATCGATGCGAACACGCGGCATCGTGACCAGAAAATAGCTCCCAGAGACGCGCGAGTGTGCAACGAAGAGCAGCGGCGGCGACGGTTCCCGCTACTCAGACAATTTCGAGACACGCGAGTGCGCGACCCGGAGATAGCGGCGACAGTCAAACTCCCGCTGCAGCAAAACCGCAGACGGCGGAACACCAGCGGTGACAGCTTTCCCCGCTGTGCCAGGCGACGCAGTAGAACACGTAAGCCACCCGTTTTCTCCCTTCCCCTTGGCCGTAGCCAGGGGCAGCGGACCCTTGACAAATAAACCAACATTAGAGCAACCAAGTTTCTAGCGCCTTTTCTTAACCAACCCGACTGCCTCTGTTCCCCCTCCCCTCCCACTGCATGCCAACCTAGGGTAGCACGCCGGGAACTTTGCGCGCTTGGATTCTCATCCGCCAAACTCCCGAGTCCGCACCCCTGCTCCCGCCTCATCCCGATCCCCGGCCGGCGTAAGCTGCGCAGCCCGACCGTTCCTCTGCGCTTGGTTTCGCATCCGCACCGGAACTTCGGAGCTGACGACGCTACGCCACTGGCCTGCCCAGTCACCCTGGTAGCCTCCGCGTTCATCCGGAGTAGTAGAAATCCCGGAACCTTCGCGATTATCCGGAGGAGGAGGCCTGAGAAGCCCCAGTGTCCCGAGGATTCCCCTGATTCCCCCGCCCCCCTCGTCCCACGAGCTTCTCACCAGGGTTGCCAGATCAACCAAAGATCACCAGGGTTGCCAGATCAATCGAATTAGCCAAGGTTGCCAGATCAACCAAAGATCACCAGGGTTGCCAGATCAATCGAATTAGCCGGGGTTGCCAGAGCAACCAAAGATCACCAGGGTTGCCAGATCAATCGAATTAGCCAAGGTTGCCAGATCGACCGAAGATCACCAGGGTTGCCAGATCAATCGAATTAACCAGGGTTGCAAGATCAACCAAAAGTCGCCAGGGTTGCCAGATCGATTAAAGTTGACAGGGTTGCCAGATCGATCAAAGTTGACAGGGTTGCCAGATCGACCAAAGTTGCCGGGGTTATCAGATCGTGCAGTCGCTAGTCCCACGAGTCGTCGATCGCCAAGCCCGGCGATCGCCACGTGTTACCACCAGAGACGTCCTTGTGTTACACAACCGACTGCCGGCCGCTCAGCAGCGTGGCCACGCGTCGAGAACGGCCCAACCCCAGCCAATAAGTTGCGGTAAACGGTAGAGGATTATGCTTCAGTGCTCCCGGCGGCCTCTCCGCTCCTACGTACAAAATTCCTAGCTACAGGTTCCACCCTTCTATACAAATTTCTTGTGTAGGTTCCTTGGCCGCGACGGAGGTCTTACCCCGGCTATAGAAACCACGTCACAAGTGGCGCCCGAGCAGGGACCTGATAGGGAGAAATACCAGGAATATTACCATCTGTATACGGAGCGCGAAACCTCCAGAATAGGGACATAACCTCAAAATACCGCGAAAAATACCCAAAAGGTGAACAGAGTGCCCGCGACCGGGGAAAAATCTTCGAACTAACAGTCCGCGCATCCAGAAGCAAGCCCACGTGCTTAACCGCGACATCGCCCAGTCCACGCGTACGAGTGCCAGTGACAGTAAATCCTAGACACGAAGACACGACCATCCAAGAAGTGAAGACCAGTGAGAAGGACGCCTAGAACCAGCTGAAGGACGAGAAAGCCAGAACAAAGACTCACAGCCATGGACGCCGACCAGAAAGTGCCCGGTGAGTTCGTTCCACGTAAAATTAAGAATCCGGGGGTCTCCACACGGTGGATCTATAGCCGACTCAAGGTCGAACTGTTGTCCTTTGCCGAGGAATTCGGATTCTCTGCCGACGGCGTCGTCGACGACCTACGCCGAAACTTTGCGACGTTGGTAAAAGACTCGGAACAGACCCAAGAAGTCTGGACCCGACTCTATGACTTAGAGAAACGATATACTATACGAACCAGTAGCCCCGCGCCTCGCGATGAGGATCGGGCCGGCTCCAGCGGCCACCTCGCCAGCATCAATGCCGGGGCAAACCCCGGAACTTCCCCTCGTAATCGCAATGCCCCGAATATCGTTGTCTCTGCCCCTTTTTCACTCGACACGACCCAAGAACACTCCTCTGACCTGGGCGGCGACCGACGCCGCCGCGAATATGTGTGCGTGCCGGAGAGAATCCGCAAATGGGGTCTCCAATTCGACGGTTATTCCGACCCACTTGCGTTCATAGAGCAAGTATCCTACGGCATAGACCTCGGACTCCTTCCCCGAGCCATGGCAGAACTGCTGACGGGCAGGGCTGATAAATGGTTCCAAACCAGCCGCCTACAAGGGGCTGACTTGACCAGTTTCCGGAAAGAGTTTCTGGAGTTTTTCCTCCCACCTAGGTACCTCCAGCGCTTGGACGACCAGATTCGGCGTCGCGAGCAGCTAGGCGGGGAGACTTTCAAAGACTATGTATTAGACCTTCGCATCCTCATGCGCCACGCCGGATACACCGAAGAGCAGGAGCTGAGCAGGCTCTATGAGAACATGGCCCCAGAATACCAAATGTATATCCGCCGTAGCGAGTTCCGGACCATCGGAGACCTGGTACATTTGGCCACCGAGTTCGAAGCCGTCAAGATCCGAGACTTAGGGCGCCATAACGCCAATCAAGGTTCGATGCCTGCACCGAGTGCCACCGCCCCGACCCGAGCTTTGCCCCTGTCCCATGGAGAAAACAGCCGCGGAAATATACCGCGCACACCACCCGAACCTAGAGCATCAATACCGGCTAGAGTCAATCGAGTGTCAGCGCCTGCTCCCCACGTTGAGGTGCGAGACGCATGCTGGAATTGTGGAGAGGCCGGACACCTCAGCCATGACTGCCGAAACCCTCGTCAGTACTATTGCTGGGACTGCGGCCGCCGAGGCATACGCACGGTGGAGTGCTGCCGGCGGTCCCAACAGGGAAACGAGACGGGTCCCCACGATCGGCGGAATCCGTCGGGGACCAACCCAGCCGAGCGCCGCCAATAACTGCACCACTGAGGATAGAGAGGGGGAGGATCGCTGCCGAAGTCGATATTGGTGGACATGTGTGACTAGCCACCATTGACACAGGGGCCTCCAGGAGTTTCATAAGCCAAGACATTGCCGAAGTGGTCGGACAACCCCACCAGTTCCGAGAGATCCGCACCCAGATTAATCTGGCTGACACGTCCCGAGTGGAGGTCACCAAACTACTCCTGGCGGACGTAACGCTCGCTCGCAAGACAATCCAGGTGTCCCTCCTGGTCATGCCAGCTATGCTAGAACCCCTGATCTTAGGAATGGACTTCCTGGCCACCATAGGTACTACCCTTCGATGTGGGACCGCCAGTCTCACGCTATCTCGGCGCAGACCTGGAGATAACGACCCGGCCAGACATAGCCCCCAGAGCAAAACGCACAAAGGGAACCCGAGCCTCGGCCCCGACCACACAGACCACCCCGGCAAATAGACGGCACAAGGACCTCGCCAACCCCGATCACCGAACCCCGTCTCGGCATTACGGACCATGAGGTAAGACCACGGAACGAAAGAAATACTGAAATAGTCAAGGAGAACCACGTTGTTCACGCCAGAAGGGCATTTATTTTCCGGAGGCAGTGTGATCCCGTACACTCGCTCTCTCTCTCCCTCTTCCACTGCACTTTCGTGCATGGAGCTGCTAATCCGCTCTCCCCAAGCTAGATTTAAGCCTTCTTCTTTGTCAGTACTAATTTACCATTACACAAATAAAGACGCACGTCGCGTAATACCCCGAAAGTTTTCTTCCGTGTTTTCTTATCGAGTGCATTTCAGCTTAAAGCCACCCCCCTCCGAACATTTGGTCCATCAGAGCCGGATAATTCTATCTCCAGCAGTTCCGGTGGCTTTAACACCGCACAAGATAAGTAAACATTTTACTTTGCTGCCCTGCCGTTCATTTTTATGATTTGTGTCTAAATCCTAGTCCGATTGATCCGACACAACGGCAGCTTCCAATTCCGAATCCGATTTGTAGAATCCTAGTGTCGCAATTAATTTATATTAATTTTCCGCGAATTCAACATTCTAAAAGTGTGTGTTTAAATATATGCCATAAGCCACAGTGAAACTTTCGATTTCGAATTTCTCTTGTTCACTGTGATCCGCTTGCATTTATTTCCACTTCTACACCTACATACATATGTCCACTTATCTACAATCGGCATCAATAATTTACGCTATAAATATTCCTATCCTGGATAATAATAGTAAATAAACATTCCAAAATCCAAAAGTGTAAATTAAATATATGTACGTCTATAAGCCACAGTGAAACTTCTCGTTCCGAAATTCTCTTCGTTCACTGTGTTCCGCTTGCAGTTACATATTTACACTCTCCGATATGCAATACAGTCCACTCCACTGATCTACGAGCGCCACAATTTACACAAAATTAAATTAAATATATAAACCTCCAAATATTCCGGCACGGGTATTTTAATAATTTAAATAATTTACCCCACAAATTATAAAATAAATATATTTATAATAATTCCTCAACGTTCAACTACAAAATTCTACAAATACAGTCCACAGCTCCTATAAATAAATAAATATATTCCCAAAATCACGGCACAGAAACGCCGACTTAATTTGTGCATTTATTTATCAGCTCTTCCCTGCTCTATCCTGAGCGGAGCTTCATCCAAATAAACAATATTTATTGTCATTCCTTTGCTCTATCCTGAGCTCAGCTGCATGCAAACATAGGCAAACATTGCAATTACATATGTACATATGTAATCGTCGGCAAGTCGACGCTCCGACTTTGGCAATTTTCTCCGACTCCGTTGTATCCGCTATTTTGCATTCGCAACGGCTAATGCATAAACATATTCACACGCACGCCTTATCTCCAAGAACAGTACCGCGGAAAATACAGCAGCGGTCACCTGGATAAGTCCAGGCACAAAAATAATTTTAAAATTATTTTTTATAAAAATTCCAACTAACTGAATCAGTTAGGAATTCAAGTGCGCTTCCATATCCGCATTAGTGTGACCGTATCCGTTTTGCAGCAGAGAGAATATTATTCAATTAATTCGTTATTAAATTAAATTAAATTTAATTTTATATATTCCGATTGGTTCCTAAATTCCAATCCTGCTTCTACAAATAAATAAAATTCCTAATACATTCCGATTGGTTCCTAAATTCCAATTCAGCTTCGACACGTAAATATTTCGAAATATACACAGATATATATACGACAGTAAATTTTCCTAAAATATATCCAGAATGACTTCCTGCAGTTTAAATAAATTTACGATGACCTGTGACCGTCTAAGTCACTTCGATTCCAAAATCTGCAATCCAGCAGCCCCAAGTTCATCCAAGTACACGTGCCAAATCCATCTCGACCAAGTCCGAGCGCTATGGGATAAAGTCGAGAAAGAGTACGAAGCTTGTTCAGAGCAAATTTCAGTTGGCTTAGAGGGCACGGGGGACACCTTACCTACTCTAAAGGCAAAATACGAGTATGCCTATTTTATATACGAAAGGTGTGCCGCAAAGCTCATGGAACAGATCGAAACGATCGCTACTACAACAGCTCAAGTCCAACCCGTTCCGCCCCAAAATTCCTATCCGTCTGGCTGTCAGCTTCCTCCGTGCGAAACAGAAGTTTTCTCGGGCGATTACATTCGCTGGCCGACTTTCCGAGACCTTTTCACAGCGGTCTATATAGACAATCCTGCGCTGACCCCTGTTGAAAAGTTGTTCTATCTAAATGCCAAGACTAGTGGTGAAGCTCATTCCGTAGTTTCCAATTCGCCACTCACCAACGATGGTTTCCGCTCAGCCTGGAAAAACCTATCTGAGCGTTTCGAAAATAAACGAGCGCTGGTGAACAGCCAACTGAAAAAGCTATTAAACATGCAGTCCGTCGCACAAGAATCTTCGGCAGCCTTGAAGGAGCTGCAAAATACAATCCAGAACTGCCTCACATCCCTAAATTTGTCCGGCCTTCCTACGGATAATTGGGATTGTCTCCTGGTTTATTTGTGTTCCACGAAACTTCCAAAACTGACGCTCTCACTATGGGAGCAGTCCTTAACAAATAAAACCGAAATTCCAACGTGGCAAGAACTTGATTCATTCCTGACTGAGCGCCATAGAACTCTAGAAACTATAGATTCTATCCAACCTCCTAAGTTGCGCCTCCATCCGTCAGAACCGACACCCTCCGACGTGTCGCCACGAATACTGAAATCCTTCAGTACGAGGATCGTTCCGATATCCAAAAGATGCGATGTATGTTCCAAAGAGAACCATCCAGTGCGTTTATGTCCACGCTTCCTTCAGATGACGACAGAGGATCGTACATCTTATATCCAGAAGAAGCGGTTGTGCTTAAATTGCTTTGCAAGCGGTCATCAACTCCGTAATTGCACAAGCGCCCACAAGTGCTTCAAGTGTCACGGTCGGCATCACACTTTGTTGCATCCAATCAACTGCTCCTCCAGTGAACCGACTGCTCCTGATACTGCTTCTGATCCGATCCAAAGAATTTCCTCGTTCTCCACACGAGTGACTACTGCTCCTGAGTCTTCCAATTACTGGGTTCCGTACAACGAGACGAAATGCAGACGTTCCCGAGGTATTTTATCCTACCCATGCCGAGTCTGCCAAGGGAACCATCCTCTTCGGAAGTGCCACCGTTTTCTTCGGCTTAGCGCGGAGAAACGGCTCCAAGCAGTCATCGAGAAGAAATACTGCGTCAATTGCCTCGCCCATCACCATTCCACTGGATCTTGCCCTAGTGACGACCGATGCCAGTCGTGTGGCCAGGATCACCACACACTTCTCCACGTCCACGAGCGCTCAGCGTACCCAACGCTTTCCCGAGCAAAGGCCTCCTGTATTCCTCCAGCGTATCCTCGCTAGGGGGCCTCGAAGGCCTTCTTATATTTTTGCTGCGTATCCTCGCAAGGGGGAGAATGTTCACGCCAGAAGGGCATTTATTTTCCGGAGGCAGTGTGATCCCGTACACTCGCTCTCTCTCTCCTCTTCCACTGCACTTTCGTGCATGGAGCTGCTAATCCGCTCTCCCCAAGCTAGATTTAAGCCTTCTTCTTTGTCAGTACTAATTTACCATTACACAAATAAAGACGCACGTCGCGTAATACCCCGAAAGTTTTCTTCCGTGTTTTCTTATCGAGTGCATTTCAGCTTAAAGCCACCCCCTCCGAACAGACGGCGATTCTAACCCAGAGCCAGAAACCCAGAGAAACTATAACCTAGAGCCAGAAACCCAGAGAAACTATAACCCAGAGCCAGAAACCCAGAGAAATTATAACCCAGAGCCAGAGACACAGAGTCCACGGATACCCGACCCCGGAAACCCAGAGGACGATGACGCAACTCCGCCCCGCGTACGCGCATTTCTCAACGAGCAGCTGGCGCTGTTCGAAGGCATGGCCGGAGTAGCCAACATAGCCGAGCACCGAATCACGATGAAGGACGACCGACCGATTAAACAGCGCTACTTCCCAAAGAACCCCGCCATGCAACGAATCATCGACGAACAGGTGGATGCCTTACTGGAACAAGGATGTATAGAGCCCTCACACAGCCCTCACAGCGCACCCTTGGTCCTGGTACGGAAGAAGACTGGCCAATGGCGAATGTGTGTAGATTACCGACAATTGAACGCGAAGTCCGTCCCGGACGCGTATCCTTTGCCGCGTATCAACCACATCCTGGAACGACTGAGGAACGCAAAGTTTATCTCTACGTTAGATCTACGCAATGGATACTGGCAAATACCCATGGCCGCAGAGAGCCGAGCCTGTACCGCATTTACAGTACCCGGACGCGGCCTGTACCAATGGCGAGTCATGCCCTTCGGTTTGCACTCCGCACCAGCGACCTTTCAGCGAGCGCTAGACAGCGTGATAGGACCAGATCTTGACCCACACGCTTTCGCATACCTTGACGACATAATCGTCATCGGGGCCAGTTTAGAGGAACACATGAATAACCTACGTAAGGTGTTCGGACGCTTGAGGAAAGCGAATCTGCGGATTAACCAGGAAAAGTGTTCTTTCTTCAAACGGAAGCTAGCCTATTTAGGACACATGATCAGCGACAGAGGGATACACACCGACCCGGACAAAGTGGCCGCTGTACGAAACCTGAATCCGCCGGCGAGCCTGAGAGAACTAAGGAGATGCCTCGGCATGGCTTCATGGTACAGGCGTTTCGTACCAAACTTCGCGTCCGTAGTTCAGCCCATGACGAACCTGCTGAAGAAGAACCAACGATGGAAGTGGGGACAGGAGCAACAGGCTGCCTTTGACCTCCTCAAGAACCTGCTGACAGACGCACCCGTATTAGTATGCCCAGACTTCTCCGCGAAGATGACACTCCAGACCGACGCCAGCAACTACGGACTCGGAGGAGTATTAACCCAAGAAATCGACGGCCAAGAACGGGTCATTGCCTACGTAAGCCGGAAGCTCGATACCGCTGAATTAAATTACTCGTCCACAGAGAAAGAATGCCTCGCTATTGTCTGGAGTATTCGGAAGCTCCGGTGTTACCTCGAGGGTTACAGGTTCGACGTAATTACCGACCACCTGGCCCTTAAATGGCTCGATCACATCGAGAACCCAACGGGAAGGATCGCGAGATGGGCTCTGGAGCTGCAACAGTATCAATACGACGTACATTACCGCCGTGGGAAGTACAATGTTGTCGCCGACGCCTTATCCCGACAACCCCTAGAACACCTCCAGTTACTCACCCATGACAGTTCCCCGTGCAAGTGGCTGCAACGTAAACTCCGAGAGGTCAGAGAACAACCCCAGAAGTTCCCCGACTACACCATCGAAAACGGAGAACTCTATCGACACTTGGGACACCGCCCTGACGACCAAGATTATATCCCTTGGAAACTGTGTGTAGCGAATGAACATCGAGAGCACATTCTACAGGAATGCCACGACGCTCCCACGGCCGGCCACCTCGGCGTCCGGAAGACAATTCTCCGAATCTCGCAGAAATATTACTGGCCAGGAATGTTCCGCGACGTACGACGACATGTACGCCAATGCCTCCCATGCCAGAAGTACAAGTCAGTACAACGACAACAAGCCGGAAAGATGTTAACCCGGCAAGTCAGCGAACCTTTCGGCATCTTATGCGCAGACTTCGTGGGGCCGTTGCCCCGGTCAAAGGAAGGGAATACGATGCTCCTGGTATTCTTCGACAGTTTCACGAAATGGGTCGAGTTGATACCCCTACGGAAGGCAACCACGGCTACACTGATACGAGCGTTCCGCGAGAGGATCCTCAGTCACTTCGGAGCACCCAGGAAATTGGTGTGTGATAATGGCACATAATTCACGAGTAAGGCATTCAGAGAATTTCTCCAGGAGATGGGAGTAGACCTTCAATTCACTGCTCCATATTGCCCCAGGGAAAATCCGACCGAAAGGGCTAACCGTACGATCAAAACTATGATCTCTCAATACGTCGAGGCCAGCCAGAACACATGGGATAGTTTATTGCCGGAGTTAACACTCGCGATCAATACCAGCATTTCAGAGACGACGGGTTATAGTCCGGCATTCCTGCTGCAGGCACGAGAACCGAGATTACCCGGAGCGAGTAACGCCTGGTGCGGCCGTTTTACCCCAGTCGCCACTCGAGAAGTCGGAGCATCTCAAAGAGATCTTCGCCATCGTCCAGAACAACCTACAGAAGGCCAGCCGGGAACAAGGACGACATTACAATTTGCGTCGGAGGCTCTGGAAACCCGCGATGGGATCCTTGGTCCTCGTACGACAACACCACTTGTCCAAAGCAGCGGAAGGCTTTGCCCCGAAACTCGCACCGAAGTTCGACGGACCATTCAAGGTGGTTGCGTTTCCATCCCCAAACGTGGTCCGGGTCCGCTTGCCAGGTCACCGAAAGGGGCGACTAGTCAACATCGGGGACCTTTGTCGACCAGTGAGAACCCATCCATGACCTCTGAAGATCTACCCCTGTCTATAACCTCACACGATCCGAAAGGGACAGGTCCAGACTAACCGCCGCACTAACCCGAACACTGCTACTGGCCACACGGCCCCCGTCTACCACATACGATTATTAAGATAGGGTTTCTCTTTCTCTCATCTCTTCCACAGGGTCGTCATGGAGACAATTTACATATCGAGCGACAGCGACGACGGCGCAACCGCGCCCTCCAGGCAGCCGGCGGCCAACCGCGACCCCCGACTACGCCCAGGCACAGCGTACGTCGGGCGGTCCGTACGGCCATGTCCGATGGGTGGGAGCCAGCCAGGAGACTCTGGCCGAGCGTCCCAATCCTCGCCAGAGGCCTCCTGGACTAGGCCACAGGCCCATCGGGCAGCGCCGACTGCCTCCCCCGAGTATGACACAGACGAGAGTGTCTACTCCAACTGTCCCGACTTCAGAGCCGAACGCCCCTCCAGTCCGAACGCCGAGGACGAGGAGGCACCAATGTCCGAGGACACCGACGATGGACGGATATACGACCCATGCGGGCGAGACGACGAAAGCGCTCCCAGACAGCGGAGACAGAGGCCCAGACGTTCACCTCGAGGATGACTCCAATAACGAGTCGGACGATCATAGCGATCAGTTCGGTGAAGAATATCCGGAAGAGGGAGCCGCCCACTACGTCTACGAGGGCGAAGATCGTTTCGCTTTCCATCGTGGCTCGTGGATATATCTCACCCACACCACATATCGAATGACTCAGATAGAAGCGCCGTTCCGGCCCACGCCGAGCCCAGTCATCACCTTTCCACCCTCCCCGGAGAGACTGTGCATTATGGGGACCGAACACGACCCGGATTGGAGCAAACCTAACG
Organism: Drosophila aff. chauvacae BK-2020; assembly: GCA_018903765.1. Classification (NCBI taxonomy): domain Eukaryota; kingdom Metazoa; phylum Arthropoda; class Insecta; order Diptera; family Drosophilidae; genus Drosophila; species Drosophila aff. chauvacae BK-2020. The sequence continues at coordinate 203,798 of JAEIGO010000057.1, read as the reverse complement.
ACGGGGAAGTCTGGAACGCCGAACCCCCATCAGCGACCTCCGACACCCATGCCCGAGCCCCGGAGAGTACCCCGGAGCACGACAGGCATCTCACGCCACCACGAGCAGCACCAATCGCCCAATCGGTCTCGCCGCCAACACAGGCGATCTCGTCACCGACCGTCAGCGCGCTAGGCCCGCCCGCTCCACCGACCAGTAAGGCGATGGAATGGGAAAGCGAAACCAGTGACGACGAGGCAAGCACGGGCCAACGATTTCGGCGCCGCGACAGGCCCCGAGAAGTGGAGGTCCCAGACGAACCGGTCTACCTCTCGCAGCACGCTATGCCGGCCCTCGTCCCCGTGTCAGACGGCCCGCCAGAACCAGAAGACACACCCGCCAGCACGGCTAGGTCCAGCGAAATGGACCTAGATCTTGACCTGTCCCCCGGGGCCCGGGGATTACTATTAGAGGGAATCACCGCAGAACTGGAAGAACTACTCCGGGCCATCCCCGACGCATGGGACCCCCGGACGCACCTCGAGTTACCCACGGTCCAACCACTCTCCGAGGACGAGGAGCACCCCGACCACGCTCGCCCGAGAGAGAGATTCGTCCCTCTGCCAGCTGGATGGGACGGAAATGTCCCCAACGACGAGCTGCCCGAGGCAGTCTGGACGGCCGTACAGGAGAGACGTGCGGCAGCCCGCCGGAGGCGACAACGATTCCGGGTTTCAACGACCACCGGAAGGAACCTGGTAGGAACCAGGTGACGATGAAGCCAGCCGGGACCATCACCATCAGTTTCGGCCCCCCCCGAAGTACGGAGGGGATGTAACGATCCCTTTTTAAGGGACCGTACAAATTCCTTCCAACATACGTAGATAATATAAATAAACACTAAACATTAAGGGGACACGAAGTCCATCCACCGTCTGTTCGGTCACATTGGTAGCATTAAGGGGACACGAAGTCCATCCACCGTCTGTACGGTCACATTTGTAGCATTTAAGGGACGCGAAGTCCATCCCCCATCTGTTAACTTATAACTATAATTATGTATTTATAAGATCAAGGACATGGAGTCCACCCACCCTCATTAAGCTGTCAGAATAGTATTAAGGGCACGATGCCCATTCACCGTCTACTAAGTTGGAACACGGAGTCCATCCATTAAGGGCACGAAGTCCCGCGGGAATACCCCTCACCAATGCCCAGGTGGCAGCATAAGACCGATAGTGGAATGCGATATATCGATAAAAACCACCGATCGGCGAGCTATGACCACTAGGCCAGAAATCGTGGCTTTTGGTTTCCGGTTCCCGATCGAGACAGACGCGGCGTAGAAAAACTCAAGAATCGATGCGAACACGCGGCATCGTGACCAGAAAATAGCTCCCAGAGACGCGCGAGTGTGCAACGAAGAGCAGCGGCGGCGACGGTTCCCGCTACTCAGACAATTTCGAGACACGCGAGTGCGCGACCCGGAGATAGCGGCGACAGTCAAACTCCCGCTGCAGCAAAACCGCAGACGGCGGAACACCAGCGGTGACAGCTTTTCCCGCTGTGCCAGGCGACGCAGTAGAACACGTAAGCCACCCGTTTTCTCCCTTCCCCTTGGCCGTAGCCAGGGGCAGCGGACCCTTGACAAATAAACCAACATTAGAGCAACCAAGTTTCTAGCGCCTTTTCTTAACCAACCCGACTGCCTCTGTTCCCCCTCCCCTCCCACTGCATGCCAACCTAGGGTAGCACGCCGGGAACTTTGCGCGCTTGGATTCTCATCCGCCAAACTCCCGAGTCCGCACCCCTGCTCCCGCCTCATCCCGATCCCCGGCCGGCGTAAGCTGCGCAGCCCGACCGTTCCTCTGCGCTTGGTTTCGCATCCGCACCGGAACTTCGGAGCTGACGACGCTACGCCACTGGCCTGCCCAGTCACCCTGGTAGCCTCCGCGTTCATCCGGAGTAGTAGAAATCCCGGAACCTTCGCGATTATCCGGAGGAGGAGGCCTGAGAAGCCCCAGTGTCCCGAGGATTCCCCTGATTCCCCCGCCCCCCTCGTCCCACGAGCTTCTCACCAGGGTTGCCAGATCAACCAAAGATCACCAGGGTTGCCAGATCAATCGAATTAGCCAAGGTTGCCAGATCAACCAAAGATCACCAGGGTTGCCAGATCAATCGAATTAGCCAAGGTTGCCAGAGCAACCAAAGATCACCAGGGTTGCCAGATCAATCGAATTAGCCAAGGTTGCCAGATCGACCGAAGATCACCAGGGTTGCCAGATCAATCGAATTAGCCGGGGTTGCCAGATCAACCAAAGATCACCAGGGTTGCCAGATCGATTAAAGTTGACAGGGTTGCCAGATCGATCAAAGTTGACAGGGTTGCCAGATCGACCAAAGTTGCCGGGGTTATCAGATCGTGCAGTCGCTAGTCCCACGAGTCGTCGATCGCCAAGCCCGGCGATCGCCACGTGTTACCACCAGAGACGTCATTGTGTTACACAACCGACTGCCGGCCGCTCAGCAGCGTGGCCACGCGTCGAGAACGGCCCAACCCCAGCCAATAAGTTGCGGTAAACGGTAGAGGATTATGCTTCAGTGCTCCCGGCGGCCTCTCCGCTCCTGCGTACAAAATTCCTAGCTACAGGTTCCACCCTTCTATACAAATTTCTTGTGTAGGTTAGTTGGCCGCGACTGAGGTCTTACCCCGGCTATAGAAACCACGTCACATTAGCGATGGGCACTCACATAGAATATGTTCTGATGTTTCTTGCTCCATCTCGCAGAATCTGCAGGTGTCGTCTTCTGAAAGTTTTAATTTCTTAAGGTGATACCTAAGGTTGCAGTGACCCGTTAGGTAGCCTGTTAGAGTGCGAATTTCGCTCTTTGGTAGGTTGATGATGCGTTTTGATCGCGTCATCTGGGGGTCGAGAAATTGTTTGGCTTGTCTCAGCCCTGCACTGTCGGTCCAGTGACGATTTATCTCCGTTTCCTCCCATTTCCTCAGCAGTTCTCTATTGTGTCCTTTCGATAGTCCAAAGAACGGCTCAGGGCCGATAAAAGGTGTCATCGCCCCGCGTTTAGCTAGGCAGTCTGCCACCTCGTTTCCTATATGGCCTTCATGCCCTGGCACCCAGCCCACCGTTAGGGTGTTTTTGGAGGCAAGGGCGTTCATCTGCTGGAAACAGTTCTCTACAAGTCCGGATGAGATCGTAAAGGAACTCAGTGCTATGAGCGCTGCCTGACTGTCAGAGAAGATGTAAATCCGTGCGCCTTGCATTTTCCTGCGAAGGCATTCACGAGGACAGATTTCTATGGCGTGTATCTCTGCTTGGAAGATGGTTGGAGACTTTCCCATGGCTATGGATTTGTTGAACCTTGGTCCGAAAATGCCAGCCCCGGTGTCACCGTTTTCCAGTTTCGACCCGTCAGTGTACCATATTTGTGATCCACTGGGCAGAGATATTGATTTTGTTTTCCATTCATTCCTAGTGTACAAGACTACTGAGAAGTTTCTGTGGAAAACGAGTTTTGGTTTCTGCTCGTCAGTTACGCGCAGAATGGGCTCATTTATTATAAGATGCCCGATAAGATCACCGCTTTTTATATTGGTGATGTTTTGAAGGCGAAGTGCCCCCAGGCAGGCCTCCTTTTTCAATGTAATTGGTAAGGGGGTATGCCAGTTATGACTCCTAGTGCTGCAGTGGGGCATGTCCGGATGGCTCCAGTGATGCCTATGCAGACCAGTCGTTGTAATTTGGTAAGTGCAGCCGCAGCTGTCCTCTGGGTAGATTTCGTCCACCAAGCAAGAGATGCTTAGGTTAAGATCGGTTTTACCACAGTGTTAAAAGACCAGTAGATCATTTTGGGACTTAGGCCCCATGTTCTACCGTAAAGCCTGTTGCAAGCAAAGTGTGCTCGAGTGGCTTTGTTTATAGTCTTTTCCAGGTGTGCATTCCAGTTGTGTTTGGAGTCAAGTGTGACTCCTAGGTAGTTGGCCTCAACCGAAAAGTCGATGATGGACCCATTTAGGGATGGTCTTTTTAAGGAGAGAGACCTTTTCCTGGTAAATGGGACTAAAACTGTTTTTGATGGGTTTATGGACAGTCCTTTGTCCTGACACCATCTGTTGGCTATATTAAGGGCTTGCTGCATGCGGTCCGAAATGGTTTGCTCATGCCAGCCCACTATATAGATGACTCAAGGGTATAAGACTGGATCGCTTGCCTGCAGGAGGGATGATGGAAATCTTGTCACGGATGCAGAGACAGTACTGAGGTTATGGAGGGATCACTTTGAAAGTCTTTTGGCTGGAGACAACCAAGAGTCTGATGAAGAAGATCCACTAACCTCAATCAGAGAGGATGGTGTTGAAGTTCCCACCCCTAGCTATACGGAAGTCGAAGTCGCCATAAGACGTCTTAAAAACAATAAAGCCACGGGAGCGGACGGGCTACCGGGTGAACTGTTTAAGGCTGGAGGCGATGAGTTGGTAAGGAGCATGCACCAGCTCATTTGCAACGTATGGTTAGCGGAAAGCATGCCCAATGATTGGAATCTGAGTATGATCTGCCCCATTCTGAAGAAGGGTGATGCAACACAACGCACCAATTATCGTGGCATCAGTCTTCTTCCCGTCGCATACAAAGTTCTCACGAGCGTAATGTGTGAGGGACTTAAGCCATATGCTGAAGCATTGATCGGACCGTATCAATGCGGCTTTCGCTCTGGTCGGTCCACAGTCGACCAGATCTTCACACTACGCCAGATCCTGGAGAAAGCGTATGAGAACCAAATCGACACCTACCACCTGTAAGTCGATTTTAAAGCTGCTTTTGATAGTCCACGGCGAGGACGCCTGTACGCCACCATGTCTGAGCTTGGTATTCCTGCAAAGCTAGTACGGCTTTGTAGTATGACATTGAGCAACACCATCAGCTCTGTCAAGGTAGGAAATGACCATTCCGAAACCTTCAGTACCAGGCGGGGTCTCAGACAAGGCGACTCGCTATCTTGTGTACTCTTCAATCTGCTAATGGAGAGTGTCATGAGGAAAGCTGGAGTGCATCGAGGGGGCACAATACTGGGACAGAAATGTGTCCAGCTCCTTGGTTACGCTGATGATATTGACATCATTGGTCGTACCAAGCGTGATGTGACGGCGGCTTTTGGAGCTATTGAAAGAGAATCGGCTAGAGTTGGTCTTGCAGTGAATATGGGCAAAACTAATTTTATGGCTCTCATCTTACTGCTGGAGACTATGACTTCGAGTCGGTCAAGGACTTTGTCTATCTAGGAGCTGCAGTGACCAACAACAACGATGTCAGCCTGGAGATCAAGCGAAGGATCACACTTGCCAACAGAAGCTACTTTGGGCTCAGTAGGCAAATGAACAGCAGACCCCTCTCTCGAAAGACGAAGCTAACCCTTTACAAGACACTCATCATCCCAGTGCTTCTATATGGTGCGGAAGGCTGGACAGTGACTCAGTCAGATGCAGCTGCTCTTGGTGTCTTCGAGAGAAAAATCCTTCGCAAGATCTTCGGACCTGTTTGCGTTGGCGGAACCTACCGTATCAGGTGGAACGATGAGCTGTATGAGCTATATGGCGATGTGGACATAGTCAAGCGAATTAATATTCAGCGACTTCGCTGGCTTGGTCACATAGCTCGTATGGAAGGAACAACTCCAGCTCGATCCGTTTTCGATGCGGTGCACACTGGTCCCAATGCCCAAAATTGTTGCATAAATTAGACAAATGAAGCCACAGACCTGAAACTTCGTACACTGTATAGTCATTATATATGTAAGGTCTGAGCAAAATTTTGGATCGATCGATCCACGCCTCTATACCGCCCCATAGAAGCCTATGTCCTTTATAACAAAAATGTATATAAATAAAATGAAAATTAATATATATGTAAATTCGGCAATTATATTACAAAAATTTAAATTAAATATTTTCGATTTTTTTTATACAATAATAAAATATTTAACCCCTCATCCCCCTCTGCCCTCCTTGTGAACTGGTAACTACTTAAAGATTCAGAAAAAACCAAAATTTATTTCATTTATATATTCAGTTTAGAAAATAATACATACATATTTATTTATGTTTTTCTATTTGTATAATTAATTATTAAATTATTCATTTTCAGCATCTAAATGAAAAGCATAAGTATCGAAAAATTCAAATGTGTCCAAGTCATCTTCATCAGAGTCATCTGTATTAGCATAACTGTCGAAAAAATTACCATCTAGACGAATAACTTCTACTGGATAACTTTTATTCTTTTTGTTATGCAGTTGTCTTTCTTTAATAATAGTCAGATGCTTCAAATTTTACTAGAAAACGTCTGGCAAGAAAACTTTTATGGTGAGCCTTAAACTTCGCAACTATTCGAGTGCATTCACCAGGGTTGCCAGATCAATCGAATTAGCCAAGGTTGCCAGATCGACCGAAGATCACCAGGGTTGCCAGATCAATCGAATTAGCCGGGGTTGCCAGATCAACCAAAGATCACCAGGGTTGCCAGATCGATTAAAGTTGACAGGGTTGCCAGATCGATCAAAGTTGACAGGGTTGCCAGATCGACCAAAGTTGCCGGGGTTATCAGATCGTGCAGTCGCTAGTCCCACGAGTCGTCGATCGCCAAGCCCGGCGATCGCCACGTGTTACCACCAGAGACGTCATTGTGTTACACAACCGACTGCCGGCCGCTCAGCAGCGTGGCCACGCGTCGAGAACGGCCCAACCCCAGCCAATAAGTTGCGGTAAACGGTAGAGGATTATGCTTCAGTGCTCCCGGCGGCCTCTCCGCTCCTGCGTACAAAATTCCTAGCTACAGGTTCCACCCTTCTATACAAATTTCTTGTGTAGGTTAGTTGGCCGCGACTGAGGTCTTACCCCGGCTATAGAAACCACGTCACATTAGCGATGGGCACTCACATAGAATATGTTCTGATGTTTCTTGCTCCATCTCGCAGAATCTGCAGGTGTCGTCTTCTGAAAGTTTTAATTTCTTAAGGTGATACCTAAGGTTGCAGTGACCCGTTAGGTAGCCTGTTAGAGTGCGAATTTCGCTCTTTGGTAGGTTGATGATGCGTTTTGATCGCGTCATCTGGGGGTCGAGAAATTGTTTGGCTTGTCTCAGCCCTGCACTGTCGGTCCAGTGACGATTTATCTCCGTTTCCTCCCATTTCCTCAGCAGTTCTCTATTGTGTCCTTTCGATAGTCCAAAGAACGGCTCAGGGCCGATAAAAGGTGTCATCGCCCCGCGTTTAGCTAGGCAGTCTGCCACCTCGTTTCCTATATGGCCTTCATGCCCTGGCACCCAGCCCACCGTTAGGGTGTTTTTGGAGGCAAGGGCGTTCATCTGCTGGAAACAGTTCTCTACAAGTCCGGATGAGATCGTAAAGGAACTCAGTGCTATGAGCGCTGCCTGACTGTCAGAGAAGATGTAAATCCGTGCGCCTTGCATTTTCCTGCGAAGGCATTCACGAGGACAGATTTCTATGGCGTGTATCTCTGCTTGGAAGATGGTTGGAGACTTTCCCATGGCTATGGATTTGTTGAACCTTGGTCCGAAAATGCCAGCCCCGGTGTCACCGTTTTCCAGTTTCGACCCGTCAGTGTACCATATTTGTGATCCACTGGGCAGAGATATTGATTTTGTTTTCCATTCATTCCTAGTGTACAAGACTACTGAGAAGTTTCTGTGGAAAACGAGTTTTGGTTTCTGCTCGTCAGTTACGCGCAGAATGGGCTCATTTATTATAAGATGCCCGATAAGATCACCGCTTTTTATATTGGTGATGTTTTGAAGGCGAAGTGCCCCCAGGCAGGCCTCCTTTTTCAATGTAATTGGTAAGGGGGGTATGCCAGTTATGACTCCTAGTGCTGCAGTGGGGCATGTCCGGATGGCTCCAGTGATGCCTATGCAGACCAGTCGTTGTAATTTGGTAAGTGCAGCCGCAGCTGTCCTCTGGGTAGATTTCGTCCACCAAGCAAGAGATGCTTAGGTTAAGATCGGTTTTACCACAGTGTTAAAAGACCAGTAGATCATTTTGGGACTTAGGCCCCATGTTCTACCGTAAAGCCTGTTGCAAGCAAAGTGTGCTCGAGTGGCTTTGTTTATAGTCTTTTCCAGGTGTGCATTCCAGTTGTGTTTGGAGTCAAGTGTGACTCCTAGGTAGTTGGCCTCAACCGAAAAGTCGATGATGGACCCATTTAGGGATGGTCTTTTTAAGGATAGAGACCTTTTCCTGGTAAATGGGACTAAAACTGTTTTTGATGGGTTTATGGACAGTCCTTTGTCCTGACACCATCTGTTGGCTATATTAAGGGCTTGCTGCATGCGGTCCGAAATGGTTTGCTCATGCCAGCCCACTATATAGATGACTCAAGGGTATAAGACTGGATCGCTTGCCTGCAGGAGGGATGATGGAAATCTTGTCACGGATGCAGAGACAGTACTGAGGTTATGGAGGGATCACTTTGAAAGTCTTTTGGCTGGAGACAACCAAGAGTCTGATGAAGAAGATCCACTAACCTCAATCAGAGAGGATGGTGTTGAAGTTCCCACCCCTAGCTATACGGAAGTCGAAGTCGCCATAAGACGTCTTAAAAACAATAAAGCCACGGGAGCGGACGGGCTACCGGGTGAACTGTTTAAGGCTGGAGGCGATGAGTTGGTAAGGAGCATGCACCAGCTCATTTGCAACGTATGGTTAGCGGAAAGCATGCCCAATGATTGGAATCTGAGTATGATCTGCCCCATTCTGAAGAAGGGTGATGCAACACAACGCACCAATTATCGTGGCATCAGTCTTCTTCCCGTCGCATACAAAGTTCTCACGAGCGTAATGTGTGAGGGACTTAAGCCATATGCTGAAGCATTGATCGGACCGTATCAATGCGGCTTTCGCTCTGGTCGGTCCACAGTCGACCAGATCTTCACACTACGCCAGATCCTGGAGAAAGCGTATGAGAACCAAATCGACACCTACCACCTGTAAGTCGATTTTAAAGCTGCTTTTGATAGTCCACGGCGAGGACGCCTGTACGCCACCATGTCTGAGCTTGGTATTCCTGCAAAGCTAGTACGGCTTTGTAGTATGACATTGAGCAACACCATCAGCTCTGTCAAGGTAGGAAATGACCATTCCGAAACCTTCAGTACCAGGCGGGGTCTCAGACAAGGCGACTCGCTATCTTGTGTACTCTTCAATCTGCTAATGGAGAGTGTCATGAGGAAAGCTGGAGTGCATCGAGGGGGCACAATACTGGGAGAGAAATGTGTCCAGCTCCTTGGTTACGCTGATGATATTGACATCATTGGTCGTACCAAGCGTGATGTGACGGCGGCTTTTGGAGCTATTGAAAGAGAATCGGCTAGAGTTGGTCTTGCAGTGAATATGGGCAAAACTAATTTTATGGCTCTCATCTTACTGCTGGAGACTATGACTTCGAGTCGGTCAAGGACTTTGTCTATCTAGGAGCTGCAGTGACCAACAACAACGATGTCAGCCTGGAGATCAAGCGAAGGATCACACTTGCCAACAGAAGCTACTTTGGGCTCAGTAGGCAAATGAACAGCAGACCCCTCTCTCGAAAGACGAAGCTAACCCTTTACAAGACACTCATCATCCCAGTGCTTCTATATGGTGCGGAAGGCTGGACAGTGACTCAGTCAGATGCAGCTGCTCTTGGTGTCTTCGAGAGAAAAATCCTTCGCAAGATCTTCGGACCTGTTTGCGTTGGCGGAACCTACCGTATCAGGTGGAACGATGAGCTGTATGAGCTATATGGCGATGTGGACATAGTCAAGCGAATTAATATTCAGCGACTTCGCTGGCTTGGTCACATAGCTCGTATGGAAGGAACAACTCCAGCTCGATCCGTTTTCGATGCGGTGCACACTGGTCCCAATGCCCAAAATTGTTGCATAAATTAGACAAATGAAGCCACAGACCTGAAACTTCGTACACTGTATAGTCATTATATATGTAAGGTCTGAGCAAAATTTTGGATCGATCGATCCACGCCTCCATACCGCCCCATAGAAGCCTATGTCCTTTATAACAAAAATGTATATAAATAAAATGAAAATTAATATATATGTAAATTCGGCAATTATATTACAAAAATTTAAATTAAATATTTTCGATTTTTTTTTATACAATAATAAAATATTTAACCCCTCATCCCCCTCTGCCCTCCTTGTGAACTGGTAACTACTTAAAGATTCAGAAAAAACCAAAATTTATTTCATTTATATATTCAGTTTAGAAAATAATACATACATATTTATTTATGTTTTTCTATTTGTATAATTAATTATTAAATTATTCATTTTCAGCATCTAAATGAAAAGCATAAGTATCGAAAAATTCAAATGTGTCCAAGTCATCTTCATCAGAGTCATCTGCATAACTGTCGAAAAAATTACCATCTAGACGAATAACTTCTACTGGATAACTTTTATTCTTTTTGTTATGCAGTTGTCTTTCTTTAATAATAGTCAGATGCTTCAAATTTTACTAGAAAACGTCTGGCAAGAAAACTTTTATGGTGAGCCTTAAACTTCGCAACTATTCGAGTGCATTCACCAGGGTTGCCAGATCAATCGAATTAGCCAAGGTTGCCAGATCGACCGAAGATCACCAGGGTTGCCAGATCAATCGAATTAGCCGGGGTTGCCAGATCAACCAAAGATCACCAGGGTTGCCAGATCGATTAAAGTTGACAGGGTTGCCAGATCGATCAAAGTTGACAGGGTTGCCAGATCGACCAAAGTTGCCGGGGTTATCAGATCGTGCAGTCGCTAGTCCCACGAGTCGTCGATCGCCAAGCCCGGCGATCGCCACGTGTTACCACCAGAGACGTCATTGTGTTACACAACCGACTGCCGGCCGCTCAGCAGCGTGGCCACGCGTCGAGAACGGCCCAACCCCAGCCAATAAGTTGCGGTAAACGGTAGAGGATTATGCTTCAGTGCTCCCGGCGGCCTCTCCGCTCCTGCGTACAAAATTCCTAGCTACAGGTTCCACCCTTCTATACAAATTTCTTGTGTAGGTTAGTTGGCCGCGACTGAGGTCTTACCCCGGCTATAGAAACCACGTCACATTAGCGATGGGCACTCACATAGAATATGTTCTGATGTTTCTTGCTCCATCTCGCAGAATCTGCAGGTGTCGTCTTCTGAAAGTTTTAATTTCTTAAGGTGATACCTAAGGTTGCAGTGACCCGTTAGGTAGCCTGTTAGAGTGCGAATTTCGCTCTTTGGTAGGTTGATGATGCGTTTTGATCGCGTCATCTGGGGGTCGAGAAATTGTTTGGCTTGTCTCAGCCCTGCACTGTCGGTCCAGTGACGATTTATCTCCGTTTCCTCCCATTTCCTCAGCAGTTCTCTATTGTGTCCTTTCGATAGTCCAAAGAACGGCTCAGGGCCGATAAAAGGTGTCATCGCCCCGCGTTTAGCTAGGCAGTCTGCCACCTCGTTTCCTATATGGCCTTCATGCCCTGGCACCCAGCCCACCGTTAGGGTGTTTTTGGAGGCAAGGGCGTTCATCTGCTGGAAACAGTTCTCTACAAGTCCGGATGAGATCGTAAAGGAACTCAGTGCTATGAGCGCTGCCTGACTGTCAGAGAAGATGTAAATCCGTGCGCCTTGCATTTTCCTGCGAAGGCATTCACGAGGACAGATTTCTATGGCGTGTATCTCTGCTTGGAAGATGGTTGGAGACTTTCCCATGGCTATGGATTTGTTGAACCTTGGTCCGAAAATGCCAGCCCCGGTGTCACCGTTTTCCAGTTTCGACCCGTCAGTGTACCATATTTGTGATCCACTGGGCAGAGATATTGATTTTGTTTTCCATTCATTCCTAGTGTACAAGACTACTGAGAAGTTTCTGTGGAAAACGAGTTTTGGTTTCTGCTCGTCAGTTACGCGCAGAATGGGCTCATTTATTATAAGATGCCCGATAAGATCACCGCTTTTTATATTGGTGATGTTTTGAAGGCGAAGTGCCCCCAGGCAGGCCTCCTTTTTCAATGTAATTGGTAAGGGGGTATGCCAGTTATGACTCCTAGTGCTGCAGTGGGGCATGTCCGGATGGCTCCAGTGATGCCTATGCAGACCAGTCGTTGTAATTTGGTAAGTGCAGCCGCAGCTGTCCTCTGGGTAGATTTCGTCCACCAAGCAAGAGATGCTTAGGTTAAGATCGGTTTTACCACAGTGTTAAAAGACCAGTAGATCATTTTGGGACTTAGGCCCCATGTTCTACCGTAAAGCCTGTTGCAAGCAAAGTGTGCTCGAGTGGCTTTGTTTATAGTCTTTTCCAGGTGTGCATTCCAGTTGTGTTTGGAGTCAAGTGTGACTCCTAGGTAGTTGGCCTCAACCGAAAAGTCGATGATGGACCCATTTAGGGATGGTCTTTTTAAGGAGAGAGACCTTTTCCTGGTAAATGGGACTAAAACTGTTTTTGATGGGTTTATGGACAGTCCTTTGTCCTGACACCATCTGTTGGCTATATTAAGGGCTTGCTGCATGCAGTCCGAAATGGTTTGCTCATGCCAGCCCACTATATAGATGACTCAAGGGTATAAGACTGGATCGCTTGCCTGCAGGAGGGATGATGGAAATCTTGTCACGGATGCAGAGACAGTACTGAGGTTATGGAGGGATCACTTTGAAAGTCTTTTGGCTGGAGACAACCAAGAGTCTGATGAAGAAGATCCACTAACCTCAATCAGAGAGGATGGTGTTGAAGTTCCCACCCCTAGCTATACGGAAGTCGAAGTCGCCATAAGACGTCTTAAAAACAATAAAGCCACGGGAGCGGACGGGCTACCGGGTGAACTGTTTAAGGCTGGAGGCGATGAGTTGGTAAGGAGCATGCACCAGCTCATTTGCAACGTATGGTTAGCGGAAAGCATGCCCAATGATTGGAATCTGAGTATGATCTGCCCCATTCTGAAGAAGGGTGATGCAACACAACGCACCAATTATCGTGGCATCAGTCTTCTTCCCGTCGCATACAAAGTTCTCACGAGCGTAATGTGTGAGGGACTTAAGCCATATGCTGAAGCATTGATCGGACCGTATCAATGCGGCTTTCGCTCTGGTCGGTCCACAGTCGACCAGATCTTCACACTACGCCAGATCCTGGAGAAAGCGTATGAGAACCAAATCGACACCTACCACCTGTAAGTCGATTTTAAAGCTGCTTTTGATAGTCCACGGCGAGGACGCCTGTACGCCACCATGTCTGAGCTTGGTATTCCTGCAAAGCTAGTACGGCTTTGTAGTATGACATTGAGCAACACCATCAGCTCTGTCAAGGTAGGAAATGACCATTCCGAAACCTTCAGTACCAGGCGGGGTCTCAGACAAGGCGACTCGCTATCTTGTGTACTCTTCAATCTGCTAATGGAGAGTGTCATGAGGAAAGCTGGAGTGCATCGAGGGGGCACAATACTGGGACAGAAATGTGTCCAGCTCCTTGGTTACGCTGATGATATTGACATCATTGGTCGTACCAAGCGTGATGTGACGGCGGCTTTTGGAGCTATTGAAAGAGAATCGGCTAGAGTTGGTCTTGCAGTGAATATGGGCAAAACTAAGTTTATGGCTCTCATCTTACTGCTGGAGACTATGACTTCGAGTCGGTCAAGGACTTTGTCTATCTAGGAGCTGCAGTGACCAACAACAACGATGTCAGCCTGGAGATCAAGCGAAGGATCACACTTGCCAACAGAAGCTACTTTGGGCTCAGTAGGCAAATGAACAGCAGACCCCTCTCTCGAAAGACGAAGCTAACCCTTTACAAGACACTCATCATCCCAGTGCTTCTATATGGTGCGGAAGGCTGGACAGTGACTCAGTCAGATGCAGCTGCTCTTGGTGTCTTCGAGAGAAAAATCCTTCGCAAGATCTTCGGACCTGTTTGCGTTGGCGGAACCTACCGTATCAGGTGGAACGATGAGCTGTATGAGCTATATGGCGATGTGGACATAGTCAAGCGAATTAATATTCAGCGACTTCGCTGGCTTGGTCACATAGCTCGTATGGAAGGAACAACTCCAGCTCGATCCGTTTTCGATGCGGTGCACACTGGTCCCAATGCCCAAAATTGTTGCATAAATTAGACAAATGAAGCCACAGACCTGAAACTTCGTACACTGTATAGTCATTATATATGTAAGGTCTGAGCAAAATTTTGGATCGATCGATCCACGCCTCCATACCGCCCCATAGAAGCCTATGTCCTTTATAACAAAAATGTATATAAATAAAATGAAAATTAATATATATGTAAATTCGGCAATTATATTACAAAAATTTAAATTAAATATTTTCGATTTTTTTTTATACAATAATAAAATATTTAACCCCTCATCCCCCTCTGCCCTCCTTGTGAACTGGTAACTACTTAAAGATTCAGAAAAAACCAAAATTTATTTCATTTATATATTCAGTTTAGAAAATAATACATACATATTTATTTATGTTTTTCTATTTGTATAATTAATTATTAAATTATTCATTTTCAGCATCTAAATGAAAAGCATAAGTATCGAAAAATTCAAATGTGTCCAAGTCATCTTCATCAGAGTCATCTGTATTAGCATAACTGTCGAAAAAATTACCATCTAGACGAATAACTTCTACTGGATAACTTTTATTCTTTTTGTTATGCAGTTGTCTTTCTTTAATAATAGTCAGATGCTTCAAATTTTACTAGAAAACGTCTGGCAAGAAAACTTTTATGGTGAGCCTTAAACTTCGCAACTATTCGAGTGCATTTCTTTAAGCCAACAGTAATATAGGCCACAAAATTCTTGATTTTCTTTTTTAATTTGTGTTCTATGTTTTTTTTTTTAATTTTCGGATTCGTTTCTGCAGAACAAAGTTATAAAGGCTTTCGGTTTTACGTTAATTTGCCAGCCAAAACTACAGCATTTCAGCATGGCTAATGTTGATTTTTAGAAAAAGGAGCAAAAAGTAGCAAAAAAGATTAATAACATTAGATTATAAATGTATTGAAGAATTAAACTGTGTTAATAGTTACAAAAATCCACAACAATCCAACATACTTTTTTTCCACGAAACACGACAAATATTAGGTTAGAATTGCTAAAAAGATGACTTCACAAAAACACATATTAACAGAGATATATCACAAAAAACAAATATAGCATTAAAACACTTATATTTTACATACCTCCACCGTTATTTTGCATTTTAGATTTTGTAAATCAGTATAGTGTAACTTATGTAATTGTATTTTGAAATGAGCTTTTGTTTGGCTTGTTACAAATATCAAGTTTATCGATAAATGATATGGTGAAGGTCACTGGACTGGCTCGGAGGACTGTCTGGCGAAAACTACTGAGGACCTTGTCTGTTCCAACTGCGGCGGTAACCATGCTGCCAATGATAAAAGATGTCGAGTGTATGCGCAGAAAATCAGGAATGGGCCACCTAAAATTCCTTTGTTGCCTTCTGGAGCAGGGAGGCAGAAGTCCAGATACCAACTGCTTCTGTTCGGAATGGAGTCTCCTTTGCTCAGGCCTCTAGAGGGTTTCAAAACGTGGCGCCTGCCTCTCATGTCGAATCTGACTCATATAGTCAATCTAATAATGTCTATAGATCCCAGGTGGATGACTTCCCGGTTCTGGGTTCCAGAACTGTTCCTCATCAGTCTCATCCTGCATCTGTAGCCCCTTGGGACCTGTCAAGAATCACTGACATGCTTATGAAGCTTAAAGATACTGTGGATCAATTAGCAGCATCCATGGCAACCATCTCCCTTGCTGTGAGAGGCCTCCAGAGGGAAAGAAGCCCTGGTTCTGCTTTAAGCTAAAATAATGTGTAATTTAAAAATAGGTATTTGGAATGCAAGTAGCCTTCTTGCCAATCGAGAAGAGTTTCTGGTGTTCTTAAAATCTTATGATTTTGATAATATGCTAATCACGGAAACCTATCTAAGACCTGGAATTTTCTTTAATATACCGGACTATGACATCTATAGAGTGGATTTTCCTGGAAGAGTTGCTGGTGGGGGAGCTGCGGTTCTTATTAGGAGCAGGATAATTCATTATCACCACCGACCAATTTCTCTTGGAGTTTTGCAGTTAGCTAGTGTGAGTATTTCCACTTCAATCGGAAAAATCAAGCTAGCGGCTGCTTACCTTCCACCTGGACTTTCCTGGTCCTGCGAAAATTTTGAGGCTCTACTTCAGTTGGGTGGTGATCGTTTCCTGTTTTGGGGGAGATTTCAACGCGAAACATCGGAATTGGGGTTGCCGTGTCCCAGCAAGAAAGACCCTTCTGCCTCCTGGTTCTGACATTAGCATCTTTAAAAGCTCTCTGGAACAGTCTGTACATCTTCAGATCGAACTCAACTCCTCAGAGGATATAGATGACGCAGTAAACATCCTTATTGATAAGATCCGTATAGCAGCAGATTTGGCCTCCCGTGATGTGCGCCCAATTGGTGGCCATCATGATCCCTCGGTTCCTGGTGAGATTCTGGCGCTCATTCAGTTAAAGCATCGCCTCAGAAGGGAATACATCAGGTTACATAGCCAGGCAGTAAACAGGATCCTCCGCAGGTTGGGAAATAGGATCAGGAAACTCCTACAGCTACATCGTCAATCGACACTGGACAAGGAACTCGAGGAAGCAACCCCGTATCAGGACACGAACTTTGCTCTCTGGAGGCTAGCTGGGAGATACAAGAAGCAAGCAACTCCGAAGTTTCCGGTTATTAAAGCAGACGGTAACTGGGCTCGCACACCACTGGACCGTGCTGAAGCTTTTGCGGATGGCCTTGAGCAAAGGTTTACTCCTTTCAACACAGCTTCTGATGGAAAAGTCGGCAAAGTTTTGGCTTCGCTTGACATCCCACACCAAATGGACTTGCCAATCCCTCCTATTCGGGTTCCTGAGGTTAAAAAAATTATCAGCAAGCTGAATAACCGGAAGTCGCCAGGTCCTGCTGGCCTTACTATGTGACGAAGTCACAACCCACTGTATATAATGTAAACATTTAATTATAAGCTAAATATAAGCCATCAGCGCGCCCAGGACCTGCGACAGGATCATCGCAGGATACGACTGCCCAAAGGGAATCCAGGTGTGTGTGCGGGTGAGCCATGGCCGCAGGCCGACATTTGTTAGGGGCCGGGGGAAGGTGCCAGCCAAACTAAGGCCCTTCTCTCCCCATTTCCCCGCTGTTTTCTTTGGGCCACAGCACATATATATATATATATGTAATTAAATAACTTAGTTTTGCTGCCGCCGGGCAAAGCCGCCCGCCGGATTAGGGCCCCTTTTCCCGTTTTTCTTTGGGCCGCCGGCCATATATATATATATGCAATTCCCTAATCTCTAAGTTTTGTCCCTAAGTCCCTAAATCCCTAAGTTTTGTTGCCGCCGGCCAAATAATTCTGGAGTGTAAAATAAACCTATATCGTGGAAACCCTCGCCTTTCATTTTGTCCCGTGTTCCGCTCCGGATTTCTGTGCCCATGTCTCGTGTCGCTGGGGACCCCGCTGCTCGGAAATTCTTCCAGGTGGGGGCATAGGTGGACCGTCTGGAAAATCCTCCGGGTCCAGGGGCGCACGCCGTTCGGAAATTCTTCCAGGCGTGGGGCATAAGTGGACCGTCCGGAAAATCCTTCGGGTCCAGGGGCGCACGCCGGTCAGAAATTCTTCCAGGCGTGGCGCATAGGTGGACCGTCCGGAAAATCCTCCAGGGGCGTAGGCGGACCGACCGGAAACCCCTCCGGGTTCGCTGGGACCGCCGATCGGAAAACCTTCCAGGCGGTACCGAGGCTTTACTATCGTTTCTCTCTCTCATTTTCTCCCTTCTTAGCTCGACCCCCTTTTAAAATATAGCTAAAACTTCGGCCGCCGTTATGTCCTGGCTGCCGCAGAAATAAATAAATTTCTGTGGGGACCTCTGGAGCCGCTGAGGTTTACCCCGGCCAGAGACGCTTCTTTACATGGCGCCCGAACAGCGGACTGGCCAGGACATAAAGGACTTTGTTATCCAGGCGAATTAAAACCCCGCCGGCCAAAAGTTAGCTTATATATTTTATTAATTTAATTAGTTAATTATTTGGGCATGACTAACATTTTTCCCAAGGGGAATCGAGACGGTCCATTTTTCGCAAGGGGTTCTTCTTGCGTGTAGCGTCCGATCGGCGCCGCCAACAACAACAAAAAAAAAATTCAGCAGCGAATAGAAAGAGGAAAGGGAGACGAGGCAAAAAACTTCCCGCAGGCCACGCGGAGTTTTTCCGCCGTAGCTGCATCGTCGTTTTCGCGCTGCCGCCGTCGGCAGAACCGCTAATTTTTGCTGACTGCGCTGCCTCTAGGCTAGGGCCAATATAACGAGCTGCCCTTCACCAGGAGGGACACTCAGTCGAAAGCTTCGTTCGTGACAACTTGAACACAAAAACCTCTCGCCTTGATCCTTACAAATTGGGAAGGATATCTCGACACTCAGTCGGTAGCTTCGGTCGTGACAACTTGGTAACGAAAATCTCTCGCCTTGATCCTTACAAATTGGGAAGGATATTTCGAATAAAAATCCTACCTTTTTCGCCGCGATCTACATCCTTCGTCGTCGACAATATCCTTGCACATCGGGAAGGATTTCGAATACCAGCTCTCGCCGTGAACCTTAGTTCATCGTTGATATCCTTGCACACCGGGAAGGATTTCGAATAACAGCTCTCGCCGTGAACCTCAATTCACCGTTGATATCCTTTCGCACCGGGAAGGACATTCCTAATTTTTTAATTTTTTAAAATAAATTCTTACGAGCCCTCGTCGCGTAACAGGCTTACCATGGGGGTCACCTGGATTAGCTATCGTAAAAAGCACGAGCTGGAGGCAATCCTCAACGAGTTCGAGTTCCGCCTCACGGCATTCGTTCGGCAAGCCGACCATGCCGAGCCCGTGCAGCTGCGCCTCGCCGAGTTGGAACGGCACCTCGGGAACATGCCCAGCGGGGACACCAAGGTGCTGTCCCCGGTACATATGGATAAGGATCTCAGCTCGCCAGGATTAGGAACATCCGCCCCACGGGCGGCGCTCACGCTTAATATACCGCATAGTATCTCCCCCGTAGGAGCCCGACAGTAGACCGCGAAAACCGAGGCGCCTCCCCAAGCCGTGACCCGTCCGGCCGATCCCCATATGGGTGCCACTCTGGTCGAAAGGATGACCAAGTGGAACCTCTCGTTCGATGGGACCACGGACCCTCTGGGGTTTATCGAATGCATCGAGGAGTGCGTCCACACTTGCCGGATCGATCGGAAGTATTTGGCCCAAGCTTTGGTGGTGCTCTTGTCTGGCAGAGCGGAAGGATGGTTTCGGACCAATGGTCTCCAAGGAGCCAGCTGGGCCGAGGTCCGCCGCGAGTTTTTGGATTTTTTCTTACCACCGCGCTATTACCAGCGACTGGAAGACGAGATCCGGAACCACTACCAGAAGCCCAACGAGCCCTTCAAGGAGTACTTGATCGACATCCGATTACAGATGCGCCAGGCAGGATTCTCTACGGAGAGAGAGCTGGAGCGGATCTACGACAATATGCTCCCGGAGTACCAGTTGTTCACCCGGAGATAGGATTTCAGCACCCTGGCGGAGCTGACCCACCTGGTAGTGGACTACGAAGTCAAGCGTTGCCGAGGAGGACGACCCCCGGATTATCGGCCCCAGCCGACCCGACCGGCCCTCGGCCGGACCACCATGGAAGCAGATAGGACGACCTGCTGGGCGCTGGCTACAGCCCCCCAGGGGAACCCACCCAACGGATCCCGAAACCAGAACGAGAGTGCGGGCCGGAACGCAGCCGCCTCTGCAGTCACGCACCCGATCAACGTGCGCGACGCCTGCCGCAACTGCGGCCAATCGGGGCATTTCCAAGGCGAGTGCCGGAGTCCCCGCCTCCTCTTTTGTTGGGACCGGCGGGCAATTCGGACAGTTGACTGCTGCCGTCGGCAAGCCCAGGGAAACGGGAACGGGCCCCGCGTGATCGGGAATCACCCGGGGAGCCCGTCCATCCCAACGACGCAATAGGAGGTGCCCTCCACCAACACCAGGGACGCATCCGCGCCGCCATAACCATGGAGGGGCGAGGATTCGTAGCCACCCTGGACACCGGAGCTACGCATAGCTTCATCAGCAAGGATTTGGCCAAGGAACTAGATAACAAACACAACATGAGGGACATCCGGACCCAGATCACCCTAGCGGACGGGACCAGCCGTGAGCTGACCCGGGTCTTAGCCGCCGATATCCACCTGGGGAACAGACGTACGCCAACCATCCTCATGGTAATGGCCGACGACCTCGACGACGTGCTCCTGGGAATGGATTTTCTCGGCGGGATTGGAGCCACCTTGCAATGCGGAGGACAGAGCCTCAGCCTGCTACCGGACGACCACCACGATTAACCCTGGGCCAGGACACGGAGCACCCCATCCTGGACGCCACACGACCACCGACTCACCGCCAGAACGGAACGACCACACGCCGCCAGAAGCGACGACGGAGCCCTCCTCCGGCCGCTCAGAACGGCCACCCGAAGTTCGCCGGGAAGAACCCAGCTCCGATCCCCGAGCGATCACGCCGAAACCGGCCCCCAGATGCCGCCCAAGCCCGGCGCCGCGAGCCCTACCTCGAACCACGACGCCAGCGGCCCACGAGGACACAGCCTCCGGGAGCAGCATGCACCCGCGCAATCCCGCCTCCGACCCGGCCAAGCCGGGAGAGCAACCACACAGCTGGAGACATATTCTGCCAGTGGCAGACGCCACGAGCAACGGAATCCTTTCCGTGCCTTCAAGAAACGCGTCCACTTCCGTGACCGCGTCGAGGAAACGCCGGTGCAGAATCTACCACTGTGGGGAGCAGTATGTTCGGTGAGCCACGACCCCGAGCGTCGCGACTCAGCCGAGCCCGAGGAGCCCTTGACCCACAGCTACTTAGAGCCCTGGGTAGAGGAGTTCCTGGAGCGGGAACTGGCCCTGTTCGACACCCTCTCGGGAGTGTCACACATAGCCGAACACCACATCACCATGCGCAACGACCGGCCGCTGAAGCAACGGTATTTTCCCCGGAACCCGGCCATGGGGGCAGTCATCGACAAACAGATCGACGAACTCTTCCGTGACTGGCCAATCGAGCCATCGAAAAGCCCACACAGCGCACCCATCGTGATAGCAGCCAAGAAGAATGGTGACGTCATGTGCGTGGATTATCGCCAGCTGAACTAGAACTCTGTGCCGGATGCCTACCCTCTCCCGAGGATCCACCAAATCTTGGAGCGCCTGCGAAATGCCAAGTTCATATCGACGCTGGACCTCAATAACGGGTATTGGCAAATCCCGGTCGCCCCCGAGAGTAGGGAGTGCACGGCCTTCACCGTCCCCGGCCGAGGCCTCTTCCACTGGCGGGTAATGCCGTTTGGACTCCATTCGGCCCCCGCCACTTTTCAATGCGCCCTGGACACGGTCATCGGGCCGGATATGGAACCGCACGCGTCCGCATATCTGGATGACATCATCGTCGTCGGAGCCACCCTGGTGGAGCATGTCGGCAATCTCCTGCGCCGCGCAAATCTACGGCTGAATCGGGGGAAGTGTCACTTCTTTCAACGCCGTATCGTATACCTGGGTCACGTCATCAGCGAAGCCGGAATCCACACGGATCCGGACAAGGTGGCCGCGATCCGTGAGCTGAAGCCCCCGACCTGCCTAAGGAAACTCCGGAGATCGCCGCTTTGTTCCCAACTTCGCCGATGTTGTGGAGCCCATGACATCGCTGCTGAAGAAGGGCCAAAAGTGGGAGTGGGCGCCGAGGCAGGATCTCGCCTTCCAAGAGCTGAAGACCTTGTTAACAGAGGCTCCAGTCCTGGCGTGTCCGGACTTCGGCCAGAAGTTCGTCCTGCAAACGGACGCCAGCGAGTACGGCATTGGAGCCGTGCTCACACAGAACCTCGACGGACAGAAAAGGGTCGTCGCCTACGCGAGCCGCCGACTCAACACGGCTGAGAGGAATTACTCGGTGACCGAAAGGGAGTGCCTCGCCATCGTGTCTGCCATCAGAAAGATGCGGTGCTACCTCGAGGGCTACCGATTCGACGTTCTCACCGATAATCAGTCCCTGAAGTGGCTGAACTCGATAGACAACCCAACTGGCAGAATCGCGCGCTGGGCTCTTGAGCTGCAGCAATTCCAGTATGATGTCCACTACCGGAAAGGAGCCCAAAACATGGTGGCTGACGCCATTTCTCGCCATCCATCGAGTATTCGAGGAGCCATTCCACGTCCTCTGTGCAGACTTCGTGGGCCCGCTTCCTCGTTCCAAACAGGGCAACACAATGCTATTGGTGTTCCTGGACGCTTTCAGCGAGTGGGTGGAGCTGGTCCCGCTGAGGAAGGCAACCGGAACCCACCTCGAATGTGCCTTTCGGGAAAGTATCTTGAGCAGATTTGGCGTCCCCAGGACCTTCGTGTGCGACAATGGCACCCAGTTTACGGGTCGCTCGTTCAGGAATTTCAGCAAGTCTTTGGGCATGGAGCTGCAGCATACGGCCCCGTACACGCCGAGGCAAAACCCAACCGAGAGAGCCAACCGGACGATCAAGACGATGATCGCCCAATATCTGGATGGAGGCCAGCAAAACGAGTGGGACCAGCTATTGCCGGAAATATCTTTGGCCATAAACAGCAGTATTTCCGACACCACGGGGTTCAGCCCAGCGTTCCTGACGCAAGGACGCGAATCGCGGCTACCAAGGAACCTGTACGACGAGGTCATACCTGGTCGAGGCAGCCCGGAGGTGGTCCCGACCGAGCGGAGCGAGCAAATCCGAACCATCTTCGACGTCGTACGGAACAACGCCGATCGCGCCGCAGCCGACCAAGGGCGACACTACAACCTACGCCGGAGGGCATGACGCCCACCAGTAGGATCATTAGTGCTCGTAAAACGCCACTACATGTCCAATGCAGCTGAGGGATTCGCCGCCAAGCTGGCTGAGGTACGAGGGACCCTTCCGAGTCGCAAAGTTTCCGTCGCCCAACATCGTGCAGCTCATCGTCCCCGGCAGCCGCCGGCGGAAGACCAGGGGGAAGGAGACCATGTTTTCGCAGGGGCCACTTGCTGACAGGTGCGCCTGTCCAACGCCTCGACCCCGAAAGGGGAGGAACATTGGTACTCCTGGACGGCACCCTCCACATGAGCGAGACCAATCGAGTCCCACTCTGTTAGGTAGGGTCCAGTACAACAAACCCCCTAACATGGTCTTTCTCTTTTCTTTCCCCCCACAGATCCCGCCAATACATCCGGCACCCCTGCCCGGATTTGCGCCACCGACGCCAAGAATCGACGCCCCTCGCCGCCGTCGCCCGACACGAATACATCCGGCACTCCTGCCCGGATTTACGCCACCGACGCCAAGGATCTGCGCCCTCGCCGCCGTCGCCCGATGTCAGCGCATCCAGCACCCACTGCCATTGAGCCGTCGCAGCCAGCCGCCAGGTACCAATGGCCCGAGGATCGGCCATTAACCCGGGAGGAGATCCGGGACGAGCTGCTACAGCCGCCAAGCCTGGTCCCAGACCCAGGGTCGAACGAGGACGGCGAGTTTGCGTGGATGGCCGCCGCGGTGGAGGAGCTCCACGAGATCCTACGCCAGGAAGGAAACCGGCGCCCCCACCCCGACGACGAAGGAGTCGTCGAGCTGCCGCCGCAGGAGGAACCCCCCGGGCGCTTGACGAAGGGACACCTCCTCCCCGCGGCGAGTATGACGTGGAGGCCGCCCTCCGCGAATGCTTCGGGGACTTGCCCCCGGAGTTATTCTGCTATATGCCCCGTGAGGCAGGACCCGGGCCCCACGGGGCCACCTACGAGGTGATATCTGACGAGGAGGACGCACCCGCCCCTGGATTCCCCGAGGAGGACGACGATGTGGTCGAAGTCTACGACCCCCTCGCCGAGGACTACGAGCCCCAACCCATCCGGGACTCAAGGGCACAGCCGCGGGATGTAGGAGGCTGGACGTCACAAGGACCACCGCCCTCCTACGAGATCCTCTTCGGGACGGGCCCCTACAATGCCGCCCCAGAAGTCCGCCTCCCTGCGGTACGGTGCCAGGCCGTCCGGACGCAACCGCGCTTCCCCTCCATCCAGTAGAATGTATGAAGCCGGCGCCGCCATACCCTCGCCACCGTCACCACGCCAAGACTCGACTCCGCCGCACCGCGCTATCGCGCCTCCAGAACCAGACCCTGAGCCGCCGCTTGCAGGGTCTCACGGCAGCAACGCCACACCGCTTGGCTCATGCCAGGACGCCAACGCCACCAGGACCGGCGCCCAACGCCTCCAACACTCGCCTGGCTCTGCACGCACTTGGGAACTCGTTCTCTCCGTTCGTCGGCGTCCTTACGATCGCACGTCTGCCTATATTCGCTCCTGCTCACAAACTCCGCCGACTAGCGCCATTGCATCCGGGGCGCCCAGCCGCCCGGAGCAGCGCACCTGCGCCACACACCGTCGCCGCTGACTAGCGCCATCACATCCGGGGCGCCAAGCCGCCCGGATCTGCGCACCTGCCGCAGCCACCGTCGCCGCTGACTAGCGCCATCACATCCGGGGCTCCAAGCCGCCCTGATCAGCGCACCTGGACCGGCGCCCACCCATCCAGGGCGCCAGCCGCCCAGAGCTGCGCACCTGCCGCAGCCACCGTCACCGCCGACTAGCGCCATCACATCCGGAGCGCCAAGCCGCCCGGATCAGCGCACGTAGCCGCCGTCGCCAAGACTTGCGCCCATCGCATCAGGGGCGCCCAGCCGGCCGGATCAGCGCACCTAGACCAGCGCCCATGCCTCCGGGGCGCCAAGCCGCGCACCGACTCAAGCCGCAGCCAGGACCTGCGTCGCGGACCCGACGCACCCTCACCACCAGGACATACGCTCGACACTTCACCCCCCCATAAAGTAAGAGGGGAGTGTGACGAAGTCACAACCCACTGTATATAATGTAAATATGTAATTAGTAGCTAAATATAAGCTAAGTCTAATAATAGCTAAAACGCCTGCACACTCACTCGTTCTGCCATGC
Organism: Drosophila aff. chauvacae BK-2020; assembly: GCA_018903765.1. Taxonomy (NCBI): domain Eukaryota; kingdom Metazoa; phylum Arthropoda; class Insecta; order Diptera; family Drosophilidae; genus Drosophila; species Drosophila aff. chauvacae BK-2020. Next base: position 178,666 of record JAEIGO010000057.1, on the reverse strand, counting down.
ACATAAGCCACTCACCCACGCACTCGGGCAATTCCCACTCAAGCACACTCCCACACTCACTCAAAGGCGCGCACAAACCACTCACATGGAAGAACCCACTCAAGCCCTGACGAGAGAGAGAGAGCAGCGGCCGATCGCCGGCAAAGGCGTCGGCACGCGCAAAAAGGGAACTTGGACGGCGAATGCTGTACCCTCGGGAGTGGAAAAACACCACGCCACTGCCGAGCGCCGGGAGAGCAGAAGCTTCGCCGCCACCACCAAAGCACAGCCGAGCAACAGCGCATGCGTGGGAAAAGGGCGCGAGCCAAGCCGCCTTCCCCATTGGCCGATCGGCACACGCCATGAGTGCAAAAGCCGGAGCAAGAGCGACGGCGCATGCGCTGAAGCACCGAGAGCGGAAGAATGGTGCTGCCGGCACGATCGCCTGTAGGAGCGAGAGGGAGGAGAAGAGACACCAAGCGACAGAATCAGGTCATGGCCAAGCTGTGCGAAAACGAGCATGGCAGTTAGTTCCCGACTCTGAAAGAAGGCAGAAACCAAAACTCTAAGTGCAAAAACGAACAAAGTCCGCGATCCCGCCACCACCACGGACCGACCGGAAATCCCTCCGGGTTCGCTGGGACCGCCGATCGGAAATCCTTCCAGGCGGTTCCGAGGCTTTTCTCTCGTTTCTCTCTCTCATTTTCTCCCGCTTAGCTCGACCCCATTTTAAAATATAGCTAAAACTTCGGCCGCCGTTATGTCCTGGCTGTCGCAGCAATAAATAAATTTCTGTGGGGACCTCTGGAGCCCCTGAGTTTTACCCCGGCCAGAGACGCTTCTTTACAACTAACAGAGTAGCCAAATTGCTCCCAGACCGAGTCATCCTATTCCTAGTCCTGATCTTCAATGCCTCTTTGAGGTTGAGTTACTTCCCTAAAATGTGGAAGGTGGCCAGTGTGGTGATGATCCATAAAAAAGGGAAGCCGAGCAGTTGCCTTGATAGCTATAGGCCAATTAGCTTACTTTCTGCTTTTGCCAAGATCCTAGAGCGTTGTATCCTGGACAGGTTAATGAGATCTCCTGGCGTCTCAAGAGCGATTCCTAATCACCAGTTTGGTTTTAGGAGAAGACACGGTACTCCAGATCAGCTTCACCGAGTCGCCAGCTTCATTATGGAAGGATTTCAGAGGAAGCGCTATACTGTTGCGGCTTTTCTTGATGTGCAACAGGCTTTTGACAGAGTATGGCATCTTGGTCTTCTCTCTTAGCTAAAAGGATGTAGCAACATCATCAACTTTACGACCTGCTTAAAAGATTCCTATTTGACAGAAGCTTTCAGGTAGTCCAGGATGGTGTTTCGTTTTCGGCTAGAACTATTTTAGCAGGAGTTCCTCAAGGGAGTGTTTTGGCGCCTACGCTCTATAGCCTGTTTGCTCCACATGATGCTCCTCTGCGAGCTCGAAGGCGAAGCAATGGCATGTGCATTGCTACCTATGCTGATGACACAGCAGTGCTAGCCAGAGCGGACTGCGTCTATGAGGCGACTGATCGACTGCAACTTATGCTTAAAAGATTTGAAAATTGGTGTTGTAAGTGGAATATTTCCATAAGCCCTGATAAGTGTGCAGTCGTGACCTACACCTTGCGCAGGGACTCCAGCCCAGGCATCCACGGTCATATTCTCCCTCAGCTTAAGGAGTACCCCTATCTGGGTTTGGTCCTTGACAGAAGGCTACATTTTTTGTCTCATGTTAAAAAAACAAAGGGTAAACTGGAGACTGCTGCTCGGCGGCTGCATTGGATTACTCGCGCTGCCAGCAAGTTAAGTTTGTCCAACAAGAGGCGAATTTATCTTAGTATTCTTGCTCCTATTTGGAAATATGGTCTTCCCATTTATGGTGCGGCGTCAAAATCAAACCTTAAAAAAATTTCGGTCTTCCAATCTAAATTCCTAAGATGCTTTTCTGGAGCAGACTGGTACATTCGGAACCGAGACATTCATCGCGATCTTAAAGTTCCTTTAATTGGGGATTACATAAACGAGGCGGCAAGAAGACACTGGGAAAGGCTTCTGACTCACCCGAATCCTCTGGCAAGGGACACTACTATACCACTTCCAAGAAAAAGACTTAAGAGGACCACTCTAGCATTTGGACCAGTGTGCGGTGGTTGGCGGACAACGTAGGAGAGGAAGACCACGCGCACGTTGGAGAGACCAGATGGTCGCAATTCTGGCGACGCTTGGGATCACCAACTGGCGGAGTCGCGCACAGGACAGAGGAGCGTGGAGGCAAATCGTGCATCAGCCTGTACCCCGTTAGGGGCCATATATATAAATAAATCCTCATAGACCACAACCTGCTCGTTACAAGTGCAATGAATTAATTTTTTACTGAAAGTGTTCCGTTATACTATTCGTCAACTTCGAACCTTGATGACCTTGATTTATGAAAACGTTAAGTCGTCTCATACCGCCTTGTTAATTTAAAGGAACCGTACCCTTTTTAAATATTTAGCAGGTCGCTCAAATTTTACGACGCCGAACTTGCACTGTTAAAAACTATACAGGGAGTGTTAGATAAATATAATAAATTTGTGAGTAAGCGATCCGTTCTAAGGCTGGGATATCCTCAGCGGCTCAGGAGTCCTCCCATTACTTATATATTGAAACTGGCAGGAGAACGGGGATGCGCTGGTGGGAGCGCTGATTTATTTTAGGGAAATAATTCGGGGAAAAGGGGCGGTCCGTGTAGGGCTGCGTTGAGGATCCAAGATCCAGGTTTTCATGGGGAAAAAAAATCCCGCCCACGTCGGCCATGTGTCGGGGCCGCCGTGGCGGAAGGGGCGACACGAGCGGTCGGCCGGTCCCGGCGGACCGCGTCAGGGCCCTCTGAGGCGTGGCCAGGTACCCGGACCTGTTTACCATGGTGCCGGGCCGCTGGCCTCGCCAGGAAATATGTCCGGGTCGAGGTAGAAATCAAGAAAAGCCTTCTTGAAGTTGGCCCAAGACTCCCCCAACAGTTGGCTGGTCCTAAACCAGTTTTCCGCCGTATCCGTCAGCAGTCCGGGAATGGCTTGCGGCATCTTCTCCACGTTGACCTCGTATGCGGTGACTCGCTCCTCGAGATGCTGGATGAACGCAATCGGATCCGAGTTCCCGGCGAACGTTATCCCCCAATTACGAAGCTTCTCCGCCAGGGTGGCTGCAGTCATCTCGGGTTTCCTAGGTGAAACGTCCCGCCTGGACTCTGTGCCTCCGGCAACGTCCACGATATTTCCAGGTACTGGAATCTGTAGCTGACTAGGGCCCGGGATGTGGAGATGTGTGGAGAGACTCGGAGATCGCTGTTTCCGTTCGTTGATCGCGGCTAAAATCTCGGCCTCGCATTCTTGGAGTCGCTCGACGATTTCCAAGACATTGTCATCCTTATTATTAAATGCGACCAACCGGCTCCTCATTTCTTCAACGTTTCCCGTTGCGTCTAACCCGAACTCCTTTAAAATCGCCTCCAGTTCCCGCTTGCGGAGATATGAAATCCACCGTGCCACCCCATATTTGAGGAAAATAAATATTATTCGGAACTGACTGAAGAAGAGAAAAATTATTTTCCGACGCAGTGAACATTATTTCGGGGTCACACGACGCTCAGGAAATTCTCGTATTTATTTCGAAACACAACGGCGTGTAAAATGGTCAAGCGAACCGATGAAAACACCGATGAGGCAAAACGAGTATGAAATTCTGCGACGACGATTTTATAAGCTCAGCTTAGTAGCGACTGTACTTGTTGACTCGGCGACGGTTGTATGCGAACTCTTCGAAGATCCCGTTGACTATATTGGAAGTAGATCGACTAAGATCGGAATAAGTTATCTTCTCCCTACCTCGTGTTTTAAAAAAATCTTGCGACCTGATGGGCTGACCGATAGATGGCCCGCTCTTTTTTTCGTTTCATTTCCTTCTTTTGCTTTGAACTTTTCTTGTCTTTCTTGGGCTCTCGTGCCCACATAACCTTTCGTTCTAGGTTATGTGTCGTGCCTAGCGCAAAAATATACATTTTCTGATACCTTTCTTTTCTTGGGGCTCTCGTATACAAGGAAATAAATATATGTATATATATAATTTTATATAATTTGCTCTCGGGATTTTCTTGGGGATACTTTTATCCAACTATATTTTGTTATATTTTGTCCTCTTCTTAAGTGCACTCGCTACTTTCCCTCTGTCGTACCCACAACAGAAAAAAAATATTATTTTTTTTTTTTTTTTTAGTGTAACTTAATGAGTCTTTAGGCCATAAATCTCATCTAAAATTCGAAAGCCCCATGTCCCTGTTCGGGCGCCATCTGTGAGGTAGTTTTCTAGGCTGGGATAGAGACTCAGTCCCGCCAGGGTCTCTCGACAGAAAATTTGTAAAGATATGGTAAAATGTGGCCACGAGAGACGGTGGGCTGAAGTGGGGTGGAGTTTGTCAGCCACCGGGTTACACTCGAAAAATCTGCTCATAGGGCGCAACAGAGGAAAGACACAGAGTTAGCCTTCACGCATGTTTGTGGCCGGCGGGCCGGGAGGGAAGAGAAGAAATATCTGGCAGTTCGCCCGGATTTCGTCGGAGTCACACGACCTCCGACCTAATAATTTCGCGCGGCCGGCTGTGCCTGGCCCGGCCAAGTTGCATTCATATTTATTTTCGAAATTTTTCCAAGCCGCCAAACCGGCTGGCACGACTGTAGCTCCTTTTTTGCAATGATTAAATTTAAATTATTTAAATATCAAAACAAACTTTGATATTTTTCCCCAGTTTGCATATGTTTCACTATTTTTCTTATTATTTTCCGTCATTTATCCCCATCATATAGTTTTCACGATTTATTGTCATGCTTTTCTGTTTTCCCAGCTTTTTATTTAGTAAGAAAACAATTTATTTAATTTCATTTCATTATTATTATGGTTTTTTTCGGTTTCTCAAAATATTTTTCTCCCAGTGTAGTTGTTTCTATTTTGCCGTTACGGAATTTTCCCCACCTCGAGGTTTTATAATTTCATACATTTTTGATTTGCACATTTCGATATTTTTTTATTTCTAATATATTCTCGTTATTTTATAATTTCATATTTTTCTCTGCTAGCTCTGTTTCACATGTTTGGGTAAATTTTATTTCTAGTATATTTTCGTTCCTTTTATAATTTCCATAATTTCCATTATAATTTTTATCATTTCATAATTTCTGCTATTTTACAATTTTTATATATATTTTCGAGTTTTCCAGTTTCATATTATTTCTCTCAGTGTTAATAAATTTATATCAAGACATTATGCATATTTTAGAGTCGGTCTGACCGCACTCTTCGGTGACCACCGCATCGAGGGCTCGCAAAGATTTTTATTCTACACACACCTGCTAGCCACCTCGTTGCGGTTTCACTACCACTCACCCGTCTCGCTACGGCGCACACACGTGAGAGGGCTCCGTCCCGCCGCTGGTCCTGGTCCAGACATCGCCAACTCTCCTGTCTCATTGCTGCTCCAAAAATCCGTCTCACACTCTTCACTTACGGTGGCACTCGCCGGCCCGTATCTCCTTTTAAAGTTTTCTTAAGTTTTCAAAGTCTTTGCACGCACACGCGGTTTTTTCGTCACCGATCTTCACTGGCACGTCTGTCCGCATTCGCCACTTTACTCAAACTCAACTCCGCTTCGCTTCGCGAAACTTTTTGCGGAGTTCTTTTCAACTTCTTCCAGAAGTTTACCGTACGATCGGTCGTTCCCTCTCCCTCACTCTCATTAGCGCTTGCCAATTTTCGGGAGGCATGATCTATTTTTCCATGGTGAGTTTTGCTGCGTGTGCTGGTGTGTGTATGTCGGTGTGTGCTAGCCTTCCAGGCTAACGGAGCGAGCTCGGGTTAGTGATGATAGTTTTCAACTATCGTTTCGGGTGTGGCTGCCGTAGCCTTACTCTAATTACTAACTAGGAATATATATCACTTATTATTATTACTTATACTATTTATATTATTTATTTACAAGTATTTATTATGTATTTATGTTATTTATTTACAGGTATTTATATTGTTTTATTATGTATTTATATTATTTTATTATATATTTATATTAATTTATTATAAATTTATATTATTTATTTATATTTATTTATGTTAGTTATATTAGTTATTTATTATGGATTATATGATTATTTATAGGTATTTATTATATTATTATTTATATATTTATTTATTTGTGAGGCTCGCTCCTCACAGTACATGTAAATGTTACTGCTTTGCGAATCTCCAATGTATCATCTGCTAAATTTTTTTTTTTTTTTTTTTTTTATGCTTTGCTTTTATTTATTGAATCTTCTCATTTATGAGACTAACAATAAGTGTATCAAATCTTATACTATAACCTAACTAGGAGTCATGAAGACTGAGACAGTGGCCCTGACAAGTTATGGCTGGGTTGGAAGGTCTGTACGTTGCAGGCGGGTTCGGCTGGAGACCCGAGTCAAGACCCTTGCTAGAGGATTTGGGTGGACAGATAGTTTTTCATTGTAGGACGCTTTTTGCTTGTCTATTTCATCTTTTACTGCGAGAATGCCGAGGTCCTTGTGGATGTTTTGGTTACGAATATACCATGGTGCCCCAGTGATAGTTCGCAGGATCTTTGATTGGGCTCGCTGTATGATGTCTATGTTGGTTCTGCTCGCGTTCCCCCACAGCTGGGAGCCATACGTCCAGATTGGCTTAAGAGTGGAGTTGTACAGCAGGACCTTGTAGTCCAGACACAAGGGCGATCGTGAGTTTATAATCCAGTGGAGGCTGCTGGCTTTCAGTTTTAGGTGCAATTTCTTGCATTCGATATGTCTACGCCATGTTAGACGTCTGTCGAGGTGGATGCCGAGATACGTTACTTCATTAACTTGGGGGATCTGCGTGCTATTCAAACAGAGCGGAGGGCAAGTTTGTCTGTTAAGGGTAAACGTTATGTGTTTGCACTTTTGTTCGTTTATTTTAATACGCCAGTCAGATAGCCACTTCTCGACTACCACGAGGTGGTTGGCGAGTTGGGTTGTTGCACGGACTGGGCATCTGGAGCGGCTAAGGATCGCAGTGTCGTCGGCGAAGGTGGATGTTGTTAGTCGGTCGCTCGTGGGAATATCTGCTGTGTAGAGGACGAATAAAGTTGGCCCAAGTGCGCTACCTTGTGGGACCCCAGCTTCGATAGTGTAGCTGTCGGAAATTGTTGTGTTACATCTTACTGCGAAGGTAATAAGTCGAGGAATATCGCGCTGCAATATTCCCTATGTTCGAAGGCTGTGCGAATTTCTGATGTTATTCTGTTTACTTGCTCTATAGTTCCGTGTTTTTCTCTGAAGCCAAATTGATGGGCTGGGATAATGTTGTGGGCTTCCATATATGGTATTATGCGCGTTAGAAGGCATTTTTCGAATAATTTGGACAAGCATGATAATAAACTTATTGGTCTGTAAGATGACGGAATCGTGTGATCTTTTCCGGGCTTCGGTATCATTATAATAATTGATTTTTTCCATTTCCTTGGATAGTAGCCGAGACTTATGATTCCATTGAAGAGTTTACAGATGACCTCAATAGCTAAATTAACATTCATTTTGTCCTTTGGCCAAGTTGTTCCATTGCCTTGAAGAAACACAGGCCCATTAAACCAGATGGTTTAAACCTCGGGATATGATGTCTGCTGGATTCTCCTTTCCTGGAACGTGGCGCCACTTAATGTTGGCAGACATGTTTTGGATTTCGGATACCCGATTGGCTACGAAACATTTCAGCTGGGTTGCGTGCATTGCTAGCCAGTGTAAAACAATTGTTGAGTCTGGCCAGAATGTAGCTCTTTTCGAAATGCTTCCGAACTTGTGTTTGCCCTTATTCCAAGTGTAACGACCCTCTCTTGGGTTGCACGGCTTAGCTCGCCGAGGTCGGGGTTCACACAAATTTATAAAGTTCCGGCCCCTTGATTCCACATATATACCCAGTAAGAACGCGAGTTGTTCAATTGAATTCTAGTTTATTTAGAGAATAACTTCCTGAAAAGAGAACGTGCGACTCCGCGGGAATTGCGCTGAGTCGGCTTGCTGGTGCCCTGTGTAGGAGGTATGCGGGGATGACTCCGCGGCTTGGCGCGAGTGGGTCGACCCCGTGCTACTCCGTATAGATCTGTGTTCTCTCGTGTCGCTTTTGAGAACTCGCTCCGTGTCTCTCTGTATGATCCTGTATGATCCTGTGACTATGTGTATTGTGACGAAGTCACAACCTTTTGTACATATGTAAATATTTAGGTATACGATAAATATAAGCTAGACATAATCATAGCCAAAACGCCTGCACTCACTCACGCACTCAGGCGAGTCCCACTCAGACACACTCTCACACTCACTCAACGGCGCGCACAAAACCACTCACCCACGAGAACCTACTCAAGCCCTGACGAGAGAGGGAGCAGCGGCCGATCGCCGGCAGAGGCGTTCGGCACGAAAAAGGGAGCTTGGACGGCGAATGCTGTACCCTCGGACAGTGGAAAAATACCACGCCACTGCCGAGCGCCGGGTGAGCAGCAGCTTCGCTGCTATCACCAAAGCACAGCCGAGCAACAGCGCATTTGTGGGAAAAAGGGCGCGTGCCAAGTCGCCCTCCCGATTGGCCGCATCGGCTCACGCCATGAGTGAAAAGCCGATGCCAGAGCGACGGCGCATGCGCTTAAGCACCGAGAGCGGAGGAATAGTGCTGCCGGCACGATCGCCTGTAGGAGCGAGCAAGAGAAGAAGAGACGCCGCCTACGCTCAGCGACAAAAATTAGGCCAGGGCCAAGCCAGGCAGAACGGAACTTGGCAACTGCCAGACTCTCGAGTCGACCAGCAGCAAAATTCGAAGTGCCTAAAAAACCCGACTAAGTCCACGATTCCGCACCACGCGGTTGAAACCCCAAAACGTATAGTCACCGCCGCGAGTGCCACGCCTTCAGCGCGCCCAGGACCTGCGACAGGATCGTCGCAGGACACGCCCGCCCAAGGAAAGGAGGTGTGTGTGCGGGTGAGCCATGGCCGGAGGCCAAACTTTGTCAGGGGCCGGGGAAGGCGCCAGCCCTATTAAGGCCCTTCTCCCCCCCTCTCCTCGCTGTTTTCTTTGGGCCGCAGGCCATTTATATATATTAAATTTAATAACTTAATTTCGCCCTTAATAGGGCCTTTTTTCCCGCGCCGTTTCTTTGGGCCGCCGGCCATATATATATACATGCAAATCAAATCCCGCAGTCTTGCCGCCGCCGGCCAGATAATTATATCGTATAAAATAAACCTATATTGTGGAAACCCTCACCTCTCATTTGTTCCGTATTCCGCTCCGGGTTTCTGTGCCCATTCCTCGTGTCGCTGGGGAATCACGCCGTTCGGAAATTCTTCCAGCCGTAGGGCTTAGGTGGGCCGTCCGGAAAATCCTCCGGGCCCAGGGGCGCACGCCGCTCGGAAAATCCTCCAGGCGTGGCGCAAGGTGGACCGTCCGGAAATCCCTCCGGGTCCGGGGCATAGGCGGACCGACCGGAAATTCCTCCGTGTTCGCAGGGACCGCCGATCGGAAATCCCTCCAGACGGTTCCGAGGCATTTTCTCCCGCTTAATTCGACCCCTTTCTAAAAGTATAGCTAAGACCTCGGCCGCCGTTATGTCCTGGCTGCCGCAGCAATAAATAAATTCTGTGGGGACCTCTGGAGCCGCTGAGGTTTACCCCGGCCAGAGACGCTTCCTTACAGTATTTCTGTGTCTCTCTGTCTGACTCTGTGTCTCTCTGTGTGACTCTGTGTATCTCTGTGTGACTCTGTGTATCTCTGTGTGACTCTGTGTCTCTCTGTGTGACCCTGTGAATCTCTGTGTGACTCTGTGTCTCTCTGAGTTACCCGGGGTACCTCTGTATGACTCTGCGTAACTCCGTGTGAGTACGTGTCATGTTAGTCGACGGGGACATCAGCGCTTCTGGAACGGTGTAGTCGCCCTGCCGGTACCCTGTACTGGGTTTCTCTCCGTGGTATGGGCTTCGTGGTAAACGGTCGCGGATGAGGTTATGGCGGCGAGTCCGAAACACGTTGTGTCGCGGCGACGATCGTCGGGACCTAAGCTCGCACCGTCAATCCTACCTTCTGATACCCTCGATTCCTTCCCTCCGCAAGATCTTGCTTCAAGAGCTAGACCTTGGCCCCGTCCTGCTCTATCGCATGAGTTCGGTTACAGGAACCTTGCTCCGCTACCCTGTTCTCATCAAGACCTCGCTATCAAGAGCAAAACCTTGGCCCCTCGGCTATGCTACTGTGCTTGAGCTCGGTTTCAAGAACCTCACCCCGCTACCCTGTTCTCATCAAGACCTCGCTATCAAGAGCAAGACCTTGGCCCGGTTCTAGTACTACTGGTTAGTTATTAATTACTGTTCAAAGACTCACCCAGATGTTGTTCGCTCGGCTGCTCGCCAAAAGTGAACTTGCCCTCCGCTGTGCGTCGCCTTATATAGGCCGCGATCAGCTGTGCCCCTAATCCGATATACGATTATTCTCGATAGGCGCCGGGGTTGCCATATCGATGGTAAGGCCGATAGCCGTCAGCTGTTCAGGGCTGGTGGCCTTCTTGTTGGGGCGCTGTCAGATGGCGCACTCGTGCCCCTTTATTTCAGTATTAATTCCTACTAACTAATAATCTTCAGTAAATAACATATATATAATTGGTAAATAATTAATACTAAATGGAATAAATGAGATAGAAAAATATAATAGTTGTAGGGATTGCGACGCGGGGCGTCGCACAAGTTTCGCAGAGAAGACAGATCGTTTGAAGAGGAGCTACCTTTGATTTCGCAAGGACTAAATGTGATGAAACTTTTCCTTCTTGGCATGATCGTAAATAAATGCAACACCCGTAAGCACGCTCTGAGGCGTCTGCAAACCCATGTATCTCGCACTCCATACTGGGGGAAAAATGTATAAATCGTGGGATTTCGAGTTCGGTTATTTTGTGTAAGTCGGGTTCGATTATATCCCAGGTTTCTTGCAGCGACGAAGGCAGTTGATCATCCCAATCAACACAAGTCCTCCAAAGGACCTGAACAAACATTTTGCACCTTATAATGATAGGACTTAGAAGGCTAAGGGGGTCATATAAGCGTGCAATAATAGAAATAATTTGTCTCTTTGTGGTAGCTTTACATTTCGGCAAATCATAGCAAAAGCAAACATATCCGATTGCGGCTTCCAAGATATTCCCAGTGCCTTTGTTACTTCCTTGTCATCCAATTTAAATTGGTACTCTTCGAGACATTTACTGTCGCCGCTAAAATTCCACTTTAAAAGCTCTAAGCCCGCACGTGCGAGAATTTCTTTGGTTTGGACCATTTTGATGTCCAATTCCTCTAAGCTATCGGCTCCAGTAAGGAGATCGTCCACGTACATGTCGTTTTGCAACATGTTCGAACCGATTGGAAGTTTTTTCTCATAAGTTTTGGCGATGAAATTAAGACTTTGAATGGCCAAAAACGGGGAGCTTGCGAGACCATATGTTACAGTCTTTAATCGAAATAACTGTAAAGGCTTTTCCACAGAGTTTCTCCAAACAATAAGCTGGAAGTTACGATCGCGAGGGTCGACGATGAATTGCTTATACATTTTTGTTATGTCAGCTGTGAAAACGAATTTGTGCAATCGAAATGTTAGCAGTGTAAGTATGAGACTCTGTTGAATTGTGGGTCCCACCATTAAGATGTCGTTTAACGAGAGATTTGAAGATGTTTTCGCTGATGCATCAAAGACATCACGCAGTTTAGTTGTCGAGCTTTGTGGTCGCAACACGGCATGATGCGGAATAACATAATGAGGTTCATTTATGTTTACATTATCTGAGAGTTCCATGTGACCAAGATCGATATATTCGGTCATAAGTTCCACGTACATCCTTTTTTGTTCAGGTAAGCGTTCTAAACGGCGCTCAATCTGAAGAAAGCGACGTCTCACAGTGGGCGATTTGGCCGATCTAGCGACAGGAAATTCAAAAATATTTTGTTGAAATGTTCCAAAATTTGAATTTTCGCCGATAACTAAATATTTAAATAGCACAAAAATACTATTTTTGGTGTTTTAATCGATATATTTGATCAGCTGTGAGCTTTCAAAGTGAGCATATGTTTTCGCTGCAATCATAATAAGTATTTCCAGCGTTTTTTCGAGGTACTTCAATTCTTTGAAAAAATTGAAATTTTAAGCTTTTCGAAGATTTTTTTTTTGGTTTTACAAGAATTCAGGTATGTAGTAATAGGAAAAAAGACGTTTTGTGACCTGTGATAAGTGTTGAATTATTAAATGGTGATTGAATGTGGTAAGCTTTAAATGACCCTTTTTGTGAATAATTGTTAACTTCTGTGGAATATAACTATTAATGACCGTACTTGTCCGCGACAATTGGGTATACATTTGAAAATATGAATCGTCCTCTATTCAAAATGACCAAAATTAGCTGCGTCAAAGTGCGTCATCTAATATTTTTCATATTGCAGAAATTATGTAATTGGTCCAGAAGCGCCCTTTTTTCAGTATGGCATGCTGCTTTTGGGCTTTGTAAAGGAGGGCGAAATATCAGGATCTGATTGGAGCAGCGACTCCGAATAATTTTTTTTATACTTAAAAATAAATAAGAAACAAAAAAAAGAAAACAAACATTTTGTTAAATTAAGAAATCAATTTTTTTTTTTATTTTTAAAAATAAAAAATTTAATTAAAAAAAAAATCATTTTTTGTATGGCTTTTTAAGTTATTATTACGATAAAAAAATGTTTCTGTTGAAAAATCTTTTATTTTTTGAGTTATTCATTTTCTTTCGCTAGATTGGCCAAATCGCCCACTGTGCGTCTGGCATTTTCTAATGAATTTCCTAGACCAGTTGGGGATTGAGCGAATGGAAGACGGACTTGCACTCGGCCGGAGTCGAGCCTATCAGCGTTCTTGAAGAAATGTTGAACGGACTCTTCTTTTTCAAGAGTGAAAATTGATTTTCCTAACTCTTCAAAGGACTGGATTTCCAAAATCGTGCTAAATCATCGTTGAGATCCTGTGTCTGCACGACATTGCATGAGACTTCCTGCACCATTGCATCTTGCTTACAGCTATTTTCGATTTTTCCTCCAACAATCCAGCCAAGTGAGGAATTTAGTAGACAAGGCAAACCCGGACCTAAAGACCATTTTTGGCCAGTGAGAAAATCAAGGAACTCCTCTGTGCTGATTAAAATGCCAATTTTTGAAGGTTTAAAGAAATGTGGGTCAGCTAAATCGATATCTTCGGGTATAGACCAGTGTGATGTATCTATGCAGCGCTGAGGCTGCTGCTGAGCTATAGATTTCGTAATTGAGAATTGTAGGGTCCATTCCTCTGATGAGAAACGGGACCTGATTGTTGCTTCTAAAGAAAACTTCAGCTGTTCTCGAATGTTTCCAATTCCTGATACTTCAAAATGCTGTCGCTTGAATGGAAGCTGAAGAGTTTTTCCTAACGTTTCCGTGATAAAATTAACTTCTGAACCTGAGTCTAGCAGCGCTCTTGCAGTGTGAAATACGACGCACTTATCCCGTATTAGAATTAGAGCCGTTTGGATCAGAGACCGTTTAGAGTTACGAGCAAGAAACGAAAGAACCTGGGATGAAGAATTCGCTTGATCGTCCTGCTGATCTTGAATGGCTGTCTTGAGCTCGACTGGGCGATGCAAAGAGGAGTGATGTAATCCGTGGCATGTTTTACAACGGAACTTGGATGAACAATCTGCAGCAATGTGACCGCTATGTAAACAATTTAGGCATAGCGAAGCCTGCTTTGCCCAGCCATGTCGCTTTTCGAACGAGAGTGATAAAAACAATGGACATGATCCTAAGCTATGGTCACTTACATTTCAAACAACTACGTTTAGCGGCTATGAATGCTCTTCTTGTACTATTGGGTTTCTCCAAACGCTTTTCATATGGTTTTCCCTCGATCGTAGGTTTTACATGACACTCTAGGAATTACCAATGCCTGCTCTGGATATTATAGCAATTTTCCCATTTCGGAAGTTTTTCATACTCCTGAACTTGGTCATATGTTTGTTTCGAGTCAGAATCTACCTTTTGCAACACGAGATGAATTATAATAGCATTAAGAATATTCTTCTCAGTGCCAAGAGAAAGAAGAGAACCAAGCAGTGCTGAGACTGTATCGAGGATTTGCCGAAGAGAAAGTGAGTCAGATCTTTTTATGTGAGGAATGTTAAATAGACTTGTGACATGCTCAATAAGTATTAATACTTTTTTATCATAACGCTCCTGTAGCTGATTTAGATAGCTGGACCAGATAGGCAACTAAGAAGATAAGTAAATTTGTCGACTTAGGTAATGGAAGCATCATCATGTACCATGTGATTAAAAGCAGAAATAAAGCGTTTATAGTCGCTGTATTTTCCATCAAACTTTGGCAATTTAAGAGCAGGACGACGACTATGACCACTGCTGCTTGTGCAGGAAGAGTTTATTCTATTCTAGTCTATTCTTTTTAAGAGTGTTGCTTTGCTAAGAATATATTCTTATTCGTGATGACGTTGAGAATCCTCTGTGGGATCAAACTCCTCGATTTGTAGTTGAATTTGCGACAGTTGCCTATAGTGTGATTCTAAAATTTGCAATCTACATTCCGCGGTGCTTCCATCATTGGCAGTGGCAGCTAGAGCGCGTTCTTTGCTGCTTTGAAAATTATGTTCAAGAATGGTGCGCTTGAATCGCAGGCCCACCAGCTGCTCCTCGACTGACGGTACAGATGGTACGCAGAATGTAGTGATAGAAGTTAGGTACCCAACGGTTGAGTGTCTTGTTGAACACAAGCTGTTTGAGCGATTTTAGAGAAAAGCTCAGCTTCAACGAAAGCACCTTGAGCTTTAAACGAATTACTCACTCACTTTCTGCACGTGTTGAAAAAACTGTTTCCAATATAGATATGAACTCTTATTTGCCTTTAATGTCCAAATGATCTTGATTTTAATTGCGACTTACTTTGGTCGGTTAAGTTACGATTTCAGCACCCTTTCCAATATGTGGCTACGAGAAGTGAGGTTATGTGGGCTGTGGTTCCAATCCAGATTTGATTAACGATGTGGCTGCTATCAACGGATCCCTTGTGATCCACTGATTTCAATCAATTTCAGGACTGCAGAAGTCCTGTCACGGTCGTAAAATGTTTGCTTCTGGCTGTTATGCAGTGCGAATCGCTGCTGTCTGCCCTTGTGCAGATCCCAATCCTAATACTCAGTAAGAGTGAGTGTCTGTGTTTCTGCCCTTGTGCAGACACAAATCCAAGAGAAAAAGCAGATCAAATAAAATACTAGTAGGTCACTGCTTGACAAAGATCAATATTCAACTCTTTTTATGTAGTCTTCGAACTCAAATAAGTATGAGCGTGCAAACTCATTTACATTACAGTAAAGTGGATCATAAAATACAATTCTGGGTAACTTTAAGCTCTCTAAATAACATTAGGGTATTAGTGATGCTCAAACATATAGTCATGCAACTCGAAGTTTGTTTTACAAAAATCAAGAGCAATCGGACGAAAGTGACGAGAAGGTCTAACAGGAACTGAGAAATTCAATTGACTTAAAAGATAGGACGAATAATAATTTAAATATTCCTTAAAAGGTTCTTGTGCCTTTTGATGCCCGGACCAGTTCTCGGCTCGGCAGGTAAAGAGAAGGGCAAAGGCCAGGGACAGATTCTTCCGGTCAAGCCGGTGGGTATCTGCCCGTTTCTCGACATGTTCCACAAAGCTAAGTGTGTCGGCTGAGCTATCAAAAGAAAGACCCCATTTAGCCACCTTGTCGAGCTGTAGGGGACCCGCGCTTGCGTCGGGCTGGGGTGTGTTAGCGCGTGATGTACCCTCGGATTTCACTCGCCCCGGGGGAAGAACTGCGCGGTACGGCCAAGGTGTGGCTAGTGCTCGGCAAGGTGGAACTCGGGCCCGGTGCAACTGTCGCCGCGACAGTGTTTGGCGGTATCGGTGACGACGGCTTGATTTCTCCCAACGGGAAGTTACCGTATTTGGTTTCCATTTCACCGAGGCGCGTCTGAATGGAGTCGGAGAGCCCAGGTTGACGTGCGAACGCGTAGAGTCGGGCTCGTTGCTCCTCGACTGTACTGTTAACGGCTAGGCCAAACTCGTGGAGGATGGCTTGAAGTTCGTGCCTTTTGCGATACGATATCCACGTGACCCCCATGTCACTGTCAACTTGGTTTCACTTTCCCAATTATTCACGACGCGGTCCGATCGAGATGGGCTTTGATTGCAACTGCGCTTGGTGGCTGAAAACGGGTATGAACTGTTCGTGGGCAGAGATGGCTTGCCTCTCGGTTGATGATTGGTACTAAGACTATGGTAGGTAGGTAGGTTTAAGTGGTGAGACCCTTCTCGAGCCTCCAATTAGAGCTATGCTCCGTTTTGATCCACACCCTCTGTTTTCTGGTAATAGCTAGTGATGTTTAGCACCATCCCGCATCGTTAAGAAAAGCAAGGATAGCTGCAATCTTGAGCTTCCCTACTTCTCCCAGCGATTCCAGCTGGAAGGCATTGAAATGACGCATTCTTCTGTTGTTTAGAGCTGGACAGTGACAGAGCAGGTGCTCTGGTGTCTCCTGTTCTGTTGGTTCTTTGCAGCTTCTGCAGCTTGTATTATGGGGCAGCCCCATCTTCATTGCATGCGTTCCTATCGCCCAATGACCGGAGGAGACTGCTGTAATCCTACTGATATCCTTTTTACTGTGGGATATCAGTTCTTTAGTGCGTTTGCTGTCGAAGATCGGCCAACATAGCTTCGATCTTCGGTTTTGACTCGTCCTTGACCATTCTTTGGTGGCCTGACCTTTGAAAAAGTCGTGGACCCTAGACTGCACTGCGTTCAGTGATATTGGTGTATTTTTAATGTTGCTACGCTCGGATGAGCCCTTGCTAGCTCGAGGCTAGCTCGTCTGCCTTTTCGTTTCCTGGTATGTCGTTGTGCCCTGGCACCCAGGTTATTCTTACGTCGTTGTGTTCAGCAAGCTCATTTAAGGCTCCCTTACATTCCGACACTAACTGTGAGTTTGTCTTGACTGCTGCTAGAGCTTTGATAGCCGCTTGGCTATCAGAGTAAATCCTCACTTTGGTATTGCTAAGGCCTCGCTGATTGGATAGTCTGGCTGCCTCCAGCCTGAAAGACCGTCGCTGATGCTGGGAGACTGAAAGTCGATTCGATCCCCCAGCTCTCAGCGAAGATCCCAGCCCCCACACCACAGCTCATCTTGGAGCCATCGGTGTAGAGCGATACCTCATCTTGTTCGGTTACTCTGCCTCTAGTCCATTCCTCCCTTGTCGGGTAGGAGGTCGTATAGCCGTTGCCGAATCTAATTTCGGTTGTCATGTAGTCCGTGTTTTTGTCTATTAACGACGTGACCCCGTCAAGAATAGTGCGGTGTCCTATGCCGCGATCCCTCCAGCAATTGCTTGCTTTTAGTCTCACCGCACTCTGCTCCGCCGCATCCTTGATAAATAGGTCAATCGGCATGATGTCCAGGATTACGTTCAGGGCGGCCGCCGAGCACGAGCGCATAGCCCCGTTGCTCCTGCGCAAGCCGCACGTTGTATCCTCGTTAGTTTGGTGATGTTATAGGCTCTAGTGAGTGCCGGCCACCATACTAGAGCCCCGTATGTTAATATAGGTCTAACTACTGCTGTGTAGAGCCATAATATGGTCTTTGGGTGTAGTCCCCAGTTTTTCCCAAACATCTTTCTACAGGAGTAGAAGGCAATGCTTGCCTTCCTGACTCTCTCTTCGATGTTCCGTTTCCATGAGAGCTTTGGGTCCAGTATAATTCCTAAATACTTCGCCTGCTCTGAAAGTTTCAGCTATATGCCATCTACTTTTGGCATGTTGTAGCTTGGGATCTTTGATCTTCTTGTGAATAGCATTAGTTCTGTTTTATTTGGGTTAATCCCCAGTCCGCAGGATTTCGCCCAATTATTTAGTCTTTCCAGGGCCCCCGACATAATGTTGCTTATGACGTCGGGGAATGGACCTGATACTAGTAGCACTACGTCGTCGGCGTATGCTACTGCCCTTACTCCACCACAATTGAGTTCTTTCAATATGTGGTTCATGTTGATTAGCCAGAGAAGCGGCGACAATACTCCGCCCTGGGGTGTGCCTCTCTTCACTACTCGCGTGAGGTGAGTGCCACCCAGTTCGGCCACTATCGTCCTACTCGTGAGCATAGCACCTATCCATTCTCTGGTGCATCTCTCAACACCCATCGAGCTGAGGGAGCCCAGGATGGGTTCGGCGTTCACGTTATTGAACGCGCCTTCTATGTCTAAGAAGGCGGCCATCGTGTATTCTTTGTAGTTAAGAGCTTTCTCGACGTGACTCACCACTTCGTGCAGTGCTGTCTCGGTCGATCTACCTTTTCGGTATGCGTGTTGGGCATCCGACAGGTGATCTCCCTCCGCCTTGTCTCTTATGTGAATGTCTATTAGCCTTTCCATCGTCTTCAGGATGAAGGATGTTAGGCTGATTGGTCTGTAATCCTTTGCTAGGATGTGACCCCTCCTGCCCGGCTTTGGAATAAATATTACTTTAGCTTTTCTCCATAGGAGCGGTATGTGACTCAGGTTCATGCTTGCTTCATAGATGGCTTTAAGCCACCTGCTGATGCTTTCTTTTGTTGCCTGTAGCATCGCCGGTACAATACCGTCGGGGCCCGGGCTTTTATATTTGTCGAAGGAGTCTATCGCCCATTGTATCTTATCAATGGTGATAATGTCTCCAGTTGTCGTAAAGTTCTGTTCTATTCTAGGTCTCCCGGGGTCCGAGTTTACCCGCACGTTCCCTGGAAAGTACCTCTAAGGATTCCTCGACTGACGATGTAGACGTACCGTCAGGTTTGTTAATTAGGGATGGGCTTGTGTGCCCTTTAGCAAGGATTTTACTAAGCCTTGCCGTGTCCTTTATGTCTTCTAAAGCTTCACAGTAACTTTTCCAAGATTCTTTCTTAGCTTCGTATACTGCTTTTTTGTATTGTTTTTGTATTTCTTTATATGGTGCCCATTCTTTGGACACATAACATGCATTAAAGGATTTTCGTGTTCTTTTTCTGAGATCACTCAGCTCCTTGGTCCACCACGGTGGGTACTGCTTCTTTGAGAATGACACTTTGCAAGTCTCCTCAAAGGCGTTGTTTAGTATGTTCGTGAGGTCCTCTACTTCTTTATCAACGGCCTTTGCTGAGGATTGTACCTTAATCCTCCTGTTGCTAACCTTAGAGTGGACAATATCTCTGAATTTGCCCCAGTTTGTCTTTCGTGGATTGCGTCTCGGTGTCGCTTTACTAATCGGCACCGATAACTCAAATAATATGTACCTATGATCAGAAAAAGAATGTTGCAGCGACACATTCCAGTTCTCTACTGTATAGTGGCTATGTTCTACGAGTAAAGTGAGGTCTAGCACCTCCTCCCACCCTTGAAAAACCTCCGTGCTCGGAAATATAAAGGTTGGTGTATTCCCCTTGTTACATATTGTAACGTTACGACATATAATATGATCAAGAAGTGACTCACCTCTATCATTTGTTTCGGAACTTCCCCAGAGTGTGTGTCTCGCGTTCGCGTCGCACCCGATCACCAGGGTTGTCTTCGTGTCTTCCGCCCGCTGCAACAGCTTGGCCACCGGTTCTGGCGGAGCCTGCTCGTCGTGGGCCATGTATGCCGAGGAGATTAGCACTCCTGTCCCATCCGTTGTCACGAATCTGGCAACTGCTAGATCCGATGTACTGAGATTAGAACAGAGAAAAGCGTTAAAATGATTCTTTATTACTATACATGCTCTCGGTCTACCTGTCGAGTTAGTGTACAGTAGTGTATATCCAGGTAGTGTCAGACCAGAAACCTGCTCGTTCCTGGTCCATGGTTCTTGTAGTAGCGCAATGTCGACATCCTTCTCCCTTAGAAGGATAGACAAATTAGCTGAAGCGTGCGAGGTGCGCTTCAAGTTAATTTGCACTACTTTCGGCATTGGTGTTCGTCGGTGTGGAGTTGGGCGACTTGTCGTCGATGATCAGGTCATCCAACAACTTGTTCGTGTCGTCCACCTCCTCCAGTAGTTCGTCCGGTTCTGCAAGAAAGACCTTGATCTTGGCCTTTCTGATGCCGTACCGGATTTTGAAGTCGTTCTTTTTCCAGCTGCGGCAGGCAACGCTGGTTTATCAGTACCAGAAATGGCTGGCTCGTCTTCATTTCTTTCTCTGCTTTCAGGATGTCCCAGTCCTCTGTATGGACGTCTGGGTTTTGCACTCTCAGACATTGGAGCACTCTGGTATGGTCGATTTCCCCAGTGGTAACCAGATGCGAGCTTTGGGTCTTCTCGGAATCTCCCTGGCGTGGACCAACCTAATCCTAAGGCCGTTCCATGTGTCGCCGATCTTGATCACACATTCTTCCAGCAAGCTCCTCGAGAACCCGTCGTCGCACCTGATCACCCGGTGCCTTCTCACCACGTCCGAAGAGTCGAAGGAGGGGATAGGACCGCCTGGCATGGCAACCAACCTGTCGGTCACCATGTCAGACAACTTGGCCTCTATCTCCCCCCACTTCTCTGCCAGAGGGCGCCCGTCGTCATTGAGCTCATCAACCAGCGCCATAGCCAGACCGTCTCTGGCCACCTCGCTGAACTTCTTCGTCTGCTTGACGAAGGATGTCGCTCTTGCTTTCCCCTGGGCGTCCTTGGCCCTCTTAGGTGAACGCTCACATCCTGTGATAGTTCACGGTTCGCCTTCGGGGGTTGGAACGCCTCGGGGTTAGCCTTTTGGTATGCTTCGAAGTCCGCAATCTCTGCAAGGAACTTCGCTTTGTCTGCTGCGTCTCTCGGGTCCACCTTGCCCTCAGCCTCATTCTTCGCGATCTTGCTTAGAATAAAGCGGGTCCTGTGTGCCCTAGCACGCCTCTTTTGATGTGTGAGCTGTGGGTTGACTACGGTGGTGCTCAACTGAGCCACACCTGTGTGAGTGTTGGCTTGGGGAGTGCTAGTACTAGCGCCCCCCTCGGATATTAATGGAGCGTTGGCGACCGGGCTTGGCCTCAACAGCTCGTCTTCGTCAATATCCGATGTTTCTCGAGATGCTAAGCCCTGCCTAGGCATTAGCAACTCCTCGTCCATCTCTGACATTGTGCGGGGTTTAGCCTCCCCCACGAGGTCCGAAGCATGGCTTTGGGAATTCATTGTCATCTGCATAATCGCCCGCTTTGCTTTGGGGCATTGAAGGAGGTCGACTGCGGCTTCGCCCCAAAGCCGCGGCAAGGCATCTTACGACCCAGGGTTGCCCGGCCCTGAGAAGGCTCCGTTCAGACACAGCTGGATTAACCCCTCAGCTGCGAACCAAAAGCCAGCGGGCACGGGTCGCGTAACACGCCTGGCTTGAGGGGAGGCCGTTTTAAGACTTACCCAGGTCTCGGTAAGGAGGTGGATTCAAAGGAGTTATAGGATGGAGGATTCACAGGGAATTGCCGCTCACATTAGCCGTACCGTAGTACGTTTCCAGGAGGTACCACGCGGAGGACCCTCTCCGAGGAGAAGGTGGTGTCTATCAAATTGATATTCACCTGCGAGTCGACTTGATGCACCAGTGGCACAAGGAATATACATCAGCAAATACTATGCTGATCTTGCCTTGGTCTGATGCACCCTTACCACCCTAAGTGGTCATACTATACGGTGTGATAAATAGTATATTTTATTATCGTAATACATGTTTTTTGATTATTTCAATTATTTATGCACTTTTTGTTCAAAATAATTATTTAATTTTACATAGTTTATTATTTTTGAACAAAAATTAATCATTATACATTCATATAAATCATTAAGTGTCCTTACAAAGTCAGGAATTGAAAAACAAGCCGCCAATACAAACAAAATTCATGCCCGCCATACAATTTCGTACTGCGCAGCGACTGTGCTTGTATCAGAATTTGCACGACGCCTCGCCGAAGGCGATAACGCTCGGCCAACAGATCTTTGCCGGACGCAACGCTGTCCGCCCAGCCGGGCAGAGCCAACACACGGCGGCAGAGCCTATACACCTCGGCAGAGCCGAAGCCCGACACCGCCACGTAAGCCACGACGGCTTACGAGCGGCCGAAGGCGATAACGCTCGGCCAAAAGATCGTTTGCCGGACGCAACGCTGTCCGCCCAGCCGGGCAGAGCCAACACACGGCGGCAGAGCCGATACACCTCGGCAGAGCCGAAGCCCGACGCCGCCACGTAAGCCACGACGGCTTACTAGCGGCCGAAGGCGATAACGCTCGGGCAGCAGATCGGCGGCAGAGGAGGTTTCTTGGAGGCAACGCTGGCCGCCGATCGGGGAGAAGCTGGAAGGAAACAAGACCGACCAGTAGTGCCGGGAAAGGAAGGAGAACGACGACGGCGCCTGGAGACAAGGAGGACTGCGAGCTTGGCGGTGGCCACCGCGCTGGATTAACGGGCCATCGCCATGCAGAAGTCGGGTGAGCCGGGCCTCGGGCCAAAACCTCCTGCCGGACGGGAAGAACCTGCGTGGATAGAAACGACAAATAGGATACAACTCGAACTGAAATAAAAGACAAATGAACAAAGACACCAAGACTTGTGCATTTCCTTCCCCCCACCAACCTTCCTCCTAAATCCCGCACTGGGAAGCGGCCCCGCGATTACGCAGCCGTCTCCCTGGTAGGAATACTTCCTCCTAAATCCCGCATTGGGAGCGGCCCTGCGATTACGCAGCCGTCTCCCATACCGGGAATCCTCCTCCTCAATCCCGCATTGGGAGCGGCCCCGCGATTACGCAGCCGTCTCCCAAACCGGGAATCCTCCTCCTGACCCTCGCCTTGAAGTGGCCCCGCGATTACGCAGCCATCTCCCTGGCAGGTGATCCTCCTTCCTGATTCTCGCCTGGGAAGCGGCCCCGCGATTACGCAGCCGTCTCCCTGGCAGGAAAATCCTACTTCTTGATCTCGCCCGGGAAGCGGCCCCGCGATCACGCAGCCATCTCCCGGGTGGAACTGCTTCCTCCTAAGTCCCGCATTGGGGGCGGCCCCGCGATTACGCAGCCGCCTCCCATACCGGGAACCCTGCACCCCTGATCCTTACCATAGGGACGGCCCCGCGATTACGCAGCCGCCTCCTTAGGACAAGGATCTCGCCTAGATACGAGACAAGCACCACAGCCTTCCTCCTGCCCCTACAGATTCCCCGTTCTTTATTTTTTTCAAATCCTGGCCAGTAGGCCTTCTTTTATTCTGCCTGTCTCACAAATAAATATTTTCTGTGGAGGATCCTGGCCTGGCTGAGTATTTATCCTGGCCCGTGATTAGCATCCTTACAATACCTAATCTGATAATCTGACCTGGTATCAGGTCTTAACAGGTCTGATAATCAGACATGATTTGATAAACAGACCTAATATCACTCCTTAACAGGTCTGATAATCAGACCTGATCTGATATTAGACCTAATATCAGTTCTTAACAGGTCTGATAATCAGACCTGATTTGATAATCAGACCTAATATCAGCTCTTAACAGGTCTGATAATTAGACCTGATCTGATAA